>CM072814.1:11586618-12186618 GCA_036937905.1 Salvia rosmarinus
TATGATATAATATCATAGATAAGAGTTGAGATATAGAAATATAAGGATGGTAAGTAAGTTGTATATGATTTTAATAATTTTTATCTATTTCTATTTGTATCTCACTTGAATTTTATGTAAATTTACAAATTTAATTTATTTTATAAGTATAATATAAAGGGACCCATTTGGACGGTTTAATAGTCAAGTGAGTTCGTGTGGCTAAGATCACGAGTTCAAACATCACTATCGTCTCTATAGGTTCAAGCCGGTCACATCAGATTTTTCAGTGTTGTTTAGTCGTCTCATATGCCGTTTACAAGTTATTGTAAAGAAGAATAAGTTTTACTAGTAGTAGCGAGAAGATAATATGAGGGGTTTATATGAATTTTAAAAATGAGGGCCTATATTCTTTATTTTGCCTAGGGCCTCTACAATATCGAGGAGCAGGATGATAGTAGATAATGGTTCGGATTCCCATTATACTAAAAAAACAAAAAAATTTCACACACACACACACGACTTTTCGTGAGCTGATGATGTTGCATGGGGTTGTTGGAAGAGGTGGTAGACTTCTTCGTTTTTGGCTTTTTAATAGTATTTGAAACCTTGTCTTTTACAAGAGGTGCATGTTATGTTTGTTGGGAAAACTATTGAGGAAGTTAAATAATTGGCAAGCTATGTGGGTTGAAGTATAAACCAACCTCTTAGTTTATACTAATCTTACACACACACACACACACACACACACACATATATATATATATATAATTTGAATTACTAATTTATGTACACAGTTCCAATCAATATCATCTCGATTCAGGTATATTAAAACAGCATAAATCAAGCGCAACCTTATGTTAAAATAAGACTACTCAAATCCTCGGGACTGTATATAACAAATTGTGATGATTGAAGGAATGATTCAAATTTTCTGACATCTTACATTCCTCAAGAAAAAAACTATAATCTATTATCATTCTACAAGTGATATACAAAGGCTACAGCCATTCCCAGCATCAACGATATTAGTTGTATCGCTGTGTTCCTCAAAGCTGGTGTGCCATTGTTCATCTCAGCCAATACTCCAGCCAGGGCAATATATATAAAACCACCAGCAGTAAAACCCTGCAAATTTACAACACAACACTCACAATCACAATCACAATCACAATCACAAGAGACTAGAGCATCGAATATATATGCAGTGTGTAGTAGCTTGGCGTGGAACTAATACCTCAATCAAAGATGACTGCCGGGATCTTTTCCCCATATCAAAGCCTGTAATAGCAGCCAGCCTCAAATTAGTATAATTCCATCTTAGATTTTGTAATAAGTACGCTATACAAGACTACAAACCAGAGCTGTTCCTGCCAGTGCCGCCAGTGCAGATAGAAAGTTAAAGAAGAGGGCTTTGGAGACAGTAAAACCAGATCTTACCAAAATTCCAAAATCGCCTATCTGCAAAGATATACATTTCAAAATATATGAGATCGCACACAGCTGCCCACTTGTCTCTTCCTTGGGCACTGGGCTATGAAATTTCACAAAACCCCAACTACAAGACATGTCATATTAAATGATGCTAATTTATTTATTTATTTATTTTGTGAAAAGAATGGCAACGAACACAACAATTCAGAAAATCGAACCTCTGCGGGAGCTCATGGGCAAGCAGAAACAGAGTTCTTGACCAGCCACCAACTGATCCATAGAGGAGAAAGCACTTCCCAAAGCCATCCCATCAGTAAAATTATGCTGAGCAAGGTAAAGTGTCATGTGAAAATACACATTTGTGTCCTAGTCAGATACATCTAGAAAGAAACTATGACTGAATACAATCTGACTGGGACATACAGTTGCTGCCGGTAACAGGCAACCAAGAAACTAAAAATTTTGAAGTGACTTACCACTCCATCGGAGAAGAGGTTCAGGTAGCCAAACACCAAATTTGACTGTGACTTGATGGGTGCTTTTCTCTCAACAGAGTCGACATTACCATTGGAATTCTTTTCAGAAAGTGAATCTTGGTAGCACTAGTGCCAGTAGTTCTCTGGAAGTGACAGAATAATGGACAGAATTTCAGTACAAAGAAGCATCTCTTAGTTACTATTTACTTCACATATTTGACACATTAAGCACATTTTCTGAAAAGCCCATCTGAATTCACTAATTTGTCATATTGGAGAAATTGAGATTGAATGTATTGTTTCAAGTCCCAGTAAAGGAAATGAGCAAACTGCATTAAGAAAAAGGTAACTGGCAAATTGTATAAATAAGAAAGAAAATGAAATGAGCTGATTATACAAAGTAATCATCACAGATAAACTTCTTACCCTACCTTCTGAGAGAATCTTTTCACTAGTTTTAAAACTGCGAGCTTTTTGCAGGCTTATCAAATTCTTTTCCTTCAGATGACTTATCATCATGAGACTGTGCCTGATTATTTTCATCTCGCAGTCATCATCTTTCAACTTGTTAGAGTGCTTATGATGGTGGTGGTGGTGGTGACCACTATTCCAATCATTTAACCATAGAATATTCTTGACGTACCTCACAAGTTTCTCGACAATAAGAAACACTACGATTCCAGCTGTAACAAGAATTGTGATAAAACCAAAAACTTCATAAGGATCGATGCGCAAATGTATAAAAATTAAACAATTATCAAATTAAGCAAACTAAGTAAAGATTATATTGTACTGAGTTAGTTGAAATCGATGCATCAGAAATGCAGATATCAAGATGAGAATACTTAGTAGTTTGTAGTGATGAAATCATATTTAACTTCTCCACAAACATAACAAGTGGAAACCAGTGCTCAAGAGGACATGGCTGTTAAGCAACAAACTATCTTCAGTAAATGGACACATAAAATCAGCTAATGAACCTTAATGATCCCTAAAATTGTCATCTATTCTCTTTAAAAGCTCGCCTTCTTATAGTATTTAAAATTGAGAAACATGTCAGATTACCATTGCAACAGAAGTGCCACATTAGTTACGTCATTGCACATTTATAACTATCAATCTAATCCACATATAATTAGACAAGCTGGGACAAATTCTCAAAATATCCTCAATTTATCAAAGTTAAACATAATTTTGATTGACGAAAACTAACAAAATTAATGAAATTTTTAAAGTCATGACACACCTTTATCACTCCCGTAATGACCATTTCTATATTAGGCATAAATAAGTTCACTTTCACAAAGAAACCATTGCAAATAATTAAAATACTCTTCAATAAACTAAGAAGAAAAATGAAGATAAAGGAAACTAAACATCCCCAAGTTTGTCAGAACTTGAAATTTAAGCATGGTGGTGCATCAAAGCAAAATACTTTAAGAGCATGGTACCCACCCAAAATTGACAAACCAACGGAAAGATCCTTCAAGGAATGTGAATGGGAATGTGACTGCCCAAAATGCTCATGATGATGGTCATCGTGGTGATCATGTGAATCGAGTGTTAGCCTCCTGAAAATATAAAATTTAAGCAAAAATATCGAGGAACAAAAACAACAATAGCATCTCACTCAATGAGTACTGACCTTAAGTTGGACAAGGTTAAAAAAGCAAAATATGCACGGAAAAAAGGAAAAGGAAAGGATATCCCCATAACTAATAGTTTGCTACTCTACCTAGTACTCTCATTTCATGCAGCATGTATGACTGACAAGTCTGACATAAAAATAATTAGAACAATGAAACAGAATCTAATCATAACATCAAAAATGGACCCATAATACAAAACTTTGCACTAGTTTTTTTTCAAAAACAGCAGGGTAAATGAATGTAAGATACCAACTTTTCTCCAACAGTGACATCTCTCTTTCCATACCAGATGGAAGAACTAGTTTGGTTTCTTTCCTAAGACATGGATGGAATCTTAGAACAGAGTTTCCAGTCTCCAAGAGTTCGGGGTACTGGAAATGTGGCATCCAAAGCTGACAGATGCATCAAAATTGGTGAAGAAACACATATTGGTGTTGCCCCAAAATATTGTGTTCGTGCACAAAATAAACTCAGGAACCTTCAAGCGATTTCTCTTCCAGATAACCGATCTAAGATATGCATGCAGAGGTCTTGCTAGCCAAAGATATACAGATCATCATATACTATATATACTTTAGCTTGCAATTTCAAAAAGCCTAGCCTCAACTTCCAGGAAAAAATTATAAAAGACAGAATGCTAGAAAGACAAAGTCCCAAAATAACCACAACTATCTTTCATTCCTTTAAAGGGTATTCATACGAAGCATGTGGCAACTGATGAAGAAAAGCATCACCTAGCATAGCTCCTGCCTGCATAAGAGATGTTCATATAAATAAATATAGGACAACTACTCATAATTTTGTTTTCTAGCTTCTAGCAGCCAAACAAACAAAGCCACTATTTTTCTTAGACACATTGGCCATGCTGCAAAAACGAATAGCATGAAAGCATTTAAAAACCAGCTTGTTCTCATATATGAAGTGTGAATACACTTAGCACTTAAAAACAAGCTTGTTCTCATATATAGTGACAATACAGTTAACCTGCAGGACACCCAAAGTCACAACATACGACCTCAAAGCAATTCACCAGTTCTCGTGAAAAGGTATCAGTTTCAATCTTAAACCCCACCCTAGTGGGGCACACTCTGGTAGTATTCTAAATATCAGAAATTATCCGATTGTCCCACCAACCTAACGACAAAGTATATAACTTCTCATATACATATTGAAGTTTATGAAATTATAATCTTCTCCTAGACCAACTTTGCCACAGTATGTTTTCATTGAACAGAACATATATTAGCAGAAGAAGCTATTAAACAAAGGAGGAGCTTTTCAAGTCACGAAAACTATAATCTACTACAAGCCTAATAGAGAGAATGAGTCACAAATTCTTGCGCATGAATGTGTTAAGAAAGTGTGGGCAGAGGAACAAGAAACTGACCCCAAACAATGCTAAAGAATCAACAAAAGCCTTTGATGGCTTCCCTGTACTGCAGAATTCAAATCCGACCTTTGTTAGTCAGCTGTAAGCATAAGTTGATATGTTTTTAAGAGCTAGAAAAGAGCATACAGTGACATTTAGGTACTTACTAAATATGAAGGCAACAAAATAAGGCAAATAAGGAAGCCAAGCTAACCAACAGCGAGCAACCCATGGCATTGATCCAGAGACCTGTAAGATCGAATTAAACTAATTAGTACTGCATTAACCATAACTTTAACATCTTCTTGCAGAAATGCTTCTCAAACATTAAGGCACTGCAAGAGAAACTGCTTAAGTAGTAGGTCAGACACTGCAGCAATGTGCAGTTGATTGAGTTATTCAACAAAACTAAATAGCATTCAAAGACATTGCTGATCAGAACAACAATGCAGTTACATCAACAGCATTTATCAGCAGAAGGTGAACTTATTACTGCAAATTACATTAACTATTTCAACACAAGGCCACACAAACAAAGATGTTTCTAAAATATGAGATTCAAAATTAAAGGAATAAATATAGCAAAAGCAAACACGAAACAATTAAAACTTAATACTAAGTAATAACTGCAAGAAAGAAAAGAAAATAAATTAGTTACCTAGCCCAAGCTCCACATGACCATCATGTTCATGATGCCCATGCCCAAATTCATGATGATGATCATCATGGCCCCACATCATCTTCAGATCTTCCTCTTCAGCAATTTCCTCTGGAAGAAGTGTTTGCCGCCCTTGATTCTTCTTCATCACCCCTACATCCTCACCATCATGCACATGATGGTGGTGGTGTCATGGCTGCACTGGTGGGCCACCGCCAAGACAACCAAACCCACCACCATCAAAACGCCAAACATAGAGTAGTAGATCTGCCGCCGATTAACTGAAAGGGCCCCATTTCCCCGCTAACGGCGCGTATGGATTGGAGTAGGACGAAGAATAAAAATGAAAAGAAATTAAGAAATTAGAAGGGTTTAAGAGCAGGGGCTTCGCTTGCAGGTGCCTTCAATTGTAATGAAACAAACGGCGCATAAAAGAGGTATTATGCCTACGATAATCCCGAACGTTATTACATCCATTTCTATGGCTTCCACAACTATTTTCTTTTTCTTTTCTTTTTTCTGGGTGGTTTCGTTTTTTAATGTATTTGGAATTTCTTAATGTAAAATGAGGAATGGATTCTATGGAAAACTGGATTGCAGAATTGAATAAGAAATTCAGCAACATTACGAATTATCACTATATCACGGAAAAAGAAAAGGAATTGAAAATTTTATATTATCTGCTGCAGTGTTCGTTTGATAGTGATGTAGTGTAGTCTAGTCTTAGTGCTTGTTGGAGACAGATCCTTGAAGTTTGTATATATTGATTGAATAAACATTATCTTATTTATCTCAATTAAATTTTCTAACATTGAATTGTCGTCGTTATGCATTATTTGAAATTTTAATATGTAATAAATAATAATAATAAAAAAAATGACGGACGGTATAGAAAGAGCATAACTTGTCATAGGAATAGTGAGATGGTTAAGGTGAGTTTACATGGTAGAAATCATGAGTTGACTCACGCAAACGTTTAGTGTGTTTGAGTCTATCGTATTTGATTTTAAGTATGATTCACATATCGTATGTGGTTTGTATGTTATTACGTAGAAAGCGTGTGGTTTATCAGATGTCTGACAGTTGTTTGGTTCTCCATAATACCAAAAAAAGAGCATAACAACTTATTTATTTGTCCGGTAAAAATAAATAGAAGAATATGAAAATGTATTTACAGAGAAATAAGTTCAGAACTTATCAACCTATAACTGGTAAGTTCTCTAACATGTTTCTTCTCTCCGCTTTCTAGCTTTCCTGCTCTTTTCTTTTGTCTTTTGGTTCAATCTCGTGGCCTTTTCCCCACTTTGGATTCGATTCTGCATCTCCTCATTCTTCCTATCAATCTTCTTCGCCATTTACTTTCTAATATGATAATTTTCATTCACAACTTTTATTTATAGGTTTATCCAGTTAATTACTAAACAAAACAACTGCAATAAGATTTATGAGACGCGTTGTATAACATGGAATGATGGAAATACATACATACTATTATAAAAAGAGGTTTATTGTCGAAAAGTACATTAACATTGACCCATAATAACTTTAAAATCAGACTTCTATATATATCCTAATTAATTTTAATTAATTAATTAATTAATTTAATAGATCTTAGTTGTAAATTAATAAATCGTAATTATGAATTACTAAATAATAATTTTGAATTAATAAACTCTAATCTGAATTAATAAATTTTAATTTTAAATTAATAAACCATAATCATAAATTAATAAACTCTAATTGGAATTAATAAATTCTAATTTTGATTAATAAACTCTAATTTTAAATTAATAAACCCTAATTTGAATGATAAACCATATTATGAATTAATAGACCCTAATTATGAATTAATAAATCCTAATTTTGAATAGTAAACCCTAATTTTGAATAATAAACCCTAATTTTGAATAATAAACACTATTTTTGAACTAATAAATCTTAATTATGAATTAATAAACCATAATTATGAATCAATAAATTTAACTAAAAAATAAATAATTAAATCTAATTATCCTTATCCACCATAATTAATATATAATTATTTTAACAACAACAAGGTGAACTCATGGTGAGGTGGAGCTATTTGAGTTTTTTATCTTAATGTTTTGCCATATATTAATGTTTATAACGCCCATAAAAATTTAACCATTACCATATATTAATATTTATAAAGCATGATAAAAATTTAACCACGCATTATGAGAACAAAAACATTATTTATAATATTTTGTAGTACTCCCGTCCTTGATATATGCCTTTAGTTTTCTTTGATGCGGGTTTAATAAATATAATGAGTACAAAGTAAGTGAAGAATATGATCCATATAATAAAATATGTTATGTAAGTGGAAAATATGGGTCGTTGATGATTTTTATAAATAAATGGGTTGAATGTGGGTAAAAGTATTGACTTTTGAATGAGATCCATATCTATAAAAAAAGTGAAGCGAATTAATGGACATAGAAATGAAATTAAAGAGATAAGATCTGAATACACTCTTAAGCGTTTGACCAAAAGCAAATACACTCATATCGTTATGTTTAGTACAACTTTATCCCTAACATATTTAAAAATTGTGCAAATTACCATGTTGACTAATGGGCCTTCTAAAGCTGTTAATAAATTTTTGATTTTTCTTTTCGTTTTACTCATACTAGAATATATTAAATTCCTTCTATGTCAAAATGGTGATTGCTTATAAATGATAGCAGACGTGAGATGCAGAGAATGGAGAACCCTAGAATAAATCAATTAGGGTTTAGAAATTTAGGAACTTCACAAATCTAGTTTATGGATTTTGTTGTTGGTGGTGCTTAAAATTGGAAAATGAGTTTGTATTCTTCCAGCGATTCATCGATAAACACTTCGAGGAGACACTCTAAGATGAAATTGCATTACGAAGGAAAGCCGAAGTTTTGTTTTTGTGAAGTTAAAAGAACAAGATTGAAGGCACCAAGGATAACGTCATGGACAAATGATAATCCTGACAAGAGGTTTTTGGTTGTATAAATTGGGAGGCGTGTTTTTGTTAGAGTAATCTTTGTGGATATTTTGCTTGAAAAAATACATTACTTGAGTTGATATTTGATCGACCTTACAACTAAAAATTGTGGATACTTTGGTGTACGATAAACTCATGACTGCAAGAGCTAAAGATGTGATCAATGAGTTGAAGCATGAGAACACAATTTTATTGAATAAATGTAAAGGTGAAGACAATTGCTAGAGGTGAAGTGAAGGTTGAAATTGCCGAGTTGTGGGATGAAACTAGCGATTAAAGGTTGTGATGTTGTAAAATTTGAGAAATGGGAGAAAAGGCGAGAAGAGCATACTTGATTGCAATTGCTTCTTGATTATTATTTTAGCAATTTTCTTTGTATTCTAAGTAGATTTGTGAATTAAAAATTTGGTTGTTGTTGTTGCTAAGAATTGTTAATGTATGCATGGAAAATTAATTATGAAATGAAGTTTTTTTTCCATCATCAAGCTCTAACTCTTGCCTTAGCCACCATAGAAACCATCTCAATTGATCTTGTTTACTTTGCTAACAACTTGCATATGCAAATGACTACCTTATCATTACCATCTATCCATTGTTGTAAGTAACATTACATGACATAAACATTTCAAAAATATCCATCTAAACCAATGATAGGTGCATGCATCCATGACCAATTCCTCCTACAAGCATCCATCATGACAAATAGTCTTATGAATTCTCTTTTGCCATTTTCTATCTTTCTTCAGACAAATGAATTTCACATTTGTTTCCTAGGTTGCTTTTCTTTAGTATCTAAGCATATGCTTCTAGATTGACAAATTATTGTTTGAAGCTTTCTTCTAATTCATTAATTATCAATATTTTTGCCCTCTTACATTTATGCTCACTTACATGAATCTATAAATGCTTTTGAATCTCAATCTACATGTCATTCACTCTAAACTATGGATTCTTGTAAAGCGTGTTCTTGAAATATCTAACAATATATGTTTGGCTCTCTAGGTACTTCAGCTCTATCTAAAGCAATTATGCTCCATATTTGATTTTGACATCTTACCTCACTTTCTCACCATTCTTAGATGCCAAAGCTTAAATGGACAGTTAGAATCATTTATACAATGCACTTTAGTCTAATAGTGTAATATCCTGAAGTTTTAAAGCTTAATTGCGATAATAAAAATCGTAAATTAGGGTTTCGTCTCGATAATTGAAATAGTAATTTATCGAAGATTGATTTCGATTATTTATGATACGAAGATTCGTATATCTTATTCACTAATGATTAGTGAATTAAGGAATATAATTTATATTATTCCTTCGAAAGTATTATTCTAACGTCGATTAAATGTCGATAGTTAGCCTTATGATATTTTTTTTTAGTGGCGAAGCTTAGAATTAAATTTCTTTATTAAAGAAATGAATGAATAAAGTGAATGTCACTTTATTATGAACATTTTAGATATGATTCGATTATTAACGTTTTGAGACGTTTCGAACGTCAACGTTTAGAGACGATTCGAAAACTAGGTCAAACGATTGAGGAATTATATTAATTAAATTCCTATGATAATTTTATGTAATAAGAGAATTATTTATCATTAAAATAATGCTAGAGAATTAAGGAATAAAGATTGAATAAGTGAGCATATTTTTGAAAACCCTAATTTCGAAAATTAGGGTTTGTAACATAAATTGTTCTAAATATTTTCTATGATTTAATTTATCATCTAGGACTTATAAAATGTTACATAGCTATATATTAGCTATTTATTACAAGAGAATAAAATGTGTAGCCTATTATTGCTATAAGTTTCGAAAATATGAATATATAGTGTGAAATGAATTCAATTGCTACCAAGTTGATGATGTATTGTAATTATTATGTTAATAAGATATTTTAATGATAAGATGAGGTGTTTTAACATGTTGTGCAAGTGGGATTAATCTTATCCTAAAAGTCACAGAAAATTATGTAATAAATGAGGAAGAAAATTATAAAATTGAAAGCTATGATTGTGAGAGTGATGTGCATGATAGTGATGCCTAAATTCTTGTATCTTAGTGTAAGGAATTAAATATCATCTCTATACTATGTGAGGGCGAAAATAATGAGGTATGAACAAATTTTCATTTCAAAGTGTATAAAGTTTGACTTTTCAAAATTGATATTTTCACTAAAGTATTAATCTTGGAATGCTTGATAATGACATATATGATACATGAAATATAGTATAGGACAAAGTGAATTCACCTCTATAATTCTATACTAGCGATACATATATGTATGTTTTAAGTGATGATTTTCTTAATTCTTTGATAAATATGAGAATAAAATGGATATGTATTGATTATAAGATAAGATGATGTATTGAAGCATGAAAAAAATATAATTTTTGTCCTACATTACTAATAGGGCCGAAACATATGTAATATGTGTTCAAGTGTTGAAATTTCTTTATTTCATGATAATGATAGCTGATTTTGGAATTTATCATATAATTAATTCTTATATGATATAATATGATGTTTAATGAAATTGAATTATTAAAAGCTGAAGTGTCATGCATTTTATTCTATAATGGCGAAACACGCATGAAATAATAGAAATTATTTTACAACTTGTTGAAAGTGATGAACATGTGTATTAATTATGTGATAAGTTGTAATATTACTGAGTGTTAGGTGATCAAATTAGTTTTGTCTCTAGTATAGGTCATATGATTGAAAATGATAGGATTTGTGCAAAATTTCTATGATTTTATGTGACTTATTTTTGAAATTTGGAGCAACAAGTGGACACTAGCTTTAGTAAGTGTTAAGGCGTGACATAAGAGAGTATCATGTGATTAAATAATTTTGTCTACCATGGTCAGTGGTAGAAAATTATAATGGCAAATTAGAAAATATTTGTAATTAGGTTAGATATTTTGTACAAGTGATCGCTCACTTTTCCAACACAGCAGCAAGTATAAGGTAAGCGGTATCGTATCACGGGGATTGTATCACGAAAAAGCAGTCTAACTCAACAATAATTCATCATTATCGAGCAACAGTTTGGTTTGGTAAGATTTTAGGGCTTTGAATTTAATCAAGCGGATGTAACCATCTGAAAATAAAATAAAGCAATAAAACACACGGATGATAAAAGCAGATAAGAAAGACTAACCAGCAGGGCTACATTAATCCTACCCACAATGTATATTCATCCTGTTTCCTATTAGCCAATTTTAATCCAGACAGATGGAAGATCACATATATAACCAACAACTTGATTCGATAATTGCGGTGTAGATTACTAGTTTTCCCTATTCTTTATTCGTCTCAGGTGAAAGCAAACAACTCAAACAGATCACGAAGAATAAGCTTCCTGAATGTTCCTATCTCATTCGACTCGAGGTTTATCCGTATCATGCATTCGAGATCGATTGACAATTAATACGATTCGTAATTAGCGGCAACTAGATATGCATCAAGATTGATCGAAATTAACACATATAAATAAGCACGAGAATCATGAATCGATGCACGGAAGGTAAATAGCGATAACGGGAATCACAACATATAGGATCGGATCATGCAAACCACAGGATTAGAGCAATCTAGCGGACATAATAAGCGGAATAAAATACGATTTAACCATAAAATAGAAATTATATAAATGAAACCCGTATTAGGCGTCGATGAACAATCGTTGGGCTTGAATCGACCTCGGTAACGAAATTTGCTAAAATTATCGGACGAAACGTTAGGATCGTGAGCAATCGTAAAACTAATGAAGAACAATGCTCAACTAAACTCTAGAATAAAATTAAATGGAAACAATGCTAAAAACTATAAAAGCGATGAAAAAGCGAAGAGCAGAGGTTTGGAATCGTGTGTGTTAAGTTAGGGGCGCGAGGGTGTTGCCGTATATATAGAGCACCTCAAAACCTAATTTTATCCTCTGCGGCTGCGTCTCGCGACCACTCCTCGCGGTCGCTAGGTCGACCCTGCGAGGCATGTGTCATGTGGCTTGGCTCTCTTCGCTTCATGATCGCCTCTTGCGCTCGCGGGGTTTCCTCGTGCACTGGCTGGCGGTCGCTAGCCGGAGCTGACTCTTTCTGATAACTTCTCGTGGCTGGGGCTTGCTCGCGGGCATGGGCTCATGGGGACAGCGTCGATCTTGGCGCTCGTTGAATGATCTTCACGGTCGACTAGCGACCGCTAGGCTGGTCGCTAAGCTGATGCTGATTGTGCATTTTGGCTCGTCTTCGTTCCTTGCTTGATTTTCAACATATAGACCTACCTGACACTAAAGAACACCCAGGCGGTATCTTCTAGAAATAGATAAAAACATTAAGATCCGATACATAGCGCACATTAAATGATCTAAACTCATCTTTAAATATCAACAATAAGCGTGTAAAATCGCGTTTATCAAACCCCAAACTTAAATCATTGTTTGTCCTCAAACAAAAACCAAAAGCAGAAGACAGCGAAAAGATCAGCGTAGCAAGATGATAACCATTATAAGCCTCGAAACATATTAGCGCTCAAAACATTGGCGCACATGGCGGCGTTAGTCGACTCGACACAACAACAATTGAAAGCAAAAACTCATTCATCTCGACCTCGCGATGGCATGTGTGTAAAATATAGGATACACTCGACTCATAAAGAAAATGTAGGGCGTGTATACACTCGGCGATCAATGCAATGCAACATCTTACCATAGACTTGTCGTTTCTCTAATGTCTCCACGGCGTCATTGTGTTCAAATTAGGATCAAAGAGGTCTTTTCATAGGTTGTAATGTAGGCACATTGGTTAAGGTAGGATAATATATGGCTAAGTGACTCAGTATACTCCAAGCACCCCGTTTATGTTTTTGAAACATATGGACTTTGTCCATTTTCTCTTCTTTTCAACATGCTAAATCGATGTTTTATCCCTCATAAGATACCTATACTTTGATTAAAGACCCTTTATGCTCAAAACACATAGTGAACTTATCATTGCTTTTTCTTTTCTTTTCTAGAGCTTATAGGGTTTATCATTCACAACAAAGGTATTATTCTTCACCACGGATGTATTTCTATTGCAAAAAATTTTCGTCATAACTACATCACAATTCCTTTTGATTCCCATATCCATCCTCACTCCTATCATCGGTTAATCGAAAGAATAAGTCTAATAAAGGCTCGAAGAAGGCGACAAATGGTATATATCATCGGGTTAGTGTTTGGGTAAATATGTGGTTAACAAAGATGGCCTTTTATCCTTTCAAATTGAAACACATATTGCAATCTCAAAACAGAAAAGCGACAAGTTCTAGAAGATAATCACATGCGCGATATCACACAATTAAAAGAAATTGTATCGAGATATGTATCTGATGAAGCTCAAGTCTCATAGGATAAGCAAATGGTGAAAAACAACAAGCTAAGCTATCTCGGAGTCATTCATGCGTCATTTCTAACATATCATGTGCACTATCATTAAATTTCACAAAAATTTCTATCGTCATTGGCCACATGGATTAACACACTTCACTTAACTCGTTGATCGACAGACTTGAAAATGAGCGACAAAACAAAAACACGACAAAAGACCCCAGCATAATAACTTAACAATAAAGCATAGAAACATAAGCAGGATTATCAATCAACCAAACTCGTCTACTCACCAAACTTATTGTGAACATGTGGAAGCAATAAGGTTTGCGAAAAAAGTAGTTGGGAGAAAACTTACCTTGGAATGCCGTGCTACTCGGTGGCGGATAAAATCCATGATCCATCGTTGCATCATCTCCATCATCTTACGTTGTTGCTCGAGATGTGCACGGTGTTGGCGAAGAGGGCCTGCTGCTGTTCCATCGCCAGTCGGGGCTCCCGTCTGTCGATCATAAATCCGGGTTCGCCTCGAGCGGGTGGCGAGTGCAATATGCCGCTTTGTCTGGGAGCGGCTTCCGGCTCGGCCGTCTCATGCGGTTGCTCGCCCTCGACCTCGCCATGCGGCGTTCCATTCGCGTCCATTATAGTCTTGGGGGCTCGAGTTCAATTGGCATCCGCGTGAAAGCGGCTTATCTTCTTGAGCTCGGATTGGGTGGCGGAAAACCGATTGGCGTTTTGATCATATACGACCACATGTAGCGTCGGGGTGCCTCTTGAGGGCGTCACGGGCGTATAAGCATGGCTTGTCGAGGAAGATATCGTGAGAGATAGGACTCTCGAATCGTTACCCAAAAAATCGTGATGGGGTAATGAATCCCTATGCATATCTTTAGATTGCGAAACCGTGGTGCATGTGGAAGTCTTGAGCTAGGAACATGCAGGCATGCATCTTACGGTTGAACATGGCTCCAATCGGGATGCTCATGTCTTGTGATAGAAACGATTGTCGGCGTTGAGCGGCCATGTATGGTGAGCGTGATGAGCGGTGGAAATGTGAATTGTCGGATTCCGTATCGAGCTAGCCGATCTCGAGGCATCATAATGCTGAGTGTGCTTGATGCAGGTCCATGAACTTTGGCCATGCACTTTGGACCGTGTACTCGGCGTCCCGATGTAGTTGCCCTCAATTTCCATTGATTATTCCATTTAGTTCGTCCGCGGACGGTTGTGAGGTTCGTTGTCAGGCTGGGCGTGATGTAATCCGGCATTCCGTTTATCTTGTGGACATGGATAGTCGACGAAATTCCAGCGTCGGGATCGGTATGTCGGATAGTTGGCGTGATAATTGGTACATCCGGATCTCGGCCAACCACGTCGCGTCATTGGCTATACCCGTCTCTTGACAAGTGTTGATGCATGAACGCGAGTGCACGTGCGTAATCTCGCCAATCTATTCAGCGGCCTCTAGGCGAGTCATTCGGCGATCTTACTCCAAAATTATTTGGATCGAATTCATCTTGTGGCGCGTCGCGTGGCTCGTCGTGGGGCTCGTCGTGGGGCTCGTCGCGGGAAGTGGAACAATGGTCTTTGCCACTGCGCTTGGACCGTGGTCTGCGGCATATTGTACCTAAAAATATTTCAAAGTTAAGCGCATGTATGTATAAAACTATCAAAACAACGTCGACCCAAAATGCTCACTATAGATCCCCAAACTTGACTTAGTCAAATTATTTCCCATACTTTCATATAATCTAGCGAAGACAAAATAGGGGTGGGGAAAACACACTATGACCAAAAATTTTCATAAATAGGCGTTACGGTGAATTCTCGCGACCACACCTCGAGGTTCTTGAGGGTGGTGGCGAGCACACTAAGCGTCTGCAGCGCAGCGGGTCGTCTTGACTGGCAGTAGCAGCGTCTTGCGTTCGCCGAACCTCGCCTGCAGACCGGTGACCGCAGCGATCGCTTCGGCCGCGATGCAGACGCAATTTTCATGCATATTTCTCGATTTTCGAACCCGAATCAACAATGTAGGCAAATTAAACTAACAATATACCTGTATAAACATTAATAAACCTAACATTGGACTAACCATGCTCAAACACCAAACAAATCTAACAAAATAAGCCTAGTTTCTCAAATTTAAATAACATACATCAATAGGATAAATGGACAAAATTCTTCCAAATCATGCTCAAAGCGTAAACCCATGAAGAATTAAGCAAATGTAGCATACCTTGAGTGGATTTGATGGAGAAACACAAGAAAAATGGGAGAGAAAAGTGCCTTGGGTGCTTGAGAAGGGAAGGGGGGCTAATGTTTTTCAGAAAAAAAAGGGTGTGTGTGCGTGTGGCAGAAAAATTTTTGGAGAAGCAGGTTTGAAAAAATGGTGCAAAAACGCGGGTCAACGAAGCGGGCACGGGTCGGGGCGGATCTCGCGGTCGAGCTCGCGATCGCGAGCTTGTGCATAGCTCTGTCGCTCGGTGAAGGCGTTACGCTTAATTCGTGACCGTACCGTGGTCGCGGTGGTCCATGACAACTGTCGCTCGGCCGAATAGCCACTTGCCCACTGCGCGACCACACCTCGCGGTCGCGAGGTGGTCGCTGAACACTTGTTTTTTTTTTTAAGAATAAAAGCTATTAAAACTTTGGGACCTAACAAAACAACGAGACACGACCAAACAAAGAAAAGCAGACAAAACAAAAGCGAAAACAATAAAAACAAAAGCATGTAAAACTATTGGGTTACCTCCCAACCGAGTCTAGAATTATAAATCGCTAGCTCGGCGGTACCTCTTATCATGGTTCGTTGAGCTTGGTCACCTTGACTTCCGATTCGAAGTGTGACTTGAAGTAGGATTTGAGTCTTGGCCGTTCACATGAAAATATTTCCACTCGGTCGGCGGTTCATAGCTTCCATTGGCATGTGCGGTAAGCGGTATCGGTCCCGACCATCTTGACTCGAGCTTTCAGGAAAAGATGGAGTCGAGCATTGTAAGAAAACTTCATTACGGTGAGAATCCTTTGGAGCGAATGTGAAGATCGTGGAATTTCTAAGCTCTTTCCTTGTATGTCAGGAATTTTCAAAGCTTCATTCCTCCACTCATCAAGCTCAACAATTGGTCACTTCTCATCAAACGGCCTCCTTGAAATCCATGTTGATTCTCCTCGTGGCCCAATATGCTTTGTGCTCCAATTCAACGATAAATGGCAAGATTTACAAATACCATTTGATATGGAATGGCAGATGGGTGCTTTGTAAGCGATCCGGTAGAGCCCAAAGCATCATCTAATTGCTTGGCCCAATCCTTGCGATGAACAACCGATTTCTCAAAATCGCTTGATCTCTCGGTTGTGGCTCGGCTTGCCCATTGCTTAATGGATGATAGGGGAGGTGACTCTATGCTTGCACCATATTTGGCTAGGACATTGCCTAGCCACTTATTGTCGTCGACCCCCATCGCTGATCAGCGCCTCGGGACTCCAAATCAGTCGAGAATATTCTTGTGGAGGAACTTGATCACTACCTTGGAGTCGTTTGTGGCGGTGGGAATCGCCTCTACCCAGCGGAAACATACTCCACAGCATGAGTAGAATATGCGTGTAGCCACAAGACATGGGGAACAGACCCGTGAAGTCGATCCCCATCGTCGAATAGTTCCACTTCCATGATGATCTTACGTGGCATCTCGTCTTTCTTAGTGGCGTTCCCATTTTTTGACAACGATCACAACTCTTGATAAAAGCGGCAATCCATGAAGATCGAAGGCCAATAGAATCCTTTATGGCAAATCTTTGCCTTTGTCTTGCTTGTTGCAAAATGTCCTCCATTTAAGAACTATGACACTCGTGGATTATGTTCTCCCATTCTCCTTAGGGAACACGGTGGCGTGTCGGACCATCGGCACATCGGCGGTGAGATGGGGATCATCGATAATAAAACTTGACATCGTGGAGAAACTTCTTTTTCGATGAGGGGCTGCGATGGAGGTAAAACTCAATCACCAAGTAATTTACAAAATCGGCATACCATGGTGTGTGATCAATGGCCTCGAAGATGTGCTCGTGCAGGAAGTTCTCCTTGATCCCAATCTTATCCTCTCCTTTGGTAGCCTCCAATCACGACAAGTGGTGGCAACCACATTTTCGCCACTTTCTATCTTGAATTTCCATGTCGAACTCTTGAAGAAGGAGGATCCATCTACTGATCTGGGCTTTGAATCTTTCTTGGAATGGCGGCGTGGTCGGTGTGGACAATAGTGTGGGTGCCCGCCAAATAAGGTCTAAACTTATCAAAGCATAGACCACAGGTAATTCCTTCTCGGTAGTGGTGTGGTTCATCTAAAAGAGTCGGCGTCTTACTTACATAATAGATGACTCGGAAAAGCTTCTCGTTTCGACCCAACCAGCTCCTTTGCTTGATCACTAGCATCGCACATTAGCTCGAATGGTTGACTCAATCGGGGATACCAAAGCGGGTCGATATCGGGGCTAGCTTCAACTTCTCAAATGCCCCCAAACACTCACTCGTGAACACGAACTTCATATCTTTCTCGAGCAATCCACACAATGGCCGTGATTGCGAGAGAAGTCATGATGAATCTTCTGTAAAAGCCCGCATGAGAAAACTCCTCACGATTTGACATTTGTGGGTGGAGGTAGTTTCTCGATAGCTACTATCTTTGCTCGGTCCACTTCCAAACCTTTGGCGAGACTTTGTGACCAAGCACGATACCTTCCTTTACCATGAAATGGCACTTACTCCCAATTGAGAACAAGATTAGTCTCCTCACATCTTTGCGGCACTTGTGATAGGTTGTGGAGACAATGGTGAAACGATGAGCGAAACACGAAAAAGTCGTCCATAAAGACTTTCATAATATTCTCGATCAACCCATGGAAGATGGACATCATGCACCTTTGGAGCGTGGTTTGGAGCATTGCACAATCAAGCGGCATTCGCCTATGGCGAAAACTCCATCTGGACACGTAAATGCCGTCTTGTCTTGATCTTGAGGCGATGGCAATCGATTGTACCCGAATATCCATCGAGAAAATAATAGAACTCATACCCGCTAGTCATCAACATCGATCAATAAAGGGTAGGGAAAATGGTCCTTCCTCGTGGTGTGTTTGAAACCACGATAGTCGATGCAAACTCGCCCGTCTGTCGCGAGTCTTGTTGCCACAAGCTCGTTTGTCTCGTCTCTAATCACCGTGATACCCCTTTCTTGGATACCACTTGAGTTGGGCTAACCCACTCATTGTCGGATATGGCATAGATTATACTGCGTCTGAAACTTCAACACTTCTTTTCGGCGACCTCTTGCATTCGGATTCGAGGCGTTGAGGTTGCGCCTTGACTTGTATTCATTTTCTAACGAGGATCCGGTGCATGCAAATCGGTGACCCCTTGATATCGAAATAGTCCACCCAATCGAGACTTGTCTTGTTTCGGCACAACCATCGGTTTTGTGCCTCCTCATACATCAAGCGAAGATATTATCACGGGCACGTCTCGTCGTCGCTAAGAAGGTATCTTGAAGGTGGTCGGCGGCTCCTTTAACTCTAACTTGGGTGTGTCATTCTTCTTTGTTGCCACGTCATCCTCTCCTCAATCGGCTTCCTCACATCTAAATAAGGCAGCGCGACTCGCCGGGAGGCCTTGACTTCATCGATGGACTCGAGGTACTCTAAAATCCCATCGCGCCTCGTGAGGTCAGGGATGAGAAAATCAAGTTACGTATGCAAGACTCCAAGGGTCGGATATTTGAAATTGAGTGGGCGACAGTTGCTCTATAACCCAGCGATCTTCCATAGTCTTACCGTCGGTACTTCATAGCATCATATATAGAATTTTCATCTCCTCGTCGTTGACTACGAAGGTGAGATCTCCATCTTCCCGTCGATCGATTGCTTTCTGCGGTAGCTAGGAGCAGTGCTGAGAATAAGAGGTGTATTCCATCCTCGGCATATCGAGAACAACGAAATCAGCTAGGAAGATGAAATCTCAAACTTTCGTATCGTCATCACTATCCCTTTCGGATAAGTCACCGATGTATACGCCATTTGAAGAGCTATGGTGGTCGGCTTGATCTCTCAATCTCAATCTATTAAAAGGGACAACGGCATCAAATTGATGCTTGCCCCAAATCACCTGAGAACCTTGGAGAATGCGTCCTCAGATGACACATCTATGGTGAAGGCTGCTGGATCATACAGCGGCGGCAACTTACGCGATCTGACTGACTTGCACTCTTGAGGCAGTTATCGTCTCGAATTTCCCAAGCTTCTTTTTGTTGTAGCGGCATCTTTCAAAACTTCACGTAACCGGCATGTCTCGAGTGCATCAAGTAAAGGGATATTGATGTGCCTTTTGGAACATCTCCATGAACACAGTCGACTTCTCATCGTATTTGGGCTTGGCTAAGCGGCTTGGAAAGCGAATTGGAGAGCACGTCGTCGGATATTTCTTCATGGCGGCCGCTTCGCGATCGGGCTCATGACGCGTGTGCGGTCGCTGAAACAAGCTGGACACCATCGTCCGCCGTCTTGGCGGGCGTGCGGCGTGGGCGCGTTCGGGCGCTAGGTGCTGCGTCTGAAGCTCTGCCTTGTTTCGCGGCGGCGGTATTCCTAGCGACCGCTAGGTCGCTTCATGAGCCCTCTGACCCGACTTCGTGGGCGCGTCTTGACTTGTCGCGCCGTTGAACATTCGCGAGATCTCCTTCTTTTGCCTTGTGTGGATTCCTCGCGGTAGGGCTCATGATCGCGAACTTCGATCGCGAGATCCTCTTTCTTTAGCCCGTTTTCACGTTTGTCTCCTCGTGATTTTGATAGGCTCGTCTCTCCTCAATTGAATGGCATTCTGATGATTTTAGGGTTTACCTCCGTATTACTCGGAAATTGGCCCGACTTGTCTTTGTCCGTTTCTTTGTCTGCTATCGACTTATTTGATTTTCCATTATCTTCATATCTTCCCCATTGCCGTCACTGTGGACTCAAATGATTCATCTTACGCGGTCTTTGCTTATAAATGAATTCTTTGTATCGCCATTTGTTGTATCGGATCTTCCTTCTCGAACTTGCCGTCTCTTGAATTACTCCATTCGAACTAAGAAACTGGCGGGCTGTTGAAAATTATTGGGGTTGGCGTCTGAGAAATTTGGGTGATTCTGTTGTTTGGATTGTCGCGGATTCCCCGGGCAGTTCCTCGATTGATGTAATTCCGTCCTCGGGTCGTTTATATCGACTCTGCGACATTTATAAAGACACCCCTTTCCTTTCCTTTCTTTCTCAAGCGGCTTCTCAAGGGTGGCTTGCTCCATAATATTATCGTGCTTGATCGCTTTCGGCGATGCGACCTTCATACCGGTGTCCTCTCCATCGACCCTTTGATAACTATTGCGCCATCTCTTCTATGATCGGTGGCCTCGTCTACGTCATTCAATAGGCAGCCCGCTGATGCATCAACAATACTCCTTGTGTGAGGTGTCGACCGGCTTATAAAAGCTGTGTGTCTCTTTGCTCCTCGAAAATCCATGTTGTGGGCACCTTCTCAATAGACCCACAGATCTCCAGCGACTCGAATAAAGATTCATCTCCTCCTGGGAGAAGTGGGAAATCTCGGCTATGATCTTACGTGCTTTAGCAGATGGAAAGTACTGAGAGAAATTTTTCACCAGTCATGCTGCTGATTCGGTGCGATCTAAGGTCTTGAACCGGTCTTTTTGCTTGATTGCGCAAAGAAAATCCGAACATCGCATCGGATTGTGTCTTGTGGCACCCGTTACATTTGATGGTGTCACAAATGTGAGATATATCTCGAGATGGGCATTCGGATCTTACGTGACTCCTCCTCAAGCTGTTCCCCTTGAACCATCTTGATTAGGGGCGAGACTCAAAGTTATTAGCGTTTACTTGGGCCCCGTCCGTCTCCTTGAAATTGCTCGGTGGGAGGTGCATACATATAGTTCGGTCTTGCCTCGGGAGGCGAGACTACTGAGTCCCATGGTCGCCAATTGGTTTGCATTTTGTAAAATCTGCTAGCGCGTGCGGCTACTTGGAGAGCAGCTCACGTTGTTACGATTGTTACGATTTGCTGCCATTGCTTTCTTTCTTCTTTCCCTTCTCATCTCCTTTGTGAATTTTCGATTTCCGGATCAAAGTGTAGTTCGGGAGGTCCCAGGACCTGTGAACATAAAATACTGGAGAAAAAGAAATCAGTTAGCGAAATAAAAATAAAAAATAAAAATCTGACTTGAATTAATAATTCCAAATTGTCAAGTTATTCTATATGATCTTAACAATCCCGCACGGCCGTAAATTTGATCGCTCACTTTTCTAACGAAAAGCACAAGTATAAGGTAAGCAGTATCGTATCCAGGGGATTGTATCAAAGCAGAATCTAACTCAACAATAATTCATCATTATCAAAACAGATTTGGTTTGGTAAGATTTTAGTGCTTTGGAATTTAATCCAAGCGGATGTAATCATCTGAGAAAATAAAATAAAGCGATAAAACACACGGATGATAAAAGCAGA
Organism: Salvia rosmarinus; assembly: GCA_036937905.1. Classification (NCBI taxonomy): domain Eukaryota; kingdom Viridiplantae; phylum Streptophyta; class Magnoliopsida; order Lamiales; family Lamiaceae; genus Salvia; species Salvia rosmarinus. The sequence goes on from CM072814.1 coordinate 11,609,098, forward strand.
TAAGAAAGACTAACCACAGGGCTGCATTAATCTTACCCACAATGCATATTCATCACATTTCCTATTAGCGATTTTAATCGAGACAAGATGGAAGATCACATATATAACCAACAACTTGATTCGACAATTGCGGTGTAGATTACTAGTTTTCCCTATTACTTTACGTCGTCTACAGGTGAAAACAAGCAACTCAAACAGATCACAAAGAATAAGCTTCCTATGGATGTTCTATCTAAACTCGACTCGAGGTTTATCCGTATCGTGCATTCGAATCGATTGACAATTAATACGGTTATGTAATTAGCGGCAACTAGATATGCATCAAGATTGATCAATTAACACATATAAATAAGCACCAAGAATCATGAATCGATGCGGAAGGTATATAGCGATAACGGGAATCACAACATATAGGATCGGATCATACAAACCTAGGATTAGAGCAATCTGGCGGACATAATAAGCGGAATAAAATACGATTTAACCATAAAATAGAAATTATATAAATGAAACCCGTATTAGGCGTCGATGAACAATCGTTGGGCTTGAATCCCAAACTCGGAAAGCAATTTACTAAAATTATCCGGACGGCGTTAGGATCGTGAAGCAATCGTAAAGCTAACGAAGAACAATGCTCAACTAAACTCTAGAATAAAATTAAATGGAAACCCGATGCTAAAAAAAGCGATGAAAAAGCGAAGCAGTGCGGAATCGTGTGTGTTAAGTTGGGGCACGAGGGGTGTTGCCGTATATAGGCACCCCAAAACCTAATTTTATCCTCTGCTGCATTGCGTCTGCGACCACTCTCATGATCGCTGGGTCGACCATGAGGCGTGTGTCATGTGCTCTCTTCGCTTCATGATCGCCTCTTGCGCTCATGAGGTTTCCTCGCGGCACAGCTGGCGGTCGCTGGCAGGCTGCTGAAATAACCTGATAGCTTCTCGTGGCGAGGGGCTTGCTCGCGGGCATGGGCTCATGGACGCGTCTGATCTTGGCGCTTCATTGAATGATCTTCGCGGTCGACTGCGGCCGCTAAATTTGTCGCATTAGAAGCTGAGGCGGTTGTGCATTTTGGCTCGTCCGTTCCTTGCTTGATTTTCAACATATAGACCTACAACTGACACTAAAGAACACCCAAGGCGATGTCTTCTAGAAATAGATAAAACATTAAGATCCGATACATAAGCACACATTAAATGATCTAAACTCGTCTTTAAATATCAACAATAAGCGTGTAAAATCGCGTTTATCAACAAGTGAGAGACTTATCCTTTATTATGTGATAGACTTCATTTTACTCTCATTTGGCCTCCTTAGGCAGAGAGTCGGAGAAAAAAAGAAGAGGTTTTCTCAAATCTTTCTCAAATCTTTAACATAAAAGCGTTGGCGTTGAAAATCGACACCGATTAAAGGTTGCAATCATTCAGCTTATTATACATGCTTAAATTTTCGAAATTCATCCATTAGATCTTAAGTTATGCACTTATGTCATTTATGTTCAAAAATTCTAAAGTTATGATATAATGTTTGGTTGTTTATTAAAAATGTTTATATGGTGTATATGAGCTTATATTATGAATTTAGTACAAAGTTAAGCATGTATGAAAATTTTGTGTGATGACCGATTGTTCATGAAGATCATATGTTGTTGAGAATTATTTTTAATTGTTGATTTGAGCATGGAATAATGATCTATGGTAGAAAATAAGCTTATATGATTTAATGTAAAATTTTTGGAAAACTTTAGCTTATACTTTTAAAATTATCGAAAATTATTGGTGAATATTATATTGATGTATGTTTGATATTTGAATAATATTATAGCATATAAGTGATGTAGATTCATAATAACGTGTTGTATGAATTTATTAGAATTTTAGAAAAATTATTGGACCTAAGTCAAGTTTCGAAAATTTAGGGTTTCTAATGTATGTTGATGTATGAATGGTGTTTGATGAAAATTATGTTATAGTAATGATATATGGTGTTGATTATGTGTTGTGTGATTTAATTGGAATTTTTGAAAAATGTTGGATATGTTTTACAAAAAGGATCGAAAACTATAGTGTAAAATTAAGTGATGTACAATTTTCTATGATCAATATTATTATATATTATTGATCTATGTTAATATAGTATGTTATATGAATTTATAAAATTTTTGGAAAAGTTTTATGAATTATATCGAAAGGACGAAACATGTATTAGGGTTTAAAAGTTTTAAAATTATTTTATCATGTATAATCACATATTATGTTCCAAAAATATGTTTTAGACATACTAGGAATTTATGTGATTTTAAAATAAGGTATACTATGTTTATGTCGAAACATTACGTTAAATGTTGATATTTCCTTTTCTGCGTAAAAGTGTAATGATAGGAGTGGCAGTATCGTATCCCAGAGTTGTATCACGAAAACATAGAAGCTAGCTCAGCGACTATTCGTCATTATTGACACGGATAAAGGATGAGAGGTTTTAGGGCTTGAATTTAATCCAAGCAAAGGTAACCAAGCGAAATATAAATAACATTGATAAAAACACGAAAGATAACTATAAAGAAAGACTAACCTAGGGATGCACTAATCTATCCTAGCGATGTTTATCACTGCTTATTATTAACGTTTTAATCCGGACACTGACGGAAGATCACAAATATAACCATGACTTGATTCACGACAATTGCGGCGATTGATTACTAATTTTCCCTATCACGATTCGTCTCGGAGGAAAATAAGCAACTCGAATGGATCACTAAGAATATGCTTCTCTGAATGTCCTATCTCGATTCGACTCGAGGCATTAGTATCATGCATTCAAGATCGATTGACAATTAATACGATTCGTCATTAGCGGCAGCTAGATATGCATCAAGATTGATGAAATCAACACATATAAATAAGCACCATGAATCATGAATCAATGCTTGGAAGGTAAATAACGATGGAGGAATCCTGACATATAGGATCGAATCATGCAAACCACAAGTTAGAATTGAAAACTAGCGAGACATAATAAGCGGAATGAAATACGATTTAACCATAAAGCGGAAATTAAATATATAAAACCCGTAAGTAAGCGTCGGATGAACAAAGGTTGGTCTTGAATCGATTCAAGCGAGCGAATGGAAAGCAAAGGAAAGCGATCGGACAAGCGTTCCGATCGATAGCGAACAATAAACTAAACTAGAAAAGCGTAAAACAATACTAGAATTAAGCGGAGGCTAAAATAAAGATAAAGCGAGGAAAAGCGAAGAGAAATAGGTGCAGGCGTATTGGGTGTGTTTGGGGGCGCAAGGGCTTTGCTGTTATGAAAATGGAGGAAACCCTAATTTGCGCCTCTGTCGCGCCGCCTTGCGACCGGTCCTCGCGATCGCTAGCGCGATCGCTAGGTATGTCTCGCAGCGTTCTTCTCGCTCGCGCTCGCTTTCTTACGCTCGCTTTGTACCTCGCGACCCGTCTAGCGGTCGCTATGATGTAAGTGGTCGCGAAATCGTCGATGAGTTCTCGGCGCTGGGCTTCGCTCGCGGAGCGCAGTCAGCGGCCGCGGCTCTTACAGGCGCTCGATGGCTTGCTGGCGGCCATCCTAGCGACCGCTAGGCGGTCGCTAAGCTGGGCGAGAATGTCGATTTTCTCGGCTTGGTTCCTTGCTTGATTATCGACATATAAACCTACAAAATGTCGAAGGAACACCCGAGAAGCGATATCTTCTAGAAATAGATAAAACATTAAGAATCGATACATAAGCGCACATTAAGCGAGCTAAACTCATCTTCAAATATCAACTATAAATGTGTAAAATCGCGTTTATCAAACCCACACGAACTTAAAGCATTGTTTGTCCTCAAACAAAACCAAAGCAGAAAGACAAGCGAAGATCAGCGTAGTATGAGAGGATAACCATTATAAGCCTCAAAAACATATTAACGCTCAAAACATTAGCGCACATGGCGTTAGCCAACTCAACACGAACAACCATCGAGGCGAAAACTCATTTATTTTCAACCCTCAAAAGGCATGTGTGTAGAAAATATAGGATACACTCAAACTCGATAAAAAATTAAGGCGTGTATACACTCGATGATCAATGCAATGCAACGTCTTACCATAGGCTTTGTTTCTCTAACATCTCCACCACGTCAAATGTGTTCAAATAAGGATCAAAAGGTCTTTTGATAGGTTATAATGTAGGCACATTGGTTAAGGTAGGATAATATATGGCTAAGTGACTGAGAATATTCGAAGCACCATCATTTATACATTTGACACATATGGACTTTGTCCATTTTCCTCTTCTTTCCCAGCGTGCTAAATTGGCGTTTTATGCCTCATAAGGTACCTACACTTTGATTAAAGACCCTTTATGCTCCTTTTCATGCATAGTGAACTTAACATTTTTCTTTTCTTTCTTTTCAGAGCTTATAGGGTTTAACTTTCCGAACAGGTACTATTCTTTACCACGGATGTATTTTCTAAAAGAAACTTTCTCGTCATAACTATATCAAAATTTCAACCCTTTTGATTCCGTATCCATCCTCACTCCTATCGTCGGTTAATCGAAGAAAAAGTCTAATAAAGGCTCGAAGAAGCGACAAATGGTATATATCATCGGGTTAGTGTTTGGGTGAATATGTGGTTAACAAAGATGGCCTTTTATCCTTTCCAAATTGAAACACATATTGCGGTCTCGACACGGAAAAATGGCGAGTTCTAGAAGATAATCACATACGTGATATCACACAATTATGAGCTGTCGAGATATGTATCGGTGAAGCTCAAGTCTCACGGGTTAAGCAAATGGTGAAAAACAAAAAGCTAAGCCATCTCACGTCATTCATCGTCATTTTCTAACATATCATCGCACTATCATTAAATTTCACAAAAATTTCTATCCTCATTGGCTACATGGATTAACACACTTCACTTAACTCGTTGATCGTGAGACAAAGCGAAAAGAAAAGCGAGAAACAAGACAAAAGCAACACAAGCGAAGACCGCGACAAAACAAGAAAAAAAAAAACAAAGCGTTGGGTTACCTCCCACAAGTGCTTACTTTAACGTCTTTAGCTGAGACCGTCACTAACCTCGTCGATACGGCGTTTTAGTAGCGATAGACATCTTTCCCGACTTGTGGAACCTCCTAAACTTCGCATTCACGGATGACCACCGCGGCTATGGAAGTGGCCCCCAAACTTGAATGATACACTCGGGAGTTCCATGCAGGTCCACTTCTTTCTTCTCACGGCTTATCAATCGTTGAGTACCCTCTAAGCGAGGCGTGGCGGCGGCGCGGTCGTGATCGGCGGCAATCTTCCGGCTTTCCAACATCGTGTTGCTTGATGGCGTCGTATGGAAATCTTGAGCTCCTCGCCGTTAACACGAAATGTGAGATTGCCTTCACTGCACGTCAATCAGCATACGACGGTTGCTAGAAAAGGTCTACCTAAGATTAGCGGTTGTTGTTTGAATTCGGAATATCTAAAATAACAAAGTCGGCGGGAAAAACAAAATCCCAATTCTTACCAACACGTCTTGACGATACCTTTTGGATATGTGGTGACGGTCGACCATCATCGATGAAATCTTCGTCGGCTTCATCTTTCCTAGGTGTAGCGGTTGAAGGCGTTGATAGCATCAGTTGATGCTGCTTCGTCGCACAAAACATTTGGAAAAGTGCGCTCGACGATCTCGCACTCTAGCGTGAAGCTGCGGGGATCATACAGCGGAGGAGCTTCAGCTGCAAGCGAACTGCGTTCTTGGATAGGAAATTTTCTCAATTTCCCAGTTTCTTCTTGCTTGGTAGCGTCTTAAAATTTCATGTATCCGGCATGTTTAGCGGTGACTTCAAAGGCACATTTATCTCAACTTTTGAAAACCTCTTTGAAGCGAGCAAACTCCTCGTCATATTCGACTTGACAAGTGGGCTCGGCAGGGGGAGGTGTGTACATGCGGTTGCTTACAGGGTTGCCTCGCGGTTGACCTCGCGACCGCTGGGAAGGTCGCGAGGAATGCTGCTGCTTGGACTCGCTTCCGGCGTGCGAGCTTGCGGTATGAGCTCTCGCAGCTGATTCGGCCATATACTCGGTGATTGCTCGCGGGCTGGTTTGCGGCGATGGGTCGCTTCATGAATAAATCATGGCGCTCTACGATGGCTCACGGTCGGGTGCGGATGCGTGCTTCGATCGCGGGCCTCTGTAGTAAATGCTCTGGACTCTCCACGATCGGGCTCGCGGTCGCGAGCTTCGGTCGAGTTCTGCTCTAGTGTGCTTTCATGCTCTTCTTCCTCGGTAGGGCTCGGGTAGCTCGTCCACTCCTCGTCTGGTTAGCAAAGCGATTCTTGGGTTTACCTCCGTATTACTCGGAAATTGGCCCATCTTTTGTAGTGCATTCACTTGCGGCTATTTGACAATTTGATTCTCAGCGTCTTCATATCTTCCCATAGCGTAGTCACGGTGGACTCAGTGATTTATCTTACGCGGTGTTGTATGAGCAGTGCGATTCGTTGCCAATTGTTGATTGCCCAACCAGCTGCGCATCATGTCTTGAGACTTGGCTTCTCGGCTCTTGAATCGAATTACGAATATTGAAGCTGCTTTGAAGGTTGTTGGAAATTCGAATGACTCCTCGATTGATGTGGGCGGCGTTCTCTGTCTCAATCGACTCTTCAAAGAGTGAACTTCTTCATGAGATCGTCATATTTTGAATCACTCTCAGCGGTTGCTTTGAGCGATGGCGTTCTCTCCGTTGGCCGTTGATAATTTGTTAGTGACCATCTCTTCTGTCTGACTTGCCTCGTCTTGGTCGGTTCGATAAGCAACCCGCTGTAACGCATCCACCATGCTCCTTATGCCGTATGGGTCCGCAGTAGAAGCTGTGTGATTTGTTGCTCCTTGGAGAACCCATGTTGTGGACATCGTCTCGATGAACCTCTGAATCTCTCCATGCCTCGAATAATGATTACGTCGTGGTTTGGCAAAAATAAGAGATTCGGCGATGATCTTCTGCGCTTTCGCCGGTGAAAGTATTCGAAAAAACTTCATAAAGTTTCCCAAGTGTCGATGCCATTTCGGTCGAACTCTTGAACCAATCTTCCTTTGTTACTTGTGATGAAGCCAAGCTGCATCTTGTCCGGATCGTGTCTTGTGGCACCCATTACATTTGATGGTGTCACAAATATCGAGAAAAAGTTTTGAGATCTTGCATTCGGGTCTTCAGTGACTCCTCCCCAAGCTCTTCTTGGACCATCTTGATCGGGGCGGTTTGAGCTCAAAATTGTTTGCATCTACGTCACGGGCTAACCGCCTCCTTGGGCTTATTCGGTGGGATGTCGGTGCATGTGATTCAGAGGTCTTTCCTGCAGGCGAGGGACAATGATTCCCATATTAGTCATCGTATTGCATCTCTGCAAAGTCGGCTAGCATCGTGCTTCTTGCTCGGGAGGAATGCCCAGATTACTGCGGATTGGGTGCCATTGCGGCCGTCTCTTCTCTCGTCCTCTTCTCCTTTGAGGCCTTGATCTCGGGATCTAATAATATTTCGGAGGTCCACGAGATCTTGTGCCTTATAAACTACGAGAAAAGAGAATTGACCTTGACAAAATAAATAAAATAATATAATATATATAAGCTTGAATTAATAAATCAAATCGTCAAATTATTCCTATCTGATCTTAACAATCCCGACTTGGCAGCGCCAAAATTTGATCGCTCCTTTTCACGTAAAAGTGTAATGATAGGGTAATGATATCGTATCCCGAGATTGTATCGAAAACATAGAAGCTAGCTCAGCGACTATTCATCATTATTGAACACGGATAAAGGATGAGAGGTTTTAGGGCTTGAATTTAATCAAGCAAAGGTAACCAAGCGAAATATAAATAATGATAAAAACACGAAGATAACTATAAAGAAAGACTAACCACAGGGATGCACTAATCCTATCCACAGCGATGTTTATCACCTTATTATTAACCGTTTTAATCCGAGACCTGACGGAAGATCACAAATATAACCAACAACTTGATTCACGACAATTGCGGCGATTGATTACTAATTTTCTCTATCACGATTCGTCTCAGAGGAAAATAAGCAACTCGAATGGATCACTAAGAATATGCTTCCCTCAGATGTCTATCTCGATTCGACTCGAGGCTTAGTATCATGCATTCGAAGATCGATTGACAATTAATCGATTCGTCGTTAGCGGCGACTAGATATGCATCAAGATTGATCGAAATCAACACATATAAATAAGCACCATGAATCATGAATCGATGCTTGGAAGGTAAATAACGATAGCGGAATCACAACATATAGGATCGAATCATACAAACCTAGGTTAGAATTGAAAACTAGCGGACATAATAAGCGGAATGAAATACGATTTAACCATAAAAGCGAAATTAAATATATAAAACCCGTAGGAAGCGTCGGATGAACAAAGGTTGGTCTTGAATCAATTCAGCGAGCGAGCGGAAAGCAAAGGAAAGCGATCGGACAAGCGTTCCGATCGATAGCAAAACAATAAACTAAACTAGAAAAATGTAAAACAATACTAGAATTAGCGGAAGCTAAAATAAAGATAAAGCGAGGAAAAAGCGAGAGAAATAGGTGGGGCGTATTGGGTGTGTTTGGGGCGCAAGGCTTACCTGTTTATAGTAAAGGGAGGAAACCACAATTTGCGCCTCTGTCAGCGCCTTGCGACCGGTCCTCGCGATCGCTTCGTAGCGATCGCTAGGTATGTCTCGTGGCGTTCTTCGCTCGCTCGCTTTCTTCTTTCGCTTTCTTGCGCTCGCTTTGTACCTCATGACCCGTCTGGCGGTCGCTATGATGTAAGTGGTCGCGAAATCGTCGGTGAGTTCTCGGCGCTGAGGCTTCGCTCGCGGGCACGGTCGCGGCGTGACTCTACAGGCGCTATTTGGCTTGCTAGCGGCCATCCTGCGACCGCTGGGCGGTCGCTAAGCTGAAGCAGAATGTCGATTTTCTCGCCGTTCCTTGCTTGCGATTATCGACATATAAACCTACAAAGCGTCGAAGGAACGCTGAGGCGATATCTTCTAGAAATAGATAAAACATTAAGAATCGATACATAAGCGCACATTAAGCGAGGCTAAACTCATCTTCAAATATCAACTATAAATGTGTAAAATCGCGTTTATCGATGCGTATGTTGTAAAAATGATAGGTATTGTACCGGTTAGGTCATACTTAGGAAATAAATCGAGTATGATTGTTGATTAGCGTGAAAAAATCGAGAGGTATGAGATTGTGTTTAGAAATCGATTGAAAATCGATTTATATAAAATTATGAACATATATCACGAATATTGAAATTATATATTATTAAAAGTCAAAATTGTTGACTTTGGTCAAAGCGATATAAATCGTTAGTAGATGAACAATATTATGTTGTGCGTCTAAAAAATATGATTCGTTGAATAAATACATTAAGATGTGTACAACGTATTAAGAGACGGTTTCATAATTGAAATCATTTTATCGAAAGACGTTAAGTATAAGTTCGACGTTTGACCTAAATGATTAGTGTAAAGCCATAAATCATATTTCATCTCTATCGAAGTACGAAAAGTTATAAGTTAAAATGTTCGATGAAAAGATGTACTAAGTTAGTTAAGAAATGTGAAGTATTATTTTAGAAGGTTAACAAAGCTTATTGACTTTGGCGTTCTCGGCGTAACCGACGTACTAAATTAGTTTCTTACGTAAAAGGTGGGATGCGTTTCGATCGTTGGCGTTAAGAAAAGTACATTAAAGAATCATTAGTACGGTGGGCTTTACCATACTCAAAAATGATAAAATGCTTGTAAAATGTTTTATTTCGATGCTTTCTTTCAAGAAATGATGATGAAATGTTTTATTTAATTACACCCCAAATGTTTATGTTTTATGTATGTATCCTATCCATGAATGTTGATGAATGTTGTTGGTTCGCTACCGACTTATGAATGAAAATCAATTCGGATCCTATGCGGATGATCAATTCACAGCTAGGGTTAGCGATGTACACATAATGGTATTTGTGTCTTTGAAAGGACAATTCTCGGCCGGTCGCGGCGTAGAAGGAGGCCTACTTCTACGGCGTTAATGATGATGTTATGAGGAATATAGCGGATATGGATCATACATACAAAGAAAATATGCGGCGAGACAATGTTTATGAGCGATGAAAATGTTATAGTAAGCCTGAGGCCTTTCAAATAAAACCCTTGTGTCTTACCATGATGAAGCGATGTAATTTAAAGTTGATAAATTGTTTTGGCATGAGTCCTTTGAGTGCATTCTTGTACTTTCGACCCTGCATGTTGTTTTTAAATGTGCGAGGTTGGTTTGAAGATGGGATGGAGGTGTGTTGGCGGTCGGAACCTTTTATCCGATATGTTAGAACCTTGACTACATCGTCGTATGTGTATTCATATGTTTTATTTGCAAATGAATATTAAGTTATGTTTTGATGTTGTTGTTAAATACCTTCGGATCAATTGAACCCCTTTTGTTAAGGATCTGATGTTCTAGTCTCACATGTAAATTATGTGTGTTTATCTCTAATGGTTTGAAGTTAAAGTTTTCTTGAATTATGTCTCACAAGTCATGATTAGTTGTCTCTTATGTTCCTTATTTACTATTCAATGTGGTCCACCTTTAATCCGTCCTTTGGACTAAAGAAATTTACAAAAGTGGTATCGAGGCGGTTCTCTCTGAGACCAAAACAAAACCTTCTTTCAAAGTTAAGTCGAGATTGAGTCGGCTAGACTTCTAGAAATCGGTGGTGTGCTCAACACTCCATCACATCAAGCTCAGCGGGATGAGGTAAATAATGTCACGCCCCGATTCGAGGAAGGCGATGCGGTGTGATTAGGGGTGGGGGTTAAGAAAGCAGGGAAGAATGGGGATACATATAACATACATGATAAGAAGATGTGACCATAAAATCGGGCGTCATCTCTATAACTAGGACATATCACGAAGGGAGGGGTGCCAAACAATCCACCAACGAGAATAATATCGATACCATAACTTCAATGAACATAATCGACTTAATAATAATGCGGAGAAACAAGGTAGCATTACATCTTTGTTGACTAGACCGGTCGACCACATAGCATCTCGTGTCGAGACTCGGACATAATAACATAACAAATCTTATTCCCGATCGAGAAAGCAAATAAGGGACAAGAATACATCAACATCGAATCATTATATAACATAACATCGCGGAAGCATAGCATGAATAACCCGCAGCTCCACCCTCGTGTCGCCGTCGGCCCTCCTCCGTCGGTGAAAAGATTTTGAAAAAAGAGTTGGGGTGAGTACTGGCGCTCTCGGTGGGGTTTATCATAAATCAAAATAATCATGATGCGTGTTAAGAGCACTTACCTTAGAAGGTTTTAAAGCGTAAATCCACTTCTAAGTAAGCAAAATAGATTTTTCATTTTCGATACGATCCGTTATTCTTGTTATTCTCGTCATAGAACCATGAACCATGGCTCGGGCGTATCCATGACCGTCCGTCTCATTCGTTCGGCGGAACATATCCGATCGGCCCGTGCGGAGCGTATCGATCGGCTAACTTCGGTGTGGACTTGATTCAAATCCCCATCGAACCATAACCACCTCATTACCATTTCGTGTGGACTTAGGGGTCTATCTCGGCGGAACCATAACCACGTGTTGGGGTCTATCACTTCGATCAATACTCGAGATGGTGATCAACCAGCGAATAGAGATCCGTGCCTGACCATGATAGAACCATATCTCGGATCGGAGAGCGATAATAACTTCATCAAAACATTTCACAGCGCATGTTTTATTTTGAAATATCGAGTAAATAACTTCGAAATAAGCATATATAAATGACTGAGCAGAATGGCGTTAGCAGGAGGTATCTACGGATCGATGACTTCACCGTCGCCTTTGGTAGGTGCACGATAACAAGGCGGAACAACTTTTGGGTTACATCCCACAAAGCAAAACAACATCGTGATCTAAGCGAAGATCGTAGCAAAATTAGGGTTTCGACTTTACGAACCCATTTGGCACTCTCGGGTTTTCAAATCAACTTTCGATCACGAAGGAAATATATTGAGGCATCAAGACCTATAATAGGGTACTTTCAAAATATGCATGCATAGTTGACTCAAATCTTAGCGGTGAAGAAGATTCAAAATCGATGCTATCGCCGGATCTGGGATAAGCGATCAAAATCGATGCATGAAAATGGAAACATAAGCAATATGCATAACGACAAGCGTGGAATGACAAACTATGTTGAAAATGGATAACTTGGGCATGTCTTCCTTTAGAAAACTCGAAGCAGCGGAAAACATCCGACATGCGAAGCGAAAAGCGAAAAGCAGATCGGTACTTTAGTAGAATGCATAGCGAACTCGAAACCTAAAGGACCCGTAGCGAAAGGTGGCCGTTGACCACCAATCGGTGACGAAGGGGTGGCGGTGGCGGTGTGGCCGTCGGCCGACCTCGGCGTTTTCTCTCGTCGTCGCTAGGATCCGGGTTCTATCTATCGATCTACTAAAGGCGGAATCAAAACAAGAAAAGGACAAAAATAGAAAAAGCAGGGCTTGGGGAGAGGTTGATCGGCGGTGGTGGCTCGACATGACGCATTGGCGCCATGCTGAGCCTCACGGCTCGATCCCCAGCTCTCCAGCGCAACGGCGTGCACAGGCTGCTCGGCTCTTCAGTAAACCACGGAGGCGAAGGAAATGAATGTTGAAAATGAAGGCCTAGCCTCCTATTTATAGGAAGCGATTGCTGTTTCTTCTGTATGATCCTTTTCAGCATAAATACAGCGTAACTTTTCAAGCAGTTCAAATTTTGCAAACTTGGTACCCATGGACACGAAATAAAATCTGGACCTGACGACTATAAACAAGATATGCTTTTAAAGATCCATGAAAAGTCCGGTTTTCGATAACTTCCGGTGCGAACGCTTCATGGGTGGTGAAAACTGCATACTTAGTGTCTATGAATTCGTCATAAGACACTCTTCACAGCGCTGAGGTTTCGTGACGGTCGCATCACGAAAAAACCTTTGACCATTTCTCGAAAAATGTGCCATGCAAGCGAAGCTTAGAAAAGGCGGGGTATCACGTCCTCCATCCTTAGAAAAATTTAGGTCCCGAAATTTCAAACACGTGGAGAAAACAACTCGAGTCTTGAGCCTGAACTTGTCTTCCAACTCCACGTAACCGCCCTATCTCGTGGTGATTCCACAACACCTTCATAGCGGAATCTTCTTGCTCCTCAATTCCTTCACTTCTCGTTCGAGGCGACCATTTGGTCTCTCACCGTAACTCGGATCTGAGCAGAACCACTTGGTCGTGCTTGATCGCGTGTTTTGGGTCGAACACGTACTTTCTCGGTGAGAAGCGTGAAATATGTCATGAACATCTCCGATGCTATGTGTGAAAGCTAACCTATAGGCAGCGGGGCCTATTCTCTCGAGAACTTGAAGGTCAGCGAACCTCGGTCGTAACACCTCGTTTCCCAAAGCGAGCGACTCCTCTCGTTGGGGAAACCTTAGGAAAGCGATCTCGATCATGAGCGAAGATCCGTCTGACACTTGTCGCATAGGATTTCTACATCTGAGCTTCCGTGATCCTTGGCGGATCGATCGATAACCTCGTAGTCTGGCTGAACCATCTCGGTCTAACATCTTCCTCTGCCCGCCGTCCCAATAAAGTGGCGATCGACCTTCCTTCCGTCTGGCGCTTCATAGGGAGCCATTCCTATGGTGGCATGATAGCATTGTTATAGGTAAACTACACAAAGGTAGTATCTCTTCCCAATTTCCTCCTCTATCGGCCATTTGCTCATGACATGTCTTCAAAACCTGAATCGTTCTCTCAGATTGACCTTACATTTGAGGATGGAATGTTGTCTTGAAATTGACTTGGTTCCCATGGCTTCTTGAGACTTCTCAAAACCTTGATGTGAACACAGGGTCGCGATCGGCGTGTCGATCTTGGCGCGCCATGTAACCGTACGATTTCTTTGGCGTAAAGTGAGCAAGCTTATCTAACCCGTCGTCATCGAATCGGTGAAATGAGTGACTTAAATCGATCTATCGGCGACAACCCATATAGCGGTGTTTCCTCCGCTGACCTTGGAAAACTCACCACAAAATCCATACGATATGATCCCATTTCCTCTGCGGGATTGGTAGCGGTTGCAACAAACTGACGGAGCGTTGGTGTCGACTTTCGCTGGCGACAAGCGAACAACGTTCCTAAGCCTTGATTACATCCTTTTCATCCCTTCCCTTCAAAGTTCCTCTTAAGGTCTCAGCATTTGGTGCTTCGGGATGGTGAATATGGTGCCTCATGAGCTTCGCTCATGATTTTATCTCTCAATTCCTATTGAGTGGCACACATAACCTTCCTCGGAATAGTGCGCGTTGTCCTTACATGAAACCCTTGCTATCTTCTAGACTTGCTTTCAAGCGCATCTTCTCCGAGAGTCGTCTCGCTTCTTGCGCTCACGATGGCTTCTCTCGGTCGGTTCATTTGTCAAAGCTGCGGCGAATCCTTGCCGATTCCGCGGGTGAATCACTTCGGGATAAGCTTCTCAAAATCTCGAATAAGCTCTTTCTCTTGCGTGAGAAGATATCAACTTAGCTCTCGACTTGTATTGCGGGCATCTGCTACAACATTGGCTTTCCGGGTGATGGGCGATAGAGCAATCATAATCCTTCACCAATTCTAGCCATCTCCTTTGCCTCGTATTCAGCTCTTTTGTTCGAAAAGTACTTGAGGCTCTTGTGATCCATGAAGATCTCACATAACTCCATAGAGATAATGCCTCCAAATCTTGATGCATGAGCAGCTGCGCTAACTCGGATCGTGAGTTGGGTAGCTCAACTCGTGCGATTTCAATGACGAGGCGCATAGCTATAACCTTCCGTTACGCATGAGAGCATGCCCAAACCAAGTTTGGATGCATCGGTGTAGACCACAAACCCATCGTTTCCTTGAAGCGCGGCTAACTGCTGGGCGGTTGTTAACTTCTTTAACTCTTGAAACTTGCTTACAAGCTTGGACCGTGAAAACTTGATTCCTTTCACGGTGCTGCGTCGTGGCCTTGCCAACCGAAAACCCTTGATGAAGCGTCTATAATATCCGGCCAAGCCTGAAAGCTTGAACCTCATTGGCATTAGTCGGAACCTTCCGGTTACTGCTGCTTCAACCTTCTTGGGTCGACTTTGATTCGCCTGCGGACACGATGTGTCGAGGAACATCACCTCTTTGAGCCAAAACTTCGCACTTACTATGCTTGGCATACAACCTCTCTGCTGTAGCGTTTCGAGGCAGTGCGGAGGTGTTCTCATGCAACTCTGCATTCTTTGAATAGATGAGAATATCATCGATAAAAACGAGGCGAAACTATCCGAATCTTGATGGAAAGCTTCGATTCATCGGATCCATGAAGGCTATTGGCGCGTTGGTCAAACCAAGCGGCATCACGATGAACTCATAGTGCCCATACCTTGTCTTGAGCGCGATCTTATAGCGTCCTCCTTCACGATCTTGGTGATGGTAGCGACCTCCGTCGATCTTAGAAGACACTTGCTCCTTTTGAGGCTGGTCGAGCGGATCGTCGATCCTGGAAGAGGATATACATTCTGATCGTCGACATTGACTCTACGTAGTCGATGCACATCCGCATTGACCCGTCCTTCTTCTTGACGAGCAGGCTGGCGCTCCCCACGGCGACACGCTGGGTCGGATAAAACCTGATCAGCGGCTCCACTTGCTGCGCTTTCGGTTCTTGCAATTCCTTAGGTGCCGTTACGTATGGTGCCTTTGATCTGTGTGTTGCTCACGGTTCCGGATCAATAGTGAATTCCACTTGTCTATCGGCGGTAAACTTTGCAAGTCCTCGGGAAACACGTCGGATATTCGCACCTGCTGGCTCCTCTTGCAGCTATTTCGCTCTTCGCCGTGCCCTGTCGAACTTACCACGAAAGTTTGTGACTTCCACTCGATCATCCTCACGCCTTGGTCTTTGAGATCATTAACGCAAACACCATCCTTATGCCGTGAAACAAACTTCACTCCTTCGGCTGTTAAAGCAACTTCTCTCTCGAGACAGCGTATAGTTGCCATGTGCTTTTCAACCAATCCATGCCAAATATGACGCCGAAATCTTCCATTCGATGACATGCAAATTGACAAAGACCTTACGCTCACGATTTCTACCTCACAGTTACGGCAAATCTCTTTTGCCTTTAGCACTTCCACAGCGGGATGCTAATTTCCGGTACTCTGTGATTTCTTGGGTACAAACCCAACCGCTCACCGCGATTTTAAAGCGAAAGAATGTGAGGCTCTTGTATTAAACAAGCGAAAATGGGTATATCACTCATATGGATTATACACCAAGATTTCGGGAGCTTGAGTTTGCTGCTGGCGATTCAAGCGTACACCCTTGCTACTGCGGTGGCCTTTGGTTTCTTGCTAGGGTGACCTCACGCTCATTGTTTGTCCTCGGCGAACTGATTACGCCTCTGCGGGCTGGATCTTGCCTTCTTGGCGGTGCATTGCTGGCCCCTCTAACGGACAATCTCGGCGTAATGTCCGGACTTCTTACAACGATAGCTTTCGGTGCTACCTTGCTGCACTCGCCAAAATGATTCCTTTGGCATTTACGGCACCAGGTTTTCACACCTTTGCCGCATGGGTTGGAAATTCCTTCCCAAGGTTGCCTTTCTCTCTTGAATGCGCTTGATTCCTTGGAATCAACTGGACCGCTCTGGTTCCTTGGAACACTGATTGCCTTTCCTCGATCATCCCATTCCTCTTACCTCTTCCTCCAGTCAATTTGGCTGTCAGGGTGGCATCGTTCTTTCACAGGGCAACATTGACTCAATGTTTAATGCCGGTTCGAGGGCTGCGCATACATCGGATCTCCACGGTGACAAGCGAAATTCCGATCTACGGTGGTCCTCTCACGAACACATGCGCCTGGCGACCTCGGTGCTAACCAGTGCGTGGCATAGCGTGACGGAGCGATTGAGCGGCGATCGTACTCGGTGGCCGTCCTTCTCCCAGCGAAGATTCGAACTCGTTTTGCGCTTCTCTGCGCATAAGCATGACACATACTTTCCATGAGTTCTTCCTTGAAATCTTCCACGTATACCTTCCCACATTTGTCACGGTGTTAGAGTCCTTCTCACGATTCCACAATCGGCCTCGTCGGTTGGCGAAAGATCGAGCAATTGACTTTTCTTCTTCGCGGCCGATGTATTTGAAGATCCTTCGGTGGATCGTATCCGGTTCTCGGCGTCGATCGGTTCGCGAGGCCGTCGAGCGTGGGGATTACGCTGTGAAAACTCTCGATTGCATGCGGCTGAACCAAAGGTGGTTCACAGGCTTCTTCCACGTTATTGTTTCTACGGTTCCTTGTTCTCGGCATTACGTACCGGCGTTTGAAACATTAGAAACACGTTCGCATAGATAACGGGTATCATCGCATAAAATATATCATCACCCATAACCATATATCATCACATATATCACATATCATGCGATCACATATAATCATGCAATCCTGTCAACATATCATCGTTATGCATTTCACATAACATTATCATCACATCACAAAAATCATATATCATCATGGCATAGCTCGTATCACGTATAAGCATCAAAACATAAACATCCTGTCATAGAGCGGCGTTAGTATCGATAATATTCGGTGTCCATGAAGGGCGTCAAAATCTGAATCAAGGTATGTCGATCGAAAAGGTGGATATGAGCAAAAGAATCGACTCGAGTTCTTGTCAAAAGATGCCGCTCATCCGTGCTTCTAGCGGACTACTGCGGTATGTCTCATACCTTGACTACCTAGATCTCATCCTCCATATCCGTCCCTATTCTCCCATTCGTCCCAGTAGTTCCATTCGCCTTTCCTCATACTCTCTTTCCGCTTCCTATCGGGGCTTGAATTGGTGCCGGCTTGAGCGATCTGCATGGAAGCAAGCCTCTTGTGGGTATGATCCCGTCAAGCTTTGCCACGATCGCTGAGTGTCGGTGAAAAGCGTACTGAGTCCACATCTCTGGCGCTTGCCCTTCCTCAACATGCCGACCTCGTGAGTCGTATTATCTCGGATCACGAGTCCTCACAGTCCTCACTTGCCTCCTCGTTCTCATCGGGTCTTTCGCCTCCTCGGGTCCCCTTCACAGATGCCCGACTGATCTGTTCGGTGGCCTAAAAATTGGATCTGGGCCTCTTCCACTTGCTTTGTCGGATGGAAAATCTCTCGCCGGGAGGTTCTGTCTCAAAATCGTTCGGGTCCCGGAGGTAAGGATCGTCGATGGAGGTGTAGTGGTGGTGTATCTGATGCTTGGTGATCGTCGGCGATGGCTGCTCTCCCAGGCTCTTGGGAACATCATCCCTATCATCAATGCGGATTGGTCTTGAACATGCCTCGCTATCACGTCGCCTCGGATGGTATGCCTCGATGATCGGTCCTTGTCTCCATACTCGGCGGCGAACTCGGTGAAATCGAGGTAAGGTGTGCGGTGATAGGATCGTCGAACATCACGTATCCTTGCTTTCTAGCCACGGTACGCCAACTGTTGGTAGCCTTTACATCAACCGATAGTAAGCCTCGTATTACGATACTTTCCTGCATCTCGGATCTTTCTCCATAATCGACAAATCTCCCGGAAATACTCCCAGCGGCTCATGGACATTCTGGTACATTCCACGAACTTAAGGATGCGCTTTCGTCCATCACGTGGGATCTTAACCAACTTTATGCGGGCCTTTGAATATCCATAAACCTACATGTTGGTTCATCAAAATAACAACAAATATTCCGTTCCTTTTACGCGGTCGTACGGGTAATCATGTCTTGAGACACATACTCACTTTCAACACATATCGACATCGATATGGATATTCATAACAATAATCACGTAAACAATTACATGATTCGCTTACAAGCACTCGTTTATCAAAATAAACAAGATTTTCAATCAACAACATATTTCTATGTAAACACATAGATTCACGTCATCCATTCATGATCATATCAATCACGTCATACCACGTGATGGTTTCCATATCACGGTCGCATAGGCGCTTCCGTCCGTCGACAAATCACTTCCACGTCCACATCAACACTGACCATACCACGTCCATCTACCTCAACATCCACATTACGTTTACATCCGTAAACTCTTACCATGCCAAGCACATGAAACGAGATCATATCAAGCATCGTAACCACATAAAGCATCGACAAATAAACACATACCTCATCCCTTTTTTGAAAGGAGGCGGCTGACGGTGGTGAGGGTAGTATGCACTGATGAGCAGTTTAGAAGGACAAGTTCTAAACACTCGATTTCAAACGTACAAGATATAAAGCAAAGCGAGCGCTTTGATATCAAACAATATGAACACATACAAAGCCGGAAAAGCGCTGCGATACAGTGGTATCGGATAACAACTAGATGTCAAAACCAAGATCGTTGCTCGATACCAGGTATCGCCCGATTCAGGAAGGCACGGATCTTGGGGTGTGATTAGGGGTGAGGGTTAAGCGGGGAAGAATGGGGATACATATAACATACATGATAAGAAGATGTGACCATAAAATCGGGCGTCATCGCCGATAACTAGGACATATCACGAAGGGAGGGTGCACAAACAATCCTGCAGAATAATATCGATACCATAACTTCAATGAACATAATCGACTTAATAATAGTAATGCGGAGAAGCAGGTAGCATTACATCACATTGACTAGACCGGTTGACCACATAGCATGCTCGTGTCGAGACTCGCGACATAATAACATAACAAATCTTGTTCCCGATCGGAAAGCAAATAAGGGACAAGAATACATCAACATCGAGAATCATTATATAATACTGACATCGGAAGCATAGCATGAAGAACCAGCGACTCCGCTCGGCGATCGTGAGTCGAGCCCTCCTCCATACGTGAAAGATTTTGAAAAAAGAGTTGGGGTGAGTACTAAGCGCTTTCGGTGGGGTTTTATCATCGTCGAAAGAATCGTGATGCCGTGTTGAGCACTTACCTTAGAAGGTTTAAAAGCGTAAATCCACTTCTAAGTAAGCAAAATAGATTTTCATTTTCGATGCGATCCGTTATTCTTGTTATTCTCATCATAGAACCATGAACCACGGCTCGGGCGTATCCCATGACCCGTCACGTCTCGTTCGTTCGGCCGGAACATATCCGATCGGCCCGTACGTGCGTATCCGGTAGGCTAACTCGGTGTGGACTTGATTGAATCCCGTCGAACCATAACCACCTCATTACCATTTCCGTGTGGACTTAGGGTCTATCCGCGAGAACCATAACCACGTGTTCGGGGTCTGTCACTTCGATCAATACTCGAGATGGTGATCGACCAGCGAATAGAGATCCGTGCACTGACCATGATAGAACCATATCTCGGATCGGAGAGCGATTAATAACTTCATCAAAATATTTTCACGGGTACATGATTTATTTTGAAATATCGGGTAAATAACTCGAAATAAGCATATATAACCCACTGAGCAGACGAAAATGTTAGCAGGAGGTATCTACGGATCCGATGACTTCACCGTCGCCTTTGGTAGGTACACAGTAACAAGGCGGAACAACTTTTGGGTTACATCCACAAAGCAAAGCAACATCGTGATCGAAGCGAAGATCGTAGCAAAATTAGGGTTTTGACTTTACGAACCCCATTTGGCACTCTCGGGGTTTCAAATCAACTCGATCGCGAAGGAAATATATTCGGGCATCGAGACCTATAATAGGGTACTTTCAAAATATGCATGCATGCAAGTTGACTCAAATCTTAGCGTGAAGAAGCTTGAAATCGATGCTATCGCCGGATCTAGGATAAACCGTCCAAAATCGATGCATGAAAATGGAAACATAAGCAATATGCATAACGACGAACATGGAATGACAAACTATGTTGAAAATTGATAACACGGGCATGTCTTGGCTTTAGAAAACTTCGAAAGCTGCGGAAAACATCCGAGCATGCGAAGCAGCAAAGAAAAAGCGGAATCGGTACTTTAGTAGAATCATGGCCGGAACTCAAAACCTAAAGGACCCGTAGCAAGGTGGCCGTTGACCACCAATCGTGACGAAGGCGGCAATGACGGCCTGGCGGCGGTGGCGGTGTGTGGGTGGCCAAGCCTCCGGCGTTTTTCGCCTCGTCACTTTGGGATCCGAGTTCTATGCTATCGATCTACTAAAGGTGGAATCAAAAGAAAAAGACAAAAACAAAAAGCAGGGCTGCGGGAGAGGTTGATCGGCGGTGGTGGCTCGGCGGCGTAATGGCGCCTTGCTGGGCTCCGGCTCGATCCCACTCTCCGTGACTTCCATGCGTGCACAGGCTGCTCGGCTCTTAGTAAATCTGGAGAGGCGAAGAAAATGAGCGTTGAAAATGAAGGCCTAGCCTACTATTTATAGGAAAAAGCAAAATTGCTTATTGCTTGTCTGCAATGACCGCTTTTGAAAGCAAAAACCGGCATAACTTTTATGACGGACTCAAATTTTGCAAACTTGGTACCCATGGACACGAAATAAAATACCGAACAGCGACTATAAACAAGATATGCTTTTAAAGATCCATGAAAAGTCCGATTTTGATAACTTCCAGGGTGCGAACCTTCATGGGTGGTCGAAAACGCATACTTAGTGTCATGAATTAGGTCATAAGACACTCTTCTAGCACGCGAGGTTTCGTGACGGTCGCGTCACGAAACAAAAGTCAACCTTTGACCTTTTCTCGAAAAACATGCCATGCAAAACAGAAGCTTAGAAAAGACGGGGTATCACAAATAATTTCTTCTCAAGTTTTTAAATGAAAAGTTCAAGGATGAAAATGATTGAAATCATGTTTTAAAAGTGAAGAAATGTTATGAAGTTTGATTGAAAATAAAGTTATAAAAAAAGTTGAAAAGAAATTTGAAACTTGTTTTGAAATCAATGAAGGTTATACAATTGATTTGAAATCAATGCAAGTTATGACAAATGATTTGAAAAGAAAGTTATGAAAAGATGTTGGGAATGGAAGTTATGTAAAGTGATCAAAGACCGAAATGATTGACAATGATCAAAATGGGCATGATATGCCAAAGATGAAATGTTGAATTTTCAAAATTAAAGTAATGTATATCTGAACAAGCTATGTTACGAATATTTGAAATTTATTTTCAAATCTCAAATTGATTATGACAAATGGATATATTATCCTAAAGGAACATAGACGATATAAGAAGCATGATCACTTATTATGAAAGAACATAGAAGTATGAATGTAAAACTTCCTCCCATTACGAGAACAAAGTTAAGATGGACTCGCGATCGAAAGCAAAAGATCGATATGAGAATGAGCATAAGATCAAATGAAAACAGCGAGTTTTCAAACAAGATCAACAAAGGCGAAAGTGAAGAAGCGAAAGATCAAGATGCAAAGCGATGATAATTACAATTGAAGGATGATGATGAAGCGATTAATGTCACTATCGATAAGTGACATGAGTATAATCTTCGATTGGATGTTCATGCGTCGAAAATCGATATGACTATAACTTTTAGTTGAAAGCGAAATAAGAATCGATCGAAGAATCAATGAATGTAGTTTATGGTTTACATAGAACGAGAACTCTATAGTGTTTTTAACCTTAGACTGCTACTAGGAAGTAGGATTCTCCCAGTAGAATAAATAGAACTACGATGTGCGTTGTGCATGAGAACCCTTGCTGATAACATTTATCTGCTTATCAGATGTGATAGGATTGTTTTATCTGCTTAACAGATATGTTCTAGTTTATTCCATCTGCTTAACAGATATGTATGAGGTTATCCTATCTGCTTATTAGATATGTTCAATTTATCTTATCTGCGTATCAGATATATTTAGATTGATTTATGCTAGTATTGTTTGTATTAGATGGCGAGGACTCGTTACACAACGAATAGAAGGTTAGGGCCGCGTGCTACACCAGAGGAAATTATTCGAGCATATCGTACATATGGAATGTGTTGGGGCGACAGCTTGGGAGAATTTTTGATGCACTATCTTCGTCACTAGATGGATGCACATGAATATGGTGTGATGGATTTTGATGGTATTAAGCGTCTGCTGACTCGATTGCCTTGTGATTGGGAAGGATATGCTATGGAGATATCGGGTGACTACATTTATCGCGTTGATGGTAATTATGACTTGATCGGCGATCTGCCAAGATTCATTAGTCATCTGAGCTATGTCTACGGTGTATATCGAGTTGCGAGGAGGACCATATCTTGCCTCGAGAATACACTGGCGCGACCTACGCGAGTGGTTGTGCCAAAGTGCCTCGAGAGGTCGACCCCATAATACCAGGTACTTGGAAGAGGATGGAAGATTGGCACACGTGGAAAGAGCGGCAAGGCAAGGAAGCTACAGGAGCGCGGTCTTTCCACCGTGTCGAGTTGGACATCAACCACGACCGCCACTTCCGTCTTGCCGTCGATGGCGGTGCCACCACTTCAATCGAACCCTATCCCGGGCGGGCGCGCATGAGTGTGTATGATCCTCGAGGCGATGATATTCCGGTCGTGATGTGTTTGCTATAGGAGATGATGGGCGGCCGCTACCGTAGGCGGCGTGAGGAGGACTCGGATGAGGACTCGAGGAGGAAGAGGATCCTGAGGATGATCCAGAATAGGAAGAAGATCCGGAGGAAGAAGATCCGGAAGAAGACCAGAACGAAGATGAGAACCATGAAGGGAATCCGGAAAATGATAGAAACTTAGACGTGAACATGGAAGATGGTGACGATGGAAGATTTGATGAATGGTAGAAGCTTTAGACAACCAAAATGAATGTTGGAATCATGCAGTAGTGTACGAGTAATATGTGTGTAGTGTCCTTAGTGTAGTAATAGAAATAGAAGCATAGTAATTTGTATCGCTATGTAATCGGGTATGCTAATTGGTGACGTTAAGTTAGGAAAAGTATCGCAGTATGTGCTTGACTTTCTTTTGAGTCTGATGACTTGTACATAACAGTCCTCTTTGAGGCAATTTTCCCTATATATGCATGATGACCCTAAATGGGCTTTTGCGGCAAAATGAGCATGAAAAGTATGAATGGTTCTTCTAAACTGTTTTATGATGAGATTATATGAAGATGTTATGTATGTGAACTATGATGGCGATATGTGAATGCTAATTTTCATCTTCTGATATCCTGATGCCGCTGAGCGTGAACACGAGCAAGGGGTTAGAGGAAGGGGTAGGAGAAGGCGAGTTCCCCGACCGAAGAAGAAGAAGCTATACCACAACCATCCCACCTCCACTTTGATCGTGGGATCGAAGAACTATTTCTTAGGCAAAATCCCATGCTTTTAACGGAAGGAAACCACGATGTTGAACAATGGGTAAGGACTATGGAGAATCTTTGATTTCCTCCATGCTGATCTGAAGCGATTGTCTTGTATTACTTTCAACTCACGGACTGCTTGACACGGTGGGAAGCTAGAAGGAAAACTTTAACCCCAGAACAAATGGATGAATTCACTTGGGAAGACTTCAAGAGAGAGATGTATGAAAATACATCCCCAAAGTTATAGGAAGAAGAAGGGCATGAATTCTTCAATCGAGCGAAAAGATGTGCGTGACGGTATGATCGCATCTTTTGCGATATGTCAAGATATGCTCCAGACCAAGTAAGCACTGACATGAAAATGTCAGAGAAATTCCGATCTGGTCTAAGGCACGAGATAAGGATGTCTCTTTGTGAGTCACGGTGACTTAACTTACGCTGAAGCTCTCAATAGAGCTTTAGATATTGAAGACGACAATCTTGGGAGGAAAAGCCGATATCAACTCGGGCGCCTGATGTAGTAGACAAAGGTAAAAGAAAATGGGAAGGAAATTTGGAAACAACAATCGGGAAGTTTTGAAATCTGAACAACAAAAGGCCGTAGCGAAACATGGCACCACAAGGCGAGGTGGAAAAAGGCGGTATTTTCCACGCATGAGAGGACCACAAGAGCGGGACGAGGGCTCTTCCTTGCGAAATGTCATAAAATGCACAAAGGTGTGCTTAGCGGTGAGTGGCGATTGCTTTAAGTGTGGCGTGAAGGGCCCTATGCTAATGATTACCGAGGTCATGGGAAGACCGAACCGGCCGAGGCCATGCCCAGCAGCTTAGGGCTATTCAATATCGGCCCCAGCGGACGGCCAGCCACGGCGGCAACGGCGGCAGACGGCGGCAGCAGCGGCGGCGGCGGCGGCCACAACAACAGCGAGAATCAGCGGTGTGAGAACCCGCTTGCCTCAAGCGGCCACGCGGCTAGAGCTTATGCTCTACATAGGAGGTGAAACGAGCAGAACCGGGAAACACTGGCGGTATGGAAAACTTCTCAACATACCTATTATACTTGTGTTCGTCTGGTGCTTCATTCCTTCATTGTAGAGCATGTGTTGATATGTTGGGACTTAAATCGGAACAAGCAAATCGGGAAATGAGAATCTCTTCACCCATGGGAGGAATTATTTATCACTCATGTTTGCTCGAACCTAGAGTTGTACTTAGGATCGCTTAAGGTTCTAGCGAATAACTTGAACATAATACCTATGGGTAGGGGTGGGAAAGCAGTTCGGATTCGGTTAACGCACCGATTTTTCGGTTAACAGAACGAAATTTTCATAAATTTAATAACGAAACCAAACCGTTTATTAAGTTCGGTTAACCAAAACCGCATCGGTTAATGCGGTTCGGTTTTGATTAGCAGAAAAACCGAAAAATTGTTTGGAGATTACATGAATTTATAAAGCGACGTAATCGTAAGATCGACTTTGCAATCGGATATGTAAACTTTTCAAATTTTAATATCCATAAAAAATTCATCGATATCCATGATAATTGAAAATAAATCAAAGCAATCAACATGATCCATCAACAAACTATCATGTTCATGCAATGATAATTTGATATATTAAATACTTTGATAATTTGATACATTAGAGTAATAGGGTTTAACTTTAATTAATATTAGTGATTAGTTTTTCTGATTTATAAAAATTAAAATAATTAATAAAATAGAAAAGATTTTGGTTTTCGGTTAATAACCGTTCGGTTATCGGTTAACGAAAACCGAAAAATTAAAATATTATACATAAACCGAACCATAAACCGAATATACGGTATCGGTTAACGAACATGGCATAGTTTCGGTTCGGTTCGGTATTAGATAAGCAAAACCGTTTCCAGCCCTACCATGGGCGATGTAGATATAATCACAGGAATGGATTGGTTGGCGAAAACCATTCCACAATCACTGTAAGGGTGGAAAATTTCGTTCCATTTTCACGGACAAGCTCTGAGCTTTCATGGAATCAACATGGGAAAGAAGATCCGATTATATCCATGTTGGAGCGAGAAGAATGATAAACAAGAAAAGAAGTCGGGCATTCCTTGTTTATTTGAATGGAATGATAAAATAGAGATAAAAGTTGAGGATGTGGAAATTGTTCGAGAATTTCGGATGTTTTCTGAAAATTTACGAGATTACCCCAGACGAGAGCTAGAGTTACCATCGACACGGAACCGGGATCGACTCCGGTGTCTAAGCGCCTATTGAATGGCTCAAAGGAACTTGAAGCGAAAATCAAATTCAAGACTATTGGACCTAGGTTTTATCGGACCTAGCGGATCGCCATGAGGGGCGTCATGTCTTATTGTCGAAGAAAGATGGTTCCTTGAGAATGTGCATCGATTATCGGGGCCGAATAAGCGACACTTAAGAACAAATATCCATTGCGAGGATAGATGATTTGTTCGATCAGTTACGAGGAGCAAGCGTATTCTCAAAGATCGACCTTAAGTCGAGTTATCACCAACTCAAAGTACGACCAGAAGATATATCTAAAACTGCATTCCGAACAAGATATTGCCACTATGAGTTTATAGTTGTGCCATTCGGATTAACAAATGCGCCAGCCGTATTCATGGATCTCATGAATAGAGTGTTCCATCCATACTTATACAAATTTTTCTTAGTCTTCATAGATGACATTCTCATCTATTTAAAGAATGAAGAAGAACATAAGGAACACTTAAGAACGAGTGTTGCAAACCTTGAGATCCGAACGACTTTTTGCCAAATTCAGCAAATGTGATTTTTGGCTTAAGGAAGTAATATTCCTTGGACACATTGTGTCGACAGAAGGAATTAAAGTGGATCCGACAAAGGTAGAAGCAGTACAAGGATGGAAATCGCCAAGAACCCAAAATGAAATCAGAAGTTTCTTGGGATTAGCTGGGTACTATCGGAGATTCATTGAAGAATTCTCAAAGATAGCAAGGCGATGACACGACTACTCGAAAGGAATAAAATTCACGTGGTGATGAATGTGAGGCGAGTTTCCAAAAGCAAGAAAAGTTAACTAGTGCGCGATACTAGCGGTTCGAAGCAGACAAAGTATGTGGTCTATACCGATGCTTCTAGAGCGGACTAGGTTGTGTGTTAATGAGGAGGAAAAGTGATAAGCTATGCATCACGACAACTTAGACCACATGAATTGAATTATCGACTCGTGACTTGGAACTAGCGGCGATGGTACATGCACTAAAGATATGGAACACCACCTCTATGGGTGAGGTGTGAGATCTTCTGATCATAAGAGCTTGAAATACTTCTTGAGCAAAGAGACTTAAACATGAGGCGAAAGATGGCTCGAATTAGTCGAGGATTCTGTTGTGGTATAAATTATCACCGAGCGAGGCAAATATGGTGGTGATGCCTTGAGTCGTGAGAATCAACCCAAATTGGGATGTCTCTTTACAAGAGAATAGAAACTCATTGAAGAGTTTGAAAGAATGAAGATAGAAATGGTTGAACAACCAGAGATGATCATGAGTCGTATTGCTACGCTCACATTGACGTCTGACTTGAGAAAGAGGATAGTGGAAGAACAAAGGAATGATGGAAAATTGGAAAGGACAAAGGTCGAAATAAGAACTACAGGGCTAAAAGATTTTAGAGAAGCGCCTGACAATGCCTTATTGTTTGAGGAAAGATTGTGCATTCCAAACAATAACGAGCTACAAGCGAAATTATGAGTGAAGCTCATGATACTCTACTCTGATCCACCCAGACAGACCAAAGATGTATCAAGACTTACGAGAAAAGTATTGGTGGGAAGGCATGAAGCGAGGCGTAGCCTCTTTTGTAATGTTGTCTTGTTTGTCGAAGTGAAGGCATTACGCGACCCTACGGAAAATTCTGACCTTTGGATATACCGAATGAAAATGGGATGATATAACGATGGATTTTGTTATGGGTTTGCCAAAATCGAAAAAAGGAAACAACGCCATTTGGGTAGTAGTCGATCGACTCACCAAGTGCACATTTTACGCCAATTCAAATCACTCATAGATCGATAAGTTAGCCCGGTTATCGTGAAGGAAATTATGCATACATGGGTACCAAAATCTATCACGTCGATAGAGATCCCAAATTCACTTCAAGATTTTGAGTTAGCTTGCAAAAAGAATTGGGCACGAAGTTGCATTTTAGCACAGCTTTTCATCCTCAGACCGATGGACAATCGGAAAGGACGATTCAAACACTTGGAGATATGCTGAGAACAGTAGTATTGGATCGAGGTGCAAATTGGGAATATGTTTTACCACTCATTGAGTTTGCTTACAATAATAGTTATCAAGCTACTATTGATATGGCCCCATATGAAGCATTATATGGAAAGAAATGTCGATCACCGTTTTATTGGGATGAAGTAGGTGAGAGAAGAATTTTAGGGCCTGACACAGTGAGTGAGATGATTGAAATTGTTCGCCAAATTAGGCAAAGAATAAAAGAAGCTCAAGATATACAAAAGTCTTACGCTGATACGCGTAGATCTGAGCTACATTTTGAATGTGGAGACAAAGTTTTTCTTAAAGTCTCTCCATCGAAAGAAATTATAAGATTTGGGGGTAAAAGGCAAATTAAGACCACGTTTTATAGGACCTTATGAGATTCAGAAAGAATAGGCCCGATGCTTTATAGATTGGCTCTTCAGCGAGTTTGGGAAATGTCAAAATGTTTTCACGTGTCACGATTAAGAAAGTGCGTGTATGACCCAAAACACGTGATCTATCATGACGTGATCCTCGACCCAGACATGAGTTATGAAGAAGAACCTACGGCTATTTTAGATCGTGAGGTTCAGCGACTGAGGAACAGTCCATATCCACAGTGAAAGTGCTATGGAGATCATGGACGAGAAGAGGTCACGTGGGAGCTTGAGGATACCAAGAAGGAACGATACCCCAGACTTTTCTAAGGTATGCAAATTTCGGGACGAAATTTCTTTTAAGGGGGGTAGAATGTAATATCCCGAAGTTTTAAAGCTTAATTGCGATAATAAAAATCATAAATTAGGGTTTCGTCTCGATAATTAAAATAGTAATTTATCGAAGATTGATTTCGATTATTTATGATACGAAGATTCGTATATCGTATTCACTAATGATTAGTGAATTAAGAAATATAATTTATATTATTCCTTCGAAAGTATTATTCTAACGTCGATTAAATGTCGATAGTTAGTCTTATGATATTTTTTTAGTGGCGAAGCTTAGAATTAAATTTCTTTATTAAAGAAATGAATGAATAAAGTGAATTTCACTTTATTATGAACATTTTAGAGATGATTCGATTATTAACGTTTTGAGACGTTTCGAACATCAACGTTTAGAGACGATTCGAAAACTAGGCCAAACGATTGAGGAATTATATTAATTAAATTCCTATGATAATTTTATGTAATAAGAGCATTATTTATCATTAAAATAATGCTAGATAATTAAGGAATAAAGATTGGATAAGTGAGCTATTTTGAAAACCCAATTTCGAAAATTAGGGTTTGTAACATAAATTGTTCTAAATATTTTCTATGATTTAATTTATCATCTAGGACTTATAAAATGTTACATATCTATATATTAGCTATTTATTACAAGAGAATAAAATGTGTAGCCTATTATTGCTATAAGTTTGAAAATATGAATATATAGTGTGAAATGAATTAAATTGCTACCAAGTTGATGATGTATTGTAATTATTATGTTAATAAGATATTTTTAATGATAAGATGAGGCGTTTTAACATGTTGTGCTAGTGGGATTAATCTTATCCTAAAAGTACCGAAAATTATGTAATAAATGAGGAAGAAAAT
The DNA here is from genome assembly GCA_036937905.1 of Salvia rosmarinus. Taxonomy (NCBI): domain Eukaryota; kingdom Viridiplantae; phylum Streptophyta; class Magnoliopsida; order Lamiales; family Lamiaceae; genus Salvia; species Salvia rosmarinus. The sequence continues at coordinate 11,639,352 of CM072814.1, forward strand.
TATGAAAATTCAAAGCTATGATTGTGAGAGTGATGTGCATGATAGTGATGCCTAAATTCTTGTATCTTAGTGTAAGGAATTAAATATCATCTCTATCTATGTGAGGTCGAAAATAATGAGGTATGAACAGTGTTCGTGTTGAAAATTGAAAGTGTATAAAGTTTGTTTTGAAATTGATATTTTCTAAAGTATTAATCTTGGATTATCTTGATAATGACATATATGATACATGAAATATAGTATAAGACAAAGTGAATTCACCTACATAATTCTATACTAGCCGATACATATATGTATGTTTTAAGTGATGATTTTCTTAATTCTTTGATAAATATGAGAATAAAATGGATATGTATTGATTATAAGATAAGATGATGTATTGAGCGTGAAAAAATATAATTTTGTCTACATTACTAATAGGGCGAAACATATGTAATATGTGTTCAAGTGTTGAAATTTCTTTATTTTGTGATAATGATAGTGATTTTGAAATTTATCATATAATTAATTCTTATATGATATAATATGATGTTTAATGAGGTGAATTATTAAAAACACGAGTGTCATGCATTTTATTCTATAATGGTAGAAACACATGAAATAATAGAAATTATTTTACAACTTGTTGAAAGTGACACACATGTGTATTAATTATGTGATAAGTTGTAATATTACAAGTGTTAGGTGGTCAATTAGTTTTGTCTCTAGTATGGCTCATATATTGAAAATGATAGGATTTGTCTGAAAATTTCTATGATTTTATGTGACTTATTTTTGAAATTTGGAGCAACAAGTGGACACTAGCTTTAGTAAGTGTTAAGGCGTGACATAAAGAGTATCATGTGATTAAATAATTTTGTCTCTAGCATGGTCAGTGTAATGAAAATTATAATGGCAAATTAGAAAATATTTGTAATTAGGTTAGATATTTTTGTACAAGTGGAAGGCTTATCCTTTATTATGTGATAGATTTCATTTTACTCTCAATATTTTGGCCTCCTTAGAGCAGAGAGGTGAGAAAAAAAGAAAGAGGGTTTTCTCAAATTCTTTCTCAAATCTTTAACATAAAACGTTTAGTTGAAAATCGACACCGATTAAAAGGTTAGCAATCGTTCAAGCTTAGTATACATGCTTAAATTTTCGAAATCCATCCATTAGATCTTAAGTTATGCACTTATGTCATTTATGTTCAAAAATTCGAAAGTTATGATATAATGTTTGGTTGTTTATTAAAAAATTTATATGGTGTATATGAGCTTATATTATGAATTTAGTACAAAGTTAAGCATGTATGAAAATTTTGTGTGATGACCGATTGTTCATGAAGATCATATGTTGTTGAGAATGATTTTTAATTGTTGATTTGAGCATGGAATAATGATCTATGGTAGAAAATAAGCTTATATGATTTAATGTAAAATTTTTGGAAAATTTTAGCTTATACTTTTAAAATTATCGAAAATTATTGGTGAATATTATATTGATGTATGTTTGATATTTGAATAATATTATAGCATATAAGTGATGTAGATTCATAATAATGTGTTGTATGAATTTATTAAATTTTAGAAAAATTATTGGACCTAAGTCGAGTTTAATTTAGGGTTTCTAATGTATGTTGATGTATGAATGGTGTTTGATGAAAATTATATTATAGTAATGATATATGGTGTTGATTATGTATTGTGTGATTTAATTGGAATTTTTGAAAAATGTTGGATATGTTTTACAAAAGGACCGAAAACTATAGTGTAAAATTAAGTGATGTACAATTTTCTATGATCAATATTATTATATATTATTGATCATATGTTAATATAGTATGTTATATGAATTTATAAAATTTTTGGAAAAGTTTTATGAATTATATCAAAAGGACGAAAACATGTATTAGGTTTTAAAAGTTTAAAATTATTTTATCATGTATAATCATATATTATGTTTCAAAATATGTTTTAGACATACTAGGAATTTATGTGATTTTTAAAATAAGGTATACTATGTTTATATTGAAACGTGACGTTAAGTAACGTATGTTGTAAAAATGATATGTATTGTACCAGTTAGGTCATACTTAGGAAATAAATCGAGTATGATTGTTGATTAACGTGAAAAAAATCGAGCGGTATGAGATTGTGTTTAGAAATCGATTGAAAATCGATTTATATGAAAATTTATGAACATATATGTGAATATTCGAAATTATATATTATTAAAAGTCAAAATTGTTGACTTTGGTCAAAACGTATGAAATACGTTAGTAGGTGAACAATGTTATGTTGTACGTCTAAAAGAAATATGATTTACGTTGAATAAATACATTAAGATGTGTACAACGTATTAAGAGACGATTTCATAATTGAAATCATTTTATCGAAATACGTTAAGTATAAGTTCGATGTTTGACCTAAATGATTAGTGTAAAGCCATAAATCATATTTCATCTCTATCGAAGTACGAAAAGTTATAAGTTAAAATGTTCGATGAAAAGACGTACTAAGTTAGTTAAGAAATGTGAAGTATTATTTTAGAAGGTTATCAAAGCTTATTAGACTTTGACATTCTCGAAAAACATGACCGACGTACTAAATTAGTTTCTTACGTAAAGGTGGGACGCATTTCGATCGTTGACGTTAAGGAAAGTCTGTTAAAGAAGCATATGTACCAAGTGGGCTTTACTATACTCAAAAATGATAAAATGCTTATGAAATGTTTTATTTATGATGCTTTCTTTCAAGAAATGATGATGAAATGTTTTATTTAATTACCTGCCCAAATGTTTATGTTTTTATGTATGTATCATATCCATGAATGTTGATGAATGTTGTTGGTTCGCTACCAACTTATGAATGAAAATCAATTCGGATCTATCTTGGATGATCAATTCACAGCTAGGGTTAACGTGTACACATAATGGTGATTGTGTCTTTGAAAGGACAATTCTCAGCCGGTCACAGCGACGTAGAAGGAGGCCTACTTCTACGGCGTTAATGATAATGTTATGAGGAATGTAGCGGATATGGATCATACATACAAAGAAAAATATGCGGCGGACAATGTTTATGAACTGATGAAAATGTTTTAGTAAGCACAAGGCCTTTCAAATAAAACCTTTGTGTCTTACCATGATGGGGCAGTGTAATTTAAAGTTGATAAAATGTTTTGGCATGAGTCCACTGAGTGCATTCTTGTACTCAGCCCTGCATGTTTGTTTTTATATGTGCATGTTGAGCTGAAGATGGGATGGAGGTGTGTTGAGCAGTCGGAACCTTTTGTCGCTGATATGTTAGAACCTTGACTACATATCGTCATATGTGTATTCACATGTTTTCCGCTGCAAATGAATATTAAGTTATGTTTTGATGTTGACTGTTAAATACCTTCAGATCAGTTGAACCCCTTTTGTTAAGGATCTGATGGTCTAGTCTCACGTGTAAATTATGTGTGCTTATCTCTAATGGTTTGAAGTTCTAAAGTTTTCTCTAATTATGTCTCACAAGTCTATGATTAATTGTCTCTTATGTTCCTTATTTACTATTCAATGTGATCCACGCTAATCCGTCCTTTGGACTAGTGGGCTGTTACAAGTAGGATCATTCTTTTCAAAATTTAGCTTATAACCAAATTTAACTACATACGCGTGTATTGCTTCGCTTGCCTCTTTTGCATTAGCAAAGGTTATCCCAAAGTAAAATATGTTTGCTCCATCTAAATTTTGAAAATCAGTGCAAATATTTGTAGCGATCTCATCTTCACTACTAACCATAATCCTCACCATCATCCACTTTGATTACTTATGCAACTCATAGAATGAACATACACATTCTCTTGCAGTTATGTTTGGTAGGATTTCCTTTCTTTTCACCATCGGCCTCCACCATTCCTCCATCTCATCTATCACTTTCTCACATCTTCATTCTGGTTTATGATCAATCCTACGTACTAGCCTCATAATCCTCCATCATCCCTTTGATTCACTTACGTCCCATAAGACCAATGCACATTCTCTTACAAATTACATCGTGTAGGAATTTCTCTTATTTCTCCAACATCGGGTCTACAATTTTCCCTCTCATATCTACCCTTTCATCTACCTCTTCATTACCTTCTAAGTTCAGTTATTCTCTAGCATCCATTATCTCAGTTGGTAGTATACATGGAGTAAAATCAAGTAATGGATAACCATCATCATCAACAAACAACCCAATTTGACCTCAATTGAGTAACTCAATATACTGTAATGTTTTCTTACAGGACTCCTCATCCTTAATTTGGTACAAACCGTCGTGAATTATTTTGTCAAGGTCATGAACATATACAGCTTTCGGATTTGGAAACCCTAACACAGAGAAATGGTTCTTAATATGATCAAAACTCATATTGTTCACTGTATCAATCAAGATATCCATATCTCAACCATTATAAACCCAAATTTCATCTTTCGTCCAACTACCATGAAGATTAAAGCAAAACTCTCTATTTTTGACATCTTTGTGACAAATAGATAACAAAAATACAAAAATCATGTTTTATTTTCAAAAAAATCGAACACCACACATAGAACAGCTACTTTGAATATTGTTGTTACTAACCTTTCGCTTTCGCTATTGCTTCCATCTTCACTCATTGCATGCCAAGTCAGAAATGACTGCAGGTGCTTGGGTTGGAGAAGTTTTCGTTTGTAAAGCCTTTTGGAGTGAATGAGAAGGGATGCTCCCGCTAGTTTTAGATGTATGATTCCCAAAAATAAAATAAACTCGTTTATAAACAATCCTCATTTTATATAAGGGTGTATTTATTTTATAAAATATCTCTCAATCCCGTTTTGATATAGAAGGAATTTAATATATTCTAATATATTATATGAGTAAAAAAGAAAAGAATTGAAAATTTATTAACAGTGTTAGAAGGTCCGTTAGTAAACAAGGTAATTTGCACAAATTTTAAATACATTAAGGATACAATTGCACTAGCCATAACGTTATGAGTGTATTTGCTTTTTGCTAAAACGTTTAAGAACTTCTATACTAAAAATTATCTATAATGTTCAATCTCCATCGTCCTCCTACTCCTAAATATTAAAAGAAGAAGAAGAAGAAATAATATATATAGAATTTTATTATATTCACTTTTTTAGATCTGTACAAACCTCTTCTTTACAAATGAGGAATCCTATGTTTATCAACAATTTAATCGAACTCAATTTTTTAATAAATAAAATACTCTTAGCATCCATAAGTAATACAACCTACAAACCAACTTAATTTATATTTTTTATAGTTTATCAATAACTCAATCCATCCCAAAATAGTTTCTTTTTATTATTACATTATTTAATGAACACGTGTTATCTATATTCAAATTATATTATAGTTAAAAATTGTAAAAATACATAAAAATTATTTATAACATTTTAAATATGTAATATAATAAAATTAGAAAGTTCACACTTAACTTAAAAATTCAATAACAAAATAAAATGACAAGATTTGGTATTGCAAATTTAAAATAAATAAACCAACCAATAAATCTATATATATGTGAAATATTAAATTGCAATTACAAAAGGAGAAAAAAGAGAGCTTTAGTTTGTGCTAAAACATTAAAATATGAATATATCGTATATTATAATTATAACTTTATTCGAAATTCATGTGAATGTATAATCACATCTATATTTTAGCACAAACTAAAATATTAAAATATGAATATATCGTATATTATAATTATAACTTTATTCGAAATTCATGCGAATGTATAATCACATCTATATTCGAAAAAAGAGAGCTTTAGTTTGTGCTAAAACATTAAAACAATTATAATTATTCGAAATTCATATGAATATAATAGATGTGACTAAAACATTATATATTTTTAACTATTCTATATATTTCACATGAATATAATAGATGTGATTATACATTCACATGAATTTTAATACCACAACATGCCAAAATATATCATATTTCACAACGTATATGAATTAAATTAGAAAAATAAGAAACAAACAAAAAAATGCATTAGTCGGCATTGGTCATCTGTAGGGGTTAGTCGTCGTGGTGGTGGCCGACCGATAGGGTTTGCCATTGTGGTCGCCTGCGAAATAAGAGGGGGAGAGGGTTAGCTGCGTGAGGCGAGGCAGGGGAGAAAGGAGTTTTCAAAATGATAAGGTGTGTGTGAGAGAAGGGTTAGCCGATACTATTAAATATTGCAAAGATTATAAATTTCAAAGGGTCAAAAAAAGAGTTCATTCAAAATTGAAAAATACTAAATAAAAAATATGCCAGGTGTGTGTAAGTTTGCATCTCATTGATTAATACATAAGGTTAATTTTGTATATTTAGTTAAAAAAATAGATAAGTAAATAATGTAGGTAAAATGAATATTATGTTTAGGATAGTGGAATATTAAATTTCTCCTCGTAGGAAAAATTCATATCTTTTGGGAATAATTCTATCTTAATTGTGTATTTTGATTAGATACCAAAATTTCTGATGATTTCCATGATGTTGTAACTAGTGTCGTTGACTTATTTTGGAGTTGGGCATTTTTGTTATAGGTTTCAGTAGTATAACTACCAGCTTGGACAACCCAAAACTAAAGGAGTTCGAGCAGTACTGAAGTTAGACTTACTAATAGGAGTATCAGTACCAGGACAACTGATAGAAGCTCAGTTGAAGGATCGCGTACTGAAGATTGAAGCCTGACAGAAGACCAACCGATGTTTGAAGACAAAAGTATAGTGATGCCGAAAAACAAGAGCTACTAGAGTAAAGTCGAAGACCGAAGACTTATGTCGGAAGATCGAAACCAGAAGATCGAAGACTGAGACTCATTGCTGAAGAGATAAAGGAGTCATGATATGACTAAATGTCATACCGACAATGGCCGCCATCTTGAGGTCAAAGGTGACTACGAGTGGTGGCGTCTGGAAGTCAAAGCTATTGAGTAAAGCTGCTGATAAGTAATCAATATTGGCGATCTTGAGTCAAAGGCGACTAATGAAGGTCGAAGTTAACTATATCTCGTCAATGAAGCATCTAATTGACTCGGGTTACCAAGCTTACAAAGATGAGAGTTCGGCCTGCGATGAAAGATGAAGCAATCTCGGTGATCGACTGAAGTCGGCCTAGCGATAAAACAGGTCGACTGTTGAAGAAACATGGAAGAAATTAAGCATTGAGTGTTTGACTTGCCATATGTGGTAGCGTGTCTGCGAGAATATCGACATGCTATAAGACATTTTCGAGTTGCGAGCTGATGTATGATGATCGAGACCACAGCGATTCGTGCGTGGATTCTCAACGTTAAAATTGAATAACAAATAGAATGATGTGATTGATGCGATGACACTATTCATCTTCTTCTCTATAAATATATTGAGTCCAACATTTGAAGATTAAAGCGCTAATCAATCAAATACTTTAAGCATTCAAAGCTAAAGATCGAGCTCGAGAACATTGAACAACGATTTGAAGAATGAAGTTCACAGTGCTATCGATAAATCTCGAGCACACATATACTTATCAACTCGAGATTTCAGTATAAACTTCCTTAAGTATGAGATATCCATCTTGTTTATATTTAGCCTAGACATACTGAGTTTGACAATTATGTCGACTCAGAACCTTAGTTCAAACCCTCTACAAAATCTCGAAAAATTGTGCGAAGTTTGGGCGAGTAAGCAGCGAAGTATCGATTCTTTGAAAGTTTGGTTATCTAGCACCCGTAAGTTAGAGGTTAGGTCGACTCACCCGTAAGCAATCAAAGTTTTCCTAGCACTCGGAAGCATATGAGGAGCATGAGTAGCCGAGATACCGTAAGATGAACTCATCAATTTATAGGTTTACTCTTATAACGCAAACAAGACCCAATCGAGTTAGTGGATTGGTGAGAAATCGATTCGTGGGCGTGGGGCGATATCTACGAACCACGTAAAACTCAACGTGTTATTACTTTCGATATCGTTATTTATATTCCATGTTATTGAGCATGTCACCACTAGCACAGCAATGAACATAGTTTTAAAAAACTCTCTCGATATCGGTTTGATCTTTGAAGAGATATAATTAAAAACTACCTAAGCAATATTTGGCTAAGTGTTTCGAATCAATTTAAGGTTTTCAGTAAGGCAAATACATTAACCACCACATTCCGCATGTACATCAGTTATCAGTCCAACTGACCAGCTATCTTAGCAGTTAGTAGGTTTGCTAAGCGATATCACTAATGTCGGACTTATTGCTATCGGGCGATCAACAATCGCAGCGATCTGACGGCGACAATCACGACCAACTACGCATCGATGGTCGGTCGATCTATGTAAAGAAAAAGTTTTAAAATTTACCTAACTGGTGTGTTTCCTCCCATACACCAGTACGTACCCAGCGTGATCCATCACCCTCTTGTAAGTTTGCAACTAGTTACCCCCTATATATGCATAAAAACAATTCTGACTTTGGCACTCATTTCGAAGCAATTTGATGCATTAGAGTAATTAAATTATGAATAATTACAGTTTGTATCTCTAATTTTGACGAGATTTTAAAAAATGTCATCAACTTTAGTTAATACATTAAAATATCATAAATATTGACGATATTTAAAATTTCATAACTTTAGTTAATACATTAAATATCCCAAACTTTAACGATTTTTTGAAAAATGTCATGATTCTAGAGTTTTCGATGACGGAATGTTGAGTCATTTGAGTTATAATCCATACGAGACGGAATGCTGATTCATTTGAATTATAACCCACATGATAATCCAGTGTACTGACATAGAATTTCGTTATTAGAAACTCGAAATTGAGATATTTTTTAAAACATCAGCAAAATTGAGAACATTTAATGTATTGACTAAAGTTGAGCATATTTTTCAAATTTGTGAAAGTTGAGAATATTCTGATGCATTAATTAAAATTGAGGATATTTTAGAATATCATCAAAATTGGGAATAAACTATAATTATTCCATGAAATAATCTCAGTCACTAGACTTCTCATAAACCTCCAAATGTGTAATGATAATTAATCTTGTAAAAAATGTATAAATTCGTTTACCACAGTACAATAATCAATTTAGAATTAAAGTAGATCAAGAATACGACGTTAATAACTCCACCTGTTGAATATTTTATGCAGTATTTTCACATGAATAAAAAAAGTAGCTAGTGGCAAACACTGCCTAACTTAAGTCTAGGATATCATTCAACACGTGTAACGGCTTTCATCACCCAGCCTTTCACAGTAACAGGCGATGCGATTTCACCGCGCACCATCAATTGATTCCACTTAGTAGCCAATCTCACTGTAGATTTACAGTCTCTCGGAATCAGTCTGTAGAGCACGAAGTTCAATTTGCCAAGTTGGATGCTGATTGCATGAGAATAATCCACTCGAATACTCAAGTGTGAAGTTGACCGAATCATGGCCTCGATTTTGGCAAGTGGAACGGTGTCGTTGCCTCTGAGAGTGCTGGAAGAGGACTCTGCATCCGACAGTGATCCGATTGACGCGGTGTTGTTCGTCGGGATCAGCTTAGTGTTGGGGATAGCGTGTAGGCACGCTCTCAGAGGCACGCGCGTGCCCTACACTATCGCTTTGCTCGTTCTCGGCATTGGCCTTGGCGCCTTAGGTTTGTTACTGCGTGTGTATGTGCGATCTCCGTTTTTATATTATTGTTTATTTTTCAGCTGCTACTTCTAAATTGAACTCTACGCGGCGCGTTATGTTTGTTAACGCGTCTGTATGTGTGTGTGTGTTTGTGTCTCTGTGTCTGTCTGTGTTACTTCATCTTTTATTTTCAATTTCTACTTAACCGAAGTCTGCAACAGATTTTTATTTGCATGAATTGGAGTTGTAATGATTAATCTTCCGGTGTTTGTGTTGTTATGCAATTGTGATATTAGTATGCCTTTTTGTTTATCTTCTTTTACATACGCATGCGATTTTGTGTCATCTGTTTCTCATAGAAAGGCACATTAGAGATGAAAAACTAAGTAAATAATTTGTTCTTTAGGTCTTCGATTCTTGAGCATGGAGAGTTAGAAGAGTAAGATTGGTACTTCAGTAATAACTAGAATTAAGATCTATAAGAAGATACCTCCATGCAACTGATGTATGGGCCCTTCCATGGTTACGAGCAACTCAGTAATTTTCTTTGTGAATTTATTCTCATGCCTTTGGAGTGGGAATAATCTTCATGGGAATTCTATGCACATTGTACTTGTTGTTATCTTGCCTACTATTTGAAGGAGTCTGACTTGGTTTTGAGATATGAATATATGATGGATACATATGCATAAGAGATTGGGTAGTCAATCAGTGTTTATTAGGATCAGCTGTCGCATCTCATGATTTAGGGACAAATTGTTTAAACATAATTTTGGTGCAACAACAATACAATATTAGCCAAATAAAGATCTTGAATTAATTCAGTTTCAGAAATCCAGCTACACTGTAAGTAACAAAATTTCAAGCACATTCACACTTGACACCATAAATGATTGAAGACAGAATCCGTGTATACTTTGGTTGGCTGCTTGTGTTTGACAGACTGTGAACCTTATAACTGCACAAGCACTACAACGGAAGCGAGAAGATGGAAAAGTTTGGCCCTTTTCATTTCATTCATTTTATCCACCATCAGATCTTCCTCTTTGTTGTAGCAGCCTTTCAAAATATAGGAAGACATGGATAAAATACATTCCTGACATTCCTGATCTCTAATTTCTTAGAAAATTCAAAAGTGTTATGGCCTCACCTTAAAGTTGTCTGATTTTCTTGATATGATAATCACATTTGTTGTTATATTTCAATGATGGACTGCGCATATTCATATACTTGCCCCAACCATAATGTTAGTTCTTTCAGTAAAATATTGTATAAGCTTTATCTTAAAAACAAGTACATCTTTTGGCAAGCATCAATAATCATATATATATATATATATATGTGTGTGTGTGTGGGTGTGGGTGTGTGTGTGTGTGTGTATAATAAGCTTTTTACTCGCAATGTGCCTAAATCGGGACTAAACTCTCAGGTGGCAGTTACCTCCAAGCTGCCATCCTAATTACAGCCAGCGGTACCTTCACCTAAGTTTTTTATTTTATTCCTTTTCTTTTTGTACAAGAACTGATTCTGGAAGCAACTAACCTTTTTGATTTATGTCTATTTGCAATTATTATACTATATTCTTTAACTCTCGTGCTTGAGAGGTGATTTTATGTGAGTGAATTATGGTTCACTAAAAGCTTATATTGTAATGAACTAAAGATCAAGGATAGGAAAAGCCAGGTTTTTAATTATATGCATCTGTTTACAGAATATGGAACTCATCATCGGTTGGGAAAGATTGGCGACGGGATCCGACTTTGTAAGTTAATATTCTCCGAATTACCATTGAAGTCCCTACAAATGGCTGCACCAAAAAGAAAAAGATATTTCTTGCAGTTTTTGGTAAAACACATTTTATGAATATTATAATCTGTCAGCCATTTATGAAAGGTATCCTGTCACTCCTTGTGTAGGGGCTAATATTGATCCTGATCTTCTCTTGGCTGTGTTCCTTCCCGCACTTCTCTTTGAGAGTTCATTTTCAATGGAAGTGCACCAGATAAAGGTCTGCAGAAATTCTCCGTTATTTTCTATCTTTGTGTTTGGTTAATAAATTTAACAATATAGTACTTGTCTGATCCTGATACATGCTCCGCCTTTTCTTTTTCTTTTTAATTATTATTACTATACATATATCTGGATGCTTTGATGTGCCAAAGCATAATAAAGCTGTAAGTGCTTGCTACAATAGGTGGTGATTTAATAGAGTTGGCATTGTATATGGGTAAACTTATCGTGTTCCTTATACTCATATGCATAAACAATCCTTATCATCTCCTCTTGACATATGATTTTCATTAGATTATGTAAATATTACTAATAGTAATTCATATCTAATGGTGCTCTAGAAGGTCATCATGAGATATCCCACATTAGAATGATATATTACTGTTGAAGAATTTAATTTGATGTTAAATGGATAAGCTTTAAGATATCAGAGCCAAACCCAATGAGATGACCTCTTGCCACCATCTATTTATCGAAGATTCTCGGAGCAAAGCTTTAACACAAAGTAACCCGCTTGCACATGTGAGGGCTTGATGATAAGAATAATTTAAATGTTACAATGATACCCCTCTCTATCATATTTGGTCACATGAAAAGAATCGGCCAGATAAATGAAGGACACGCCATACCAGAAAGAAGAATTAAGAAGGGCTTCAGAAAACCAGCTTTGAGGGTGTCAAGAAGTTGAAAGCCACATGCTAAGCCCGTACTTATCAATGTCACTTTGAGTGGATATGTAGGCTTGTCACCCTTTCTCAAGTCTCCCCTTCTGCAATTATGATGCACTATAGGTCTCCCACAGCTCACCCTATACACGACATGGACTGGGCAAGGGGATTGCTTCAGTATCACTCATGCTAAGAGGTCATATTCCACATGCTAAGCTTCAGTAATGCAGGACTCAAATAGGATCATAACAGTGGTGGAGTTGTAGATAACATGTTCTGGGTGTTGGATTATCAGGGAGAGGGGAGGTGGGGGTGAGGGGTTTGCTGACTTGCGGAGCAGGGGCTCGTGGATTGGGCTGCTTGGTGGGCAAGGGATTGTTAGGAGAAGAATTAAGCAGCAAACGGGCCAGAGAACCAAGTTTTTTGCTTTCTTTTAATAAGGAGTGTTTCCAGTCTTGTTGTAACAGGGTATGTAGGGTTTAATGGATTTTATCCATAAACATGCAAGAGCCTACTAGCAATCATATAAGGTCTAGTTACATAAGATGAACTAGTTGACACAACATTTAAAATAAAAGAGGCTTTTTTGTTTCCACTTGAGATGTGAATTTGAGTCAAATTCTAGCATATTGTTAGGCTTATATTTATTTCGCCATAATTCCGAGTTTCTTTTGAAGTTTTATCCAAATAGATACAGATCCATATCACCTATTATATATCTCAGACCTAATCTACAAATCCTTCTCCTTGAGTTGTTTTGTACTAAAATTCCTTTTCCAGAGTTAATGTTTTACCATTTGGATGAGTTACTACATTTTCTCGTGTTCTTGTTTTCCACTTCTAACCTTCCTTGTGCTGCCCCTATCTTTTCTGCATTTTGTTTTAACTATTTTCATTTTCTGGTTGTAATTCAATATCATTTAATATTATGAGTGTTTTATGACTAGAATCTTAGAATAAATGTACTTTCGTTTGTTTTCCCACTCAATACAGAGGTGTATGATGCAAATGTTTCTACTTGCTGTTCCCGGAGTGCTCATTTCAACCTTTTGTCTTGGAGCTGCTCTAAAGGTTTGAAGATTCTGTTTATTTGATAGTAACGTGTCATCTTAACTATTCTGAATATTAAGAATCTGCAGCTTGCGTTCCCGTATAACTGGAGCTGGAAAACATCATTACTGCTTGGTGGTCTCCTCAGTGCTACTGATCCTGTGGCTGTTGTAGCCCTCCTGAAAGAGCTGGGTGCTAGCAAAAAATTGAGTACAATAATTGAAGGAGAGTCTTTGATGAATGACGGGTACGGTCATCAATAAATTCTTTAGCAATAATGGACTCTTATGATGTCAAAAAGATATGTATTTTTTAGATGTTCTGACATTTTTAGTGGTTAACATATAATAAATAGCAGTAATTTGTTTTCCTCTCTTATAAGTTTACTTATATGGGTATTTGATTTCAGGACAGCAATCGTTGTCTATCAATTGTTTTATCGGATGGTTCTTGGCTGGAATTTTAACTGGGGTGGCTTAGTCAAATTTTTGTCACAAGTCTCTCTTGGAGCGTACGTCCATGTACTTTAAGTAGACATTAATACTCAATGTATATTGCTTAATTGCTTTATGTCATCTGACAGTGTGGCTATGGGTCTGGCTTTTGGAATAACATCTGTCTTGTGGCTGGGATTTATATTCAATGACACTGTTATTGAAATTTCTCTCACACTTGCTGTGAGCTACCTAGCATTTTTCACTGTACGTACCTTGCTAAGCCTCTGTGTTATACTGTTATTATTACGAGACACTTTGTTGTTGATCTGGGTGTATTATGTTGCAGGCAGGTTCTTTTCTCTTGCTCTTATAGATAAATTGTTAGTGTAACGTGCTCAAAGCTGTTCCTATTTTGTATATTGTGAGACTACTAATTGATTTTACACAATTCAAGTCATGTGTTCTTAAATCTGGACTAGTGATGTACTGCTAACTGAAACTGGTCACATTCTACTGCTTTGCATAAAGATCCTTCAGCTGTCCCTGAAGACAGTCATGTATTAACCACTTGGTAATGTAATTTTAAAGTCATTTAAGCCCAAGGGTACAACCAGTTCAGACCACATATGATTTTTGTTGTATGGTGATCCCATACGCATCAATACTTATATATATATATATATATATATATATATATAGGGTTGGATCAGTGAGAACTCATCTTTTTCACAACTTGAGAACCATGCATGTCGTTGAAGATAATGCACAAGCGGTATAAAGTTGTGCTGGAAAACTTTCTAAAATTGTTGCACAACAAAATAATTTTAGAAAGTTTTAGTTATGCTAACTTTTATCTGGTCTATGTCGTCTCAACGTCTTATGCATGGTTCAGATCGCAAAAAGATGTGGTTCTCATTGATCACTCATATATATATGGAGTGGATCAAATGAGAACCACATCTTTTTGCGAACTCTGCGAACCATGCATAAGGCGTTGGAGATGATGCGCGAGCGGTATAAAGTTGTGAATAACGAAAACTTTCTAAAATTATTTTGTTGTGCAACAATTTTAGAAAGTTTTCGTTTGTACAACTTTATCTTATTTATGCATTATCTTCAACGTCTTATCATGGTTCTCAAGTTCTCGAAAAAGATGAGTTCTCACTGATCAACCTATATATATATATAGGAGTGGATCAAATGAGAACCATATCTTTTTTGCGAACTCTGCGAACCATGCATAAGACGTGTAAAGATGATGCACAGAACGGTATAAAGTTGTGCACAATGAAAACTTTCTAAAATTATTTTGTTGTGAAACATTTTTAGAATATTTTCGTTGAGCACACCTTTATAGATTTTGTGCATCGACTTTATATGCTTGTGTATAGTTCTCAAGTTCTAAAAAAAGATGAGTTTTCACTGGATCCAACCCCTATATATATATATATATCACACTATTGTATCGTTAATTTATCCTGTCAATTCTATTTTCCTTTGATCCAAAACTAGTTTTATGATATTTACATATGCATCTTTTTTCCTTTATCTTGTTTATATCATATTCATATTAGTGTAACCAGATTCTGCAAAACATGATTGTTTTCCAAACTAGTGATAGAGAGAAATCTCATAAAGTCTGAGTAACATTAGATAAATCATAACACCTTTTGGATTTTGAGTTGCAATTGCGACTGGAGGACTGAAGCATGAGATTTAGATATTATCATGTGAAACCCGAACATTTGTTAATTCTAATGTTAAAATGTTACAAAGGGACAAGGACTCTTGAACAAAGAACAAAAATCTGAAATGGTTGATTGGTTTGAGTAATTCTGATATGTGTTATCATATATCTCTATAAAAAAATCAAACACATTATATATATCCCCTTAATAAGTGCACCTTTTCACTGGGAATTTTATCAATTTTTGTGATCATTAAATAATCATATGTTCACTTCTTTTCTATCATTGCTCATCATGCGATCGTAAATGAATGAAATACTGTTGACAGGCTCAAGAAGGATTTGAAATTTCTGGAGTTTTGGCTGTCATGACTTTGGGAATGTACGTTTGTTAATTTCCATAAATCGATCATACTACTTGCATAAACAGTTGTGTTAAAGTGACATGTGTGGACAGGTTCTACTCTGCTGTGGCTCGCACCGCCTTTAAGGGGAAAGCCAGCAAAGTTTACATCATTTTGGTATTCTCTGCTCAATACTCTGCTCAATAACTCTAATTACATGTTTTCCATGTCTGCCTTTTTTTTGGGCTTAGCAAATATTCTAAGAACTGTTAATGTGATATAGCAGTCTGGATGTAGTACTAAGTATGTCAGCCACCAAAAGTTTTTATACAAATAACTGGTGTAACATTTTTCCTTCAGTCTTCTCTCTGTCAGAAACAAGAATTTCCAAAATTTTGCAAAGCTAGCAAGAAGCTTGAGATAAGCATTAAATCACATATATGCTGTTTTGTTTATTTTCTAAAATCTAACTTATTAATGAATAAAAATAAAAGCAAGTGATCAACTGTTGAATAAGGTTGCCAACTTGCCATCTCAAAGGTCATTCAGTTTAACTAGTTTCTTATTTTACTTTTGTCTTGATGAGTCAGGCTGTGCTCATTACTTCATAGTTCTTAGATTTATAAGTTTGAATTACAAATATAATGGCTCCTGCTGGATTTTTTTTCATTGAAAGTCAAATATTACATATTCGTGATGTATTTGGATATTATTTAAATAGAGCAGTTAGTAACTATCTTTTAAGTGGTAAGTGCTGCATTTTTCTGAATTTCTAGAAGTGGAGGACAACAAATTTTGATATTCTTATAGCCATATAACTTGTGCTGAGACTGAGTTAGACTGTTCATAGTTTTCTAACTGCAGCAGTTTCTATGGTAACTAACACTAAAAGTTCTGCATCAAAGACATATAGGAGCTAACCTGAAAAAAAGAAATTATCTTAGATTTACTTTAATGGTGATTAGCATGTGTGTGTCCTCCAACACAGTATTCCACTGAAAGGAGAGATGGTGAGACTTCAATCATCACGATCCTTGTTTTGACTACTAAAAGTGTCGGAGGTTTTTTTTTTACCTTGGGATGGGATACAGTCGAAGCTGATATTGATTTTTCGAAGCTTTTATGAGAGCTTCTTGTGGTAGTCCTTCCAAACAATATTACTGGTGGATGTTTCTAAAATCGTGTCTGGTATATTTAGCATTGGTAATAATCAGCAGGTCAAATCATTTGAATAAGTTCTTTCTGAAAATCTGATTGGTTTTGCCAAACATATTCAAAATATAATTGAAATTCTTCTAATTCAACTCTGAGTGTGTACGTGCATGATTTTATAGTAAAATTTTCTAGTTCTCTGTTTTCAAATTTAATCATTAAACACTTGTCTGGAAAGTGGCCAGAAAAGAGGCATTTGTAACAAAATACGGATCATATTTAGAAACTTGTAAAGTTAGGAGTAATACTTTGTGATCTAGTATAGCCTAACCTACTGATTCAATCAATGAATGGAACTCCAAATAGTGATTAAAATATATAATGAATCAAAAGCATTCAAGTAAGTAATGCTAGCATTGTCTTGGATTTCTTTGATATCCATATATTTTTAGTATATCTCTATGTACGGTACTTGCACATTTTAAATGCTTAACTGTCTATAGCAATTCTAGGATTGGTTTTTATTTGGTGTAATATTTGTTTCAGGGAAATGGTTTCTTATATCGCCAATACTTTAATCTTCATCTTAAGGTAAGAGTGAGCTTTACCATTCTCATGTAACTTTTTATTCTCTTCCTCTTCTTTGTATTGGTTCAGCTTCATGTCCCTCACAACAGTAAGTCAGAGGAAATTGAAACTATTACTTATTGGAAGATGGGCGGGTTGTCAATAGAGAGGGGGGGGGGGGGGGCTGGGTGGTACTTCATTTAAGGGGAGGATTGTTAGGATGAGCCAACAAGTTGCACATCCAAAAGTAAAATCACTCAAGCTTGTGCTTCAATCCAATGTGGACAATATCATACCAATGTGGAGTCCACTAAGCCTGTGTGCTTGCAGGCAGGGTACCAACATAGAGCCAATTAAAAATTCCAAATAAAACTAATAGTATTTAAATAGCAGCTCGCACAAAGTTCAGAAGAATCAAACTTACATACCTGTGCGGACGTATACCTTTTTTTTGTTTTGGTGGAGGGGCTGGGGGGGGGGTGGTAACTTTATATATACTTTTTTGTTCACGTTTCTTACAACTGAACTCTGGAAAGAAAAAAACACAAAGGACTAAACGACCCTTTTTAGTCCTTTGCCCTTTTGCAGCGTGCATTGTAGTGTGCTCCATCTGACTGAATTCAATTTATTTTACAATTTATACGAGAAAAACTAAAATTATACTCTGTACAGTGTCCAATCTTGTTTGTCTGCTATATTAGTGGTTTTTATTTGCCGGTAATCTTGATTGGAGATCTCACTTAGCTTCACTTGATTTGCATAGTGATATATTGTCATGATCCTAATGGCACTTTACTCTATGCAGTGGTGTAGTTATAGCTGATAGTGTTCTCAGCAACGACAGCATATTTAAAAGCCATGGTAAATATTTTCTTTCTTCTAAGTTGCAGACAAAGCTCATGCATGAATCCATGTTTCACAATTCCTTAGAATTTGTAGTTGTTTTACACTTTTACTTATTCTTTTCGACAGATGTAGTTGGAGGGCATTGATACTTGAGCCAATAATTAGTCATGCTTAGAGTTTGTGAGTTGTGCACTTCTACGTCGTCATACATAGCATCAATATAGTTCTCGAGCCTGCTCCTTTTATTATAGCAATATAGGTCCAAAAGAAAACCTAGAAACCATGCTATGTATTAGCAGTACCTGAAATGCCACTTTTGCTATGCCCAATGCTATCACTCTCATTGTATTATAGTTGCTGCTATTGCAAAACCCACGAAAATTCACTGCCATCATACATGTAGTTCAAGTTTTAAATTGAAGATCAGAAAATTCTATTTTCTAAGGACCTTAGACCTTTTATTAACATGTCATTTTGCGGTTTAATGTTTCTCCATTGCCTTGTAAATGTTACTTTCATGTTCCTCCTTGTCTCCACCCCTTTTCATACCACATCATGAAACCTTTTCTTCATTTTCTTGCCATGTGTGACTGTTATACTAGAAGTGGCAAAACGGCCCCGACCAGTTTTGGGCGGGTTGGATTCAATAAAAATAGGTCTGGTAGAATTTAAAGCGGACTGGGCATGCCCATAACCAGCCAAAGCCCGCCCGGCCGACCCAGAAAAATTTATGCGAAAAAATATGTTTCGGACTTTGGTTGTGCCTCGATTTTTGGCCTAATGGATTTTCATCCGGCCCGAGTTTTTGGAAATCGATGAGCTCAGGCAGGCCCGACCGCCCATTTGCCATCTCTAGTCAGTACCCATCATTTGTCTGCAAATGACTTTGCCAATTTGTCTAAAATATGTAGAGCCAACATTTCTCTGCAATAGTATTGTAATATAGTATCAGCAAATGTATAAAAGAAGAAAATGCGAACAAACATCTATCATATCAAAACCTTAATGTGACATTATTGTTCTTTTATGTGGATTTTAGCTGGTAATGAGGTCTAGTACTAGTGAGAACACTTTTATTCATTGATATCTTTATTCAATTGTGCAAAGGGATTCACTCATTCTCTCTCTCCCTCTAAGAAGCAAAATTCTATTTGATTCTAGTTTCTTCCCTATGTATCCATTCACCAATAGGTAATCTACTTCTTACAATTGGCACATTGAGATTTTGACTCGTACACTTACAATGGCATGTATAGTACCATTTCCCTTTTATAAATATGTGATGGATCGGCATAGATATGGAGTTATTCGAGAGATTGTTGTTGCAGACTGTGTTTATCAGAGGTGCCTAGGACCGGGCTTTCTTGAGTTTTTCTTAATTAGTTCTTATTCAGACTTAATTATAATTTTCTTGTTAGAATTGGGCCACTCATCAGTCACCCCCTTAAAAGGCCTTATAATATAAGAGGGGAGAGTTATCCAAACTTATATGTAGGAGACATGATCATTACCAAGTCGACGTGGGACAACAAATAGGGGCTTTAACACGTCCCCTCACGTGTAGGCCGGAATGACCATCGGACTTCCACACGTGGACCAAACAAGTCCCATACACATGGACCAAACAAATCCATTATCGACTTGGGCCTGATCTGATACCATGTTAGAATTGGGCCTCCATCCCTTAAAAAGGCTTTTAAGGGGTGGTGGCCCATTCTGCATGTTGGTTTTAGCTGATGAGCTCCTTTCGCCGGCTTCAGTATGGCCTAGCAAATGAAAGAGGTTTTTCCTTGCTGGAGAACCTGTCTTAGGATATCCTTCGATCAGAAGCGGCGTGTTGGCACTTGGTCAGAAGAGGATTATCTGCCGAGTTCATTGTTTCTTCTGTTACTTTGATTATTTAAGTATCATTTTTCTGTGATTGGAGTTATTGTGATTTATCTCTAACAGACGTATATTAGTTTCGAATGGACTTTTTGTTTCCAATCGGTTACCAACTCAAGATACGGTTCACTGGAAATGGATATTAATTTTCAACTGAATATTACATCCTTAACACTAAATCTACCTAGTGACGGGATGATAGCATTTGTGCCCCATGTGAGGGACATAATACCATATAAAGATGTAATTAGTTTCTCATGAGTCAAGTTAATGCTTCTGTTTGTGCACAAATATACAGGAGGGACTTTTAAGTGAAGCTAGTTTCATATAAGCTACTAAGACATAACTTTATTTAAGTTTATTTCTATCACCTTAGAGGCTAACTTACTAACCAAATATGTATGGATTGAAATCGATTCTCAATAACTTCTTGGTACTTGACTTCAGAAAATCAAGGTCTTGGTAACTTCAATAATATACTTTTCTTGCCCATTAACACCATTTGATGCAGTGGCCGTAATTGAGATTTGGTGAGCTATGTCGTCTATTTTTCTGAAAATGGTGGCAATTTCTTGTACACTATCAATTTTTAATTCAATGAATTGTCATCATAAATTGTATTTTGATCAGGCTAAGATAACTGAAATTATGCAACTGACATTTAAGTTTGTTTGTGAAGATATATCCAATACGTGGAGTATAAATTTTTAAAGATCTTCTTGATGGTCCATTTGTATCACAATGAATCAAAGGAAAATACTGGCAAAGATATTCTATAACTTAAAGGAAAATTTGTGTTCTCATCATGCTAATATAACTGGAACAAAACAGCTCACATTAAATTTTGGTTTGCGATTCATTGAAGTGCAAATTCTTAATGCGATCTTTATGGTCCATGCGCATCATAATGAATCAAAGGTAAAACAATTAAGATCTTGAATTACTGGAAGGAAATTGCATAGCTTGGTGCTTTTCAGATTCATGCACTAAACAATGAAAATATTTTGGATTAAAGTTCTCCTGATTGACAACAATGGCTAAACAAGCCTTGTTTGAATTAACAGAAACAAAAGTCACTGGATCAGAAGAAGGATCACCCTCTTCTTCTAGTAGGTAGAACAAATTTGTGCTTCCAGTTACCCAAATCCTCCATCCCTTACTTCTGTTCTTAGAAAATGATGATTGACCAAAGCAGGACACTTGGGATCTAAAGTTATTTCATGTTTGGGTAGTAAATTGACAGTACCCTTTCTGAACATGTAAATAATTTCAAGGTCGGGTGAGCTGGAAAGAGTCAATGTAACTCAGTCTGCACAGCTGTTGATGATGATTGAATACATGTTAACAATATCTTGTCCAAACTTTTATACTATTACAGAATGAATACATTGAGTTTTCTTGAGTGGCAGTTCCACTGCTCATCTTTGTTAAACTTCTACAGACTGTGAGCATCTATTCCTCTATATTTATGTTTTTAAATTTATAATAACTCTTGTTATTTTCTCTCAGAACATTCTTGGGGTTATCTGGTCCTTCTGTATGTGTTTGTTCAAGTAGCTAGGATGGTTGTAGTTGGAGTATTGTTTCCATTTCTGCAATATTTTGGTTATGGTCTGGACTGGAGAGAAGCCATTATTCTTATCTGGTCTGGCCTGCGTGGGGCTGTAGCACTATCGCTGTCACTCTCTGTTAAGGCAAGTTCTTCTTTCATCTTTGTTGAGGCTTCACCTACCCCCTCCCTGCCCAACTGTAAATTATAGAGGCTTTATTTTTCTTCATCTGAGGCTGTATATTCAGCTTCGTGGTCTTATTCCTACGATGATATGCTTCTAGCTCATATAATTTACTTTTGGTTCATAAGAATAAGAGCCAGTAATTGGAAAATACTGCAGTAGACTTTAAGGTGAAGGCAAATACAATTTTACTCATTAATTTATTGTATATTAATTGAAAGATCCCTTGATGTTGATAGGTTAAATGTTTTAACGGACACTTCTGCATCAATGTGCTTTCTTGTGGTGGTGTTTATTTATGGACTCGGGCATGTACTAAAATTTAAGGATTGATTGTTTTGAAAACTACGAACTTTACCGTAGTTTGGTTTTCCATGAATTTTAAATTGTAACACTAATAACACGAACTTCATTTTATTGCAATTTTCCTAGAAATAGAATTTAGGCACCTACGTGTTAGTCGGAAATATCTCGTGGCTTATCGACATGTGGCGGAAATACATGTGTAATCAAAAAACCAATCAATTGCAAAAAATACATGGATTTCCGATTGGCAGTGGGAATTAATTTCGCCGGAATTTTGTTTAGGGGGAAATTGCAGCAAAATGGAAGTTTGTGTTACAATTTAAAGTTCATGGGAAAAACCAAACTATGGTAAAAATTTGTGGATTTATAAGCAATTAACCCAAAACTAAATGAAGTGTGTATTTTAAGTCTAAAATTCACAATTTCACATCTAAAAGCTAAAATACATGTTTCAAGCTAAATAACACAAAACAAAAATTAATCCACACATTTCAAATCTGTAGTAGATAGTTGAAGTTGAAAAACACAACCAAAATTGATAATTATTAAATTAACACGGTAGAAAATCTATTTTATAAATTGATTATGGATAGATACTTAATGTGATAATTTATATGGAGATAAATAATATTATAAGTTGTCTAACAAAAAAATTAACAACGTTTGTTTGTTTAGGTTTTTCCGGGTAAAACCGAGGCGAAAACAAAATAACAAAAGTTGAAATAGTTTCAGACTTTCAGTTCGGTTTTTGTTTTTTCAAGTCTTTTGCTCACCTCTATCTCTAACCAATTTTCCACTGCAAATTTCAGTTTAATGATAAGTAGAACAACTTCTTTGATTTAAATTTGCTATCTTCATGCTGAGGAATAATATAGCTGCAGGAGGTGTCCATTTCTAAATTTTTATACGTGCTATTTGCAATATGCAACTAACCATTTCTTGAATAGTATCCATTGTTCCTTGATCTCACAGCCCAACTCTCCAACTTCCATATGTGATGTTGCATCTCGAATTTGATTCTGATCTAACTTTGAACATTATTTGTGTTCCAGCGTTCCAGTGACAACTCGCCATATATCTCTCCTGATACCGGAGCTTTGGTATGTCGTATTAGAATCCTTGTGATTCAGCATATATGCATATAAAGTATCTGTTAATTGGTCAGTTGGAACAAGAAGATATATATATATATATATATATATATATATATAGAGAGAGAGAGAGATGAGGGTTAACATGATAACCATTTTTATCGTGAGAACAAAAAAAGATACTGACTCTAAAAAAATAAAATTTTTGCTCCTCATGGGATTCGAACCCTAGGTGAAAATCCCGAATTTTTTGATTCAGTAACTTTCTCAGTGGATGCATTAACTTTCATAGCGAATTCATTTTATTTATAACGATTTTTTGTGGTTCTTAATTCGCACGTTAAAAAGGTTCTTATTTGAACCTCACTATATATATATATATATATAGGGGTTAGATCCAGTAAGAACTCATCTTTTTTTAGAACTATAAACAGACATATAAAATCGATGAATAAAATGTATAAAGTTGTGCATAACGAAAACATTCTAAAAATGTTGAACAACAAAACAATTTTAGAAAGTTTTCGTTGTGCAACTTTCTCTGATCTGTGCATCATTTACATGTCTTATCGTGGTTCGCGAGATTAGCAAAAAGATGTAGTTCTCATTTGATCCATTCACTATATATATATATATATATATATATATATATGGGGGTTGGATCGGTGAGAACTCATCTTTGAGAACGAGAACCATGCATAAGGCGTTGAAGATCTTGCACAAAAGCGATATAAAGTTGTACATAACGAAAACTTTCTAAAATTGTTGCACAACAAAATAATTTTAGAAAGTTTTCGTTATGCACAACTTTATACCGTTTTGTGCATCATCTTCAACGTCTTATGCATGGTTTGCAGAGTTCGCAAAATGGTGTGGTTCTCATTTGATCCACTCCCTATATATATATATATAGGGGTTGGATCCAGTGAGAACTCATCTTTTTTGAGAACTATGCACACACTTCAAAAGTTTATGAACAAAATCTATAAAGTTGTGTATAAGAAAAATATTCTAAAATTGTTACAAAACAAAACAATTTTAGAAAGTTTTAGATTATACACAACTTTATCTTATACAATGTATCGTCTTTACCGTCTTATGCATAGTTCGCGAGTTTGCAAAAAGATGTAGTTCTCGTTTGATCCATTCCTATATATATATGGGAATGGATCAAATAAACTCATCTTTGCAAACTCTGAACTATCAAAAACGATAAAAATGATGCATATATAGGGAGTGGATCAAATGAGAACTATATTTTTTTTAGAACTATGCATAAGGCGATAAAGATGATACGAGCAGTATAAAGTTATGCAATGAAAACTTTCTAAAATTGTTTTGTTGTGCAACATTTTAAATTTTTTGTTATGTACAATTTTATTGATTTTGTTCATCGATTTTATATGTTTGTGCATAGTTCTCAAGTTCTCAAAAAGATGAGTTCTTATTGGATCCAACCCTATATATATAGAGAGAAAGAAATTAGGTTCAAATGTTTTTATCCTAAAAACTAAACCAAATAAATTCTCTATGAAAGTTGATGAATTTGTTGGAAAAGTTACTTAATTAAAAAATTCAAAATTTTTCACCCAGGTTCGAATTCCATGAGGGGCGAAAATTCCATTTTTTTTATTCAGTAACTTTTCTATCGGATTCATCAACTTTCACAATGAATTCATCATTTTTTGGTTTTCACAATAAAAATGGTTCTCACGTTTACCCCCCTATATATAGGATCCAGTGAGAAACTCATATTTTTTTAGAACTATAAACAGACGTATAAAGTCGATGGCTAAAATCTATAAAGTTGTGCATAACAAAAACATTCTAAAATTGTTGCACAATAAAATAATTTTATAAAGTTTTCGTTGTGCACAACTTTATATTTTTATGGGCATTATCTTTACGTCTTATGCATAGTTCGCGAGTTCGGAAAAAGATGTAGTTCTCATTTGATCCACTCCTATATATAATTTGAATATGCATTTATATATTTGCACATCTTATAATACATTGTACCTTCTCTTACTTTTGCAGTTTGTCTTTTGTGGGTGGAATTGTGTTTCTTACGCTTATTGTGAACGGGTCTACTACACAATTTGTTTTACATTTTCTTAACATGGATAAGCTTTCGCCAGCAAAGGTAAAGTTATCCTATCTTTATGCTAGTTAGCGTCTCTATTCAACAACTTTTTATATCTAATGCAATGAGAATTGAGGTATAATGCTATTAAAAATAAATAAGCAGCTTTTGCTGAAAAGTATGATCCACATCTTTGCCATATTAAATATTTATTGATAAATGAAAGACTTGATAGATCTTGTATGCGTTTTGGCGGGTAGGTTTGTCTAACACTGTAAAATTAAGTAAATTTATAGTAATAGTGGACCAAGTATAATCCCAAGGGAACTGGTAAACAGTTTCTTAATTCTGACTCCAACTAAGTAACCAAAATGGGAGTTTTTTAATTATATTGTGAACATTAAGCTGAAAGTAAAATAAAGCTCAAGTATTAATAGAAACAAAAAAATAACAAATAAATTGGCAAATGAGTAGCTTAATCTTACTAAACTCTGGTCAAGGATTTGAAGTCATCTAATTGTTCACTGGCCAATGGCCATATGATAAAATGTTAATCTTGCAATTCAAGCACTTATCAATGCCTATTATGATAGCCATAATTGACATAAAGTTATCCTAACTAATTAAGCAATCCTAGTATTTGGTTAATTCTTATAATTTTTTCGACTGGGTACAATATTGTTCCATATTGGCTCAATAAAAGATAACAACTTACATGTAAAAAATTAAGCTAGTATCTAATTAAATTTTGGATCATTTACCTTAAATTAATTATGCCTTTTTTCTTTTAACTAAAATTTACCCTGATTGCTACTTGTAGCACTTATTCAAGAAAATTACAGTCACGAATTCATGGTTTAGGGTAGGAGAATATATGTCAAGTCGATTTGTCATATTAATCAGATATCAAATTCCCGTATAAATTGAAGATAGCGTTTAATGATTCCTGTCAACATCTCCAGAGGGTTTAATGATTCCTCAAAATATACAATTTATATGTTGTAGACATGAAAATATCAACTGGAATGTTTCTCAAACATTGCTCATGTAATGTATGGATGAATGTTGTGTATAAGATTGTAATTGTTTTTATAGCCAGAAAGTGAGATTTGTTCCTCTTGATATGTTTAGAGGATCAATATTCTTTATTTCAACATATTATTGCAGAGACGGATATTGAATTACACAAAGTATGAAATGCTAAAGAAAGCACTAGAGGCCTTTGGTGATCTTGGGGATGATGAAGAACTAGGACCCGCTGACTGGCCTACTGTTAAAAGATACATAACGAGCCTAAATGATGTGGATGGTGAACATATACACCTCATTCTCTATCTGAAAATGATGATAATCCGACCTTATGAATTTGAAAGATATCCGAGTCCGCTTCTTAAATGGTAGGTAATTTGTGCCTTGATATGCTTAATTCTTAAGTTATAGTACTATTTTGCTTTATTATTCTAAGAGTGTTTATACCTCAAATGTGTTGTTTCAACTCCTGTAGCCATTGTTAGTACAGCTCTTGATTTCTATAAGCTCTTTCTGATCTTTTTCTTTTGCTAAAGTCTACTAACATTATTAATTTCTAAACAGATTATAATAACTGTTTTACCCTAGGAAGCAGGGGACGGGACGGAAATACGGGGACGATACGATACGGGACGAAAATCGTCAATTTTTCAAAATGAAGATACGATCGTCAAAATCGTTTTGTATTTTATATTTAATATATATTTTATATATGATAAATATCAATAATTTATCAAAAATATGCAAATACCATATAATCCATAACAAATAAATCATAAGCAAGTTGAACATAATGGGGACTACGATTCGGTTCAAAATCCATACCATATAATATATTCTTGATTCAAAATTTATTTATTTGCTACGATTGCATATTGGACATGAATAAAGTGTGCATTTATTACAAACAAAGACCAAAATAAGCGGCGAGAGGCGAAGAAGCGGCGGGCAGACCCGAGAGCGGCGGCGGCGAGGCGACCCGAGCGGCGAAGGGATGGCGGCGGCGCGCGACTCAAAGCGAGCAAAGGCGCGGCAGCGGCGGCGGCGGCGGCGCGAACCTTGAGCGGACCCTCCGGCGGCGACCAGGCGGCGAGCAGGCGGCGATCGAGCGGAGGAGGGAGGCTGCGCCGTTTTGTGAGACAGAGGAGGCTGCGCACTTTTGTGCAATTCGAAAATTAGGGTTAGCGTATTTTTCAATTCAACGTATTATTGGACGTATTTTTAAAATAAAAGTCAAAATCGTATTTTGAGTCAACGTCCCGGGGCGTATTTCAGCGTATTCGCCGTCCCGTCCCAGGACGATCGCCTTCTTCGGTACCCATGCTTCATAGGTTTTACCACACAAAGGATGTTGCTTTTGGATTATACCAAGGTTCTGTTCTGTTAGTGAAATAGATCCTTATAATATGAAAATATTTAAAAACAACTAAGGCTCTTCCAGATACATCTTTGGTACTAAATCCTGAATTGTTATACCCTTGCTCCTCAATTATCTTAGATTCTTAACTTGTTTATTCAAAACTTTTCTTGAGAGAATAATGAACTAATATAACTGGGGAGTGGTGGGAAACACAGTCAAATTGATAATCTGAAACGGCAGCAAAGCAAGAAAATGTTCAACATCTACAGATTGAGAGAGATGATAAAAGTTATAGATGGATTGACATTCAGTTATACTTGAGCTAAAGATGCGATGCTTGCAATTGTATTATCAGAGGTAAAGAACTTAAAACTTTGAAATACTTGTGTTAACTAGTTAATTCTTAGTTCAATTAAATCAGACCTGATGAAAAATTCAAGTATATGTAAATGAAAAAAAGTAACATGGAAAGACTCGTTTAATTTAAAAAGACGTACCTAAAAATAATAAACCACAATATCCACGTGTCTCCCAATTTTGCAAACTTAGAGCACTTGAATTAGCTAAATCAATGGAATTATGTAATCACAAATTCTACAAAATTGATCATCAATGACATCTTAAATGTTGTAGAATACTATCCCACATTGGTTTTGTATCCAATTTGGCTTAGTATCTTGTATTATATATAGGTGCTTTATGCAGTGATCAATAAATAACTACCACTTTTCTCCTACATATCTTTATATTTTATTGTTCTACATGGTATCAGAGCGGATTCGAATCCGTCTCTGACTTAGCCTTAGAAAAAATAAATAAATGAAATTAGGGTTTTGGATTACGCATTGCCTACATTACTGGCGATATGCTCTGCCCATTCTACGACTCCATCTACTACTCTGCTTAGGCGATGTCTGCTCGCGGTCGGGGTTCGTATGGTGGACGTGGCCCTAGCCGAGGCCGTGGGTTTAATGATCGACACTATCATTGTGGTCGTTCGAATCATGAGTCTAATAAGTGTTGGGAGAAGTTTGCAAACGATTGGGCCAACACGGCCTCTCTTGCCAAGTTCTTCATCTGCTCCTACTATGGTCTGTTCCACGTTTGATTATGAAACTCCGCTGCAATCTGTTAGCACTTCCTTTACTACTATGTCTCTACCTCTGTAAGTGCGTTTGCCGTGTCTCCTGGTAAGTCTTGGATGTTGGATTCGGGTGCCTCGCCCGTATTCTTGGTACAAAATCTTTTTACGTCTTTTCTCCATCATCTCTTCCTTACATTCGTCTTGCCGATGGCACCTATTCCCGATGCAAACCTTTGGTGTTGTCGAACTCACTACTCATCATTCTTGATGATGTTTTTTGCCCTAAATTCCCGGTCGATTTATTATCCATTAGTCACTAACAAAACTCACAATTGTTCGTTACCTTTTATCCTTCCTATTGTATCTTTCGGGACACTGAGACGAAGATGACGATTGGTGGAGGACATGGCGTGGTGATGCTGTACTACTTAGATCATATTTCACCCGTCTCTTCTCGTGCTCTCTTCGCCGTTGTGTCTCCATATCAGTGGCATTGTCGTCTTGGTCACCCGTCTTCTGCCAGTCTTGAAGTTTAGTTCGGTTCATCATTGATTTTAAGCGAGTCTTGTGAGTTGGGCAAGCACCATCGCACTTCTTTTTCCTCTCGAGTCGAAAATCGTAGTTCTTGTGCTTTTGATCTAGTTCATTGTGATGTTTGGGGTCCTAGTAGGATTGAGTCTAGAGGGGGTTTCAAGTACTTTTTAATTCTTGTTGATGATTATTCACGCATGACATGGTTGTATTTACTTAAACAAAGAATGAAGTCCCTGCTATACTCAAATCTTTTTATCATGAAATAAAGACTCAATATTACGTTGATTTGCGTATTCTTGCGATAATGCTCTTGAGTTTACACATGATCTATTTCATCCTTTTGTGAATCTCATGGTATAATTCATCAAACTTCTTGCTCACACTTCTCAACAAAATGGGGTTCTTGGCGCAAGCATCGTCATATTTTAGATGTTGCACGTACTCTTATGTCTCATATGCATGTGCCCAGTATCTATGGTGCGATCTTTGTTCTTCACATGCTTCCTTATTAATAGAATGCCGTCTAGTGTATTGCATGGGGATATTCCTTTTTTGTGTCTTCATCCTGATAAACCTCTTTATCCTGTTCCTCCTCGCATATTTGGGTGTGCTTGTTTTGTTCAGGATCTTACACTTGGGTTGGATAAGTTGTCCCCTCGTTCTATTAAGTGTGTTTTTCTTTGTTATTCTAGACCAAAAAGGGATACCGATGTTTTGATCCTCTTACCAAACGTCATTATATCTGTGCAGACGTTACTTTCTTTGAGTCTCAGTCTTACTTCTCTCATAGTCAAACTAAACCAACCGACCAGTTCGTTCCTACTCCTTTACCTATCCCAACATATGTGTCTCCTATGCCTCTTGCACCACCATTACAGGTCTATACAAGACGTCATCAGCCCGCAACAGCTCGAGCCACTATCCGGCACAACACCACACACAATCAGCATTGAGAAGCGGCACAATCTCATGTCCCTTGCCACGATCGTCTTCGCCTCCGACACGAAAGTCCACCTACCAGCGATGAAATACCCATAGCTCTTCGCAAAGGTAAACGTGCTTGCACCACTAAACACCCCATGTCTAATCATGTTTCCTTTGCTCGCTGAGTTCTCCTTTTCGTGCTTTTGCTCTTTTCTTTTCTCTGATGATTCCAACTTCTTACGAGAGGCACTCGAACACCCTTTGTGGCGCTGCTATGGATGAGGAGATGCATGCTCTTTTGAGTAGTGGTACTTGGGTATTGGTGGCTGCCCCTCATTCGGTAGATATTGTATCATGTCGTTGGGTGTTCACCATCAAATTTCTTGCCGATGGTAATATTGATCGATCAAAGCTCGTCTTGTGGCCAAGGGTACACACAAACTTATGGTATTGACTACTTTGAGGCGTTCTCTTTGCTCGTATGAACTCGATCCGAATCATGTTCTCCTTGGCTATCAATGTTTCCTGGCCTATGTATCAGCTATTCAGCTTGATGTGAAGAATGCGTTCCTATATGGTGATTTGACTCCGGCTGTCTTTATGGAGCAACCTCCAGGGTATGTTGCTCAAGGGGAGGATGCTACTAAGGTTTGTTGTCTTGAAAAGGCAATTTATGGCCTTAAACAAAGTCCGAAGGCGTGGTTTGATAAGTTTAGCAGTGTTCTTGGAATTATTGGTTTTAAGCAATGCAAATCTGATCATTCGGTTTTTGTGCGACATCAAGCATTAGGTATTGTCATTCTCATTGTATATGTTGATGATATACTCATATCTGGAAGTGATGTTCGTGGGATTGAGGATACTAAGGAATACTTGCGACAACATTTTGTTATTAAGGATGTGGGCGTCTAATTATTTCTTAGGGATTGAAATTGCACACACAAATCGGAGTTTCGTTATCTCGTGAAGCATGCTCTGATTCTTGAAAAATTGGACTACTTAGAGCAAAGCACTGTTGATACTTCTATGGAAGTTAATCCAAGTGTTTGGGATGACGATGGAGATTTCTTGGAGGATAAAGCTAAGTATAGGCGTCTTGTTGGAAAACTTATCTACTTGGCGGTAACAAGGCACGATATTTCCTTTTTTGTTGGTTTAGTCGATCGTTTTCTAGATAAGCTAAACAAGTTCTTTGGGATCTTGCTATTGAATTCTTCAATATATCGAAATTTCTGGAAAGGATTGTTATTTAAGAAGAATGGTCATCTAAATATTGAAGGATATTCTAATCTGATTATCTTTGGTTCTAAGTCGATAGAAAATCTACTACGGATATTGCACCTTCTTAGGAGGAAACCTTATAAAGCGTAAGTAAAAACAACATACTATTGCGAGATCTTCGCGAGGCCTAGTATAGAGCTATGGCTCATACTGCTACTGAGATGATCGGAGTTAAGAATCTTCTTGGGGAATTGTGGTTCACTTTCAATGAACCTTTACCTATGCATTGTGATAATAGCTATCTACATTGCAAATAATCCGGTATTTCACGAGAGGACTAAACACATTGAGGTTGATTGCCATTTCATTCGAGAGTGTGTTTTGAATAAGACATTACTACTCCTTTCACTTGTCATCCAACCAAATTGCTGATATCTTCACAAAACCATTGGCATGAAACATTTCACAGAACTTTGTACCAAGCTAGACATGATCGATATATATGCTCCAGCTTGAGGGAGTGTTGTAGAATACTATCCCACATTGGTTTTGTATGCAATTTGGCTTAGTATCTTGTATTATATATAGGTGCTTTATGCAGTGATCAATAAATAACTACTACTTTTCTCCTACATATCTTTATATTTTATTGTTCTACATTAAGAATTGTTTGCATCTCACAAGTAGAGTCCCATAAATGCAACTTTTTATGTGCATAACATTCCTACCTGATCTAACTTCAGAAAATTGTGGAATTATAGGTGTTCAGGCAGCATACTGGGTCATGCTTGATGAGGGAAGGATTAACCAAACTATCACAAATCTTCTGATGCGATCTGTTGATGAAGCGATTGACCTTGTATCTCAAGAAGCTTTGTGTGATTGGAAAGGTCTAAAATCTTATGTGAATATCCCAAATCACTATAAGTTTTTCAATCAAGAATTATCTCTCAAAAGCTTGTTACATACTTTACTGTCGAGATTAGAGTCTGCATGCTATATCTGCGCAGCCTTTCTTGGCCCATAGAACTGCAAGACAGCAACTACATGAATTCATTGGTAAGAACTTCCTGCTGCCTTGAATTGTGGGTATTACATGTTTTATCTCTCGTCGTCGTTGTTTCCTTATACACAGAAATCATGCCTGGCCTAGAAGAGATGTGTTAACAAAACTGGTTTTTGACACTTAATAGAGTTGAACTGATATGTCTGCGAAAGAATGTTATGATCAGTGACTAAATTCTTGTATGATAGACGTCATGTGGATAACTTATATGTCCACTTCCTTTTTATGAAAATTCCTATTAACAGTCTGTCTCCATGTGTTCTTGATTGGAAGTTAAGTGCTTTGGTGAACAACTATCATCCTCTCATCAACTACTCAATATACTTTCTGTTACTCTGTAAGTTAGTTGTTGGAATATAGAACTAAAATTGGTGAAACATCAAATTAGATATAAATAATTAGTGTTCTTTTGCAAAATGATGTTTATATTCAAAATTGATGGTTATGTAAATACATAAGAGGTGAGATTTTCAGTTTTAGCTGTTTTAAATATTACAAGGCAGCAGAGAATGAAATCTGAAAGTGAAATCTCTGCTAATATTATAATCTTCTTTCTAATATAATTCGAAGTGCACTTCCAGTTGACTTCTTTTTTAACTTTCTTTTAATATTTCTTACATATGCATTGAGTATTTAGGAGACAGTGAGATTGCAGCCATGGTCATTAGCGAAAGTGAGCAAGAGGGTGAGGAAGCACGAAACTTTTTAGAAGATGTCCGTGTTACATTTCCTCAGGTATATAGAAGGTCAATTTATAGCCCATGCTGCAGAATGATTTTCCATTATATTTATTTTGATAACATCCTCAGGTGCTACGTGTTGTGAAAACAAGACAAGTTACATATTCAGTGCTGAGTCATTTGATTGAATATGTTAATAATCTTGAGAAGATAGGCTTACTAGAAGCAAAGGAGATGAGCCACCTTCATGATGCTGTCCAGGTAGATAATGATCACCTGTTTCTTATGCTCTTCATTGTATAAAGTTTTTGTTTGAAGTCTTGCTGAACAAGTTTCAATGTTTTCGTACAGATTGACTTGAAAAAACTCTAAGGAATCCACCTTTGGTGAAAATTCCCAAAATAAGGGATCTGATATCTGCGAACCCTCTGTTGGGGCGCTACCAGCCACGACACGGAGACACTAGCAGGATCTACAAAAGAAATAATGAGATTATCTGGAACTACCCTTTTGAGGAGGATCACAGCCAACTGGTATCTGGTTACTGTCAAATGGAGTGGTGAAGGTATATAGCAATTATTTTTGCTCTGCGACTCTTACCCTGATTTTGTTGTGTTATCCCTGACACATGAATGGAATACCTGTGCTTGGCAGTGGTCAACTAAAGATACACGTACTAAGCATTTCCTGCACCCAACTTTCACTCATGGGAGTACTCTGGGATTGTATGAAGTGCTTGCTGAAAAGCCCTACATCTGCGATATTGTTACCAACTCTGTGGTCATGTGCTTCTTTATTGAGACCAGAAAATACTCTCTGTATTGAGATCTGATCCTGCAGTGGAAGATTTCTTTTGGCGGAGTGCGTATTGGTATACTTGTTTTACCTTTTGTCTGTTTGTTGCTTTTCTGGTATGTCATGTTCCAACTCTCACTTCCTTTACTTGCATGCTTCTACATGTTTTAGCAGTGACAAGAATAGATAGGTTATCCTATAAGCAGAACATACTACAGCTCATTTTCATCTTCCATCTTAGCAGTAAAATTCTTAGCTTTAAGTGGTGACCCAGTTTCTTATGAGCTTGTCTTAGCTGTTATTCTAAGTAGCGCTGTTTTCTGCAGGAAAGTATTATTGTTCTCGTCAAAATCATGCTTCCTCAAGTGTTTGAGAAAATGTCAATGCAAGATCTGCGGACACTTATTGCTGAAAGATCGATAATGAATATCTACATCAGAGGGGAGAGTTTTGAATTACTCCCTCAATCTGTTGGTTTCCTGTTGGAAGGTTTCATAAGAAAGCAAGGTGGGCAAGAAGAGATGCTTACAGCTCCTGCAGCTATTTTGCCACGTCAAGATCAAAATTCCTTCCAATCAGAAACATTAGGTGCACTACTTGTCACTTTGCTGATAGATATATTTCAGTGCTTCAATTTCTAGCTTTGAACTGTTTGTCAAGCTGCTGTGTTGAGCACACCTTGCGAGCTTTCCATCTTTGATCTTCTTGAACTTTTCTCTTGATCTTCCAATATGATATTTTGGTATACACTTTGGACATTGACGTCTTGGAGAAGGATAGTTGTTAGTTGTTGGTCTATGCTGTATGTACTTTAGGACTCAGTGGCCAAATAACAGTGTTTACTGCTATTTTTTTTATCTTAAAAAGAAGGAATAACAGTGGTTACTGTTAAACTGGGCAAAACCAAGTTGAACCCCTCAAATCAGAAAAACTGGAGATAAAAGAAAACCCAAAAAATGGATTTTGTAATTTGATGCTGTTAGAAATATATTTGTTTATGGACCTTATGGTAATTGATTTTAGAGCAATTTAGTAGTTTCCTAGTTTAGTTAGAACTCTTATGTTAGTTTTCCTAGTTTGTTTAGTACTCTTTTGTATAAATAGGTCAGGTGTTTTGATTGAATATAGAGTATTTTGCCCCAACATAATGTATCCACCTTTGATTTAACATGGTATCAGAGCTACGTTCCAGATCTAGGGTTTGAAATTTTGAAATTTGAAATTAGGGTTTCAGATTTGAAAATTAGGGTTTTGGGGTGAAAAAGGGGGCAGCCACTCATTTGCGTTTGGAGCTTCACCGGTCGACACCGCCGGCACAGGGAGATGCGGTGTCGACCGGCGCATGTGGCTCCCATGCGCCGGCGACGTTTATGGCGGCAGTTTCGTGTTTCCAGCACATAAGACACATCCGATGCCGGAATTTGCTCCGGCTGGTCCTGTTCGACTCGCCTTGACGTCATGTGTCTGTTTGAGTACTTGTTTGGATCAACACCGGTGTGGTGTGAGATTTGTTTGTTGTGAGATTTGATTTTTGGTGTGCGTGGGTGTGTTTGATGTCGAATTCAGTTGAGTTCGTTGCGTTTTGCTCGTCTCGACATTTGTGAATTGTCTGGATACCTGTTTGGGTCAACATCTGACTGATGTAGGATTCAGCTTGGGTCAGACATTTGTGAATTATCTTGGTTTGGGTCTACATCTAATTGGTGTAGGATTCAGTTTGGATCGGATTCGAATTCTATTTGAGATTTCAGTTGAAGTTCAAGTTTCAGATTTTTCTTTCGTTCTGTTTTTTTTTTGTTAGGGTTTAGGGTTTAGGGTTTAGGGTTTAGGGTTTTTTTTTTGTTAGAGTTGATTATCTTTGCAACAAGCTAGACATGACTAATATCTATGCTTTAGCTTGAGGGGGAGTGTTAGAAATATATTTGTTTATGGTAAATGCTTTTAGAGCAATTTAGTAGTTTGTTAGTTTAGTTAGAACTCTTATGTTAGTTTTCCTAGTTTGGTTAGGACTATTTTGTATAAATAGGTGTTTTGATTGAATATAGAGTATTTTATCCGGTTATCATATGAGATGGGGAATGAAAAGTACATTTTATTCAAAGAAAGAGTTCTATATATACATGTGAATAACCCTAAATCTAATAGGATTCTAACCCTAATCTAATAGGATTCTAATATTGCATCTACCATATATATAATATTTATATATATAACACTCACTCAAGTGGAGCATAGATGTTAATCATGCCGGTTTGTTACAAAGATAATCAATCTAACACCATTAAGCGACTTAGTAAATAAATCTCTAAGCGATCTTGATCTTCATATATCCGATGAAATTAGCCCTCTGAATCTTCTCTCGAGCAGTGACAATCAATCTCAATGTGTTTGGTTCGTTCATGAAAAGCGAGTTAGAAGCAATATGCGAGCAACACGATTGTCACACCATAACTAAGCGGCATTGAGACATGTAAGCCCCTTCACTTAGAAACTTATGAATAGACAAAATCTCACATGCAAATTTAACCATTGCTCGTACTCGGACTACGCACTCGATAGTGACACCATATTTTGTTTCTTGCTTTTCCACGAAATTAAATTTCCACCAAAGAACACCTGATATCACGATGTAGATCTTGATCTTCCTTTGATCCCTTGATCTGCATCGAAAATCCTCAATTCTATCATGACCATAATCACCATACACAATCTCACATACGGTGCTCCTTTCAAATAACATAGAATTTGCTCAATTGCTTTCCAATGATCTACGATTGGAGATGACATATCTTGACTAACCACACGGCGAGAATGCGATGTGCGGGCGTGTCACTCTCAAATAGTTCGACTTCCCAACTAATGCGATATCTCTACGGATCTTCAAAGGAACACCATCTTTAGTAAGCTATAGATTAGGAATCATCGAGTGCTACAAGGTTTATCACCCAGTTTCGATCTCGAGAGCAAGTCAGTACATACTTCCTTTGAGATAAGAAAATTCCTTTCTTACTTCGAACTTCAATGCCGAAAATACTTAAGTTCTCCCAAATCTTTGGTATTAAATTGAGTTTGCGAAAAGTTCGCGAGATCAATCCCTTTAGTGTCACTACCGGTAATCACAATGTCATCCACATATACAACCAATAGGATAAGGCCGCTATCGAATTCTTGTAGAAAGCAAATTATCGGATACAAATTACTCCAAGCCAATCGTGCTGCTCGTGCAAGCGTGCCAAACCATGCACGAGGCTTTGCTTCAAACCATACAATGACTTACGGAGATAGCACACCTTACGGACTCACGAGCAACAAAACCGGGCGGTTGCTCCATATAGATGGTGTCGATTAGATCTCGTGAAAGAAGACATTCTTCACATCCGGTGATATAAAGGCCGATGATGATGGCTGCAAGGAAATCACAATCGAATAGAAGCAAGCCTAGCAACGGTGAGCGTCTCAAAATAATCAACACCATAAGTTTGAGCATATCCTTTGGCAACAAGGCGAGCCTTGAGCGATCAGCGGAACCATCGAGATTCACCTTAATAGTAAACACCCATTTACACCCAATGGGCGTTTACCGGTAGGAAGGTCGACCAATTCCCAGTGCCATTAGCCTTGAGGCATTCATCTCTCGATCATAGCGACCCTTGACTAGGATGGGCGAAAGCTTGAAACGGTCTTAGAAATAGGAATAGAATCGAGGGTGGAGACAAGAGCTTTAGATGAAGGAGACAACGACTATATGACAAATGCGAAATGGGATAAGTACAAGGCGTTTACCTTTGCGAAGAGCAATAGGAAGATCAATGCTTGGTATGCGATCGGGGCAAGCTATTGGATCATCGGGACGAATCGGTGAAGTAGTAACCAAGTTGATGGCATGAGCGGCGGGCGGGGAGCGGAGGAGGAGGACGGCGAGTATATTGTTGTATGATAGGAGGTAGGCATATCGAGAGCAGACGGAGACCGAGCGGATGAGGTAGTATAGATCAATCGAATCCTCGTCACGAGGTAGAGAAGAGGAAGATGGAGTAAAGGGTGTATGTTACGAGAAAGCTACGTCGTGAGACACAAGATATTTGTTGAGTGCAGGCGAAACACGGTACCCTTTTGAACGAGAATATCCTAAGAAGATGCACTTCACGGACTTGGGGTCGAGCTTAGTAACACGTGGTCGAACATCACGAACAAAACAAGTACTACCAAATATCTTAGGGCGATAGGATACAAAGATTTAGACGGAAAAAGAACATGATAAGGAGACAATGGAGAGAGCAGGAGGACGGCATACGGTTAATAAGAAAACAAGCGATGAACATAGCATCCCCAAAAGTGTTTAGGGACTTTCATGGCAAACTATAAGGCTCTGGTGTTTTGAGGAGATCCGATTTTTTCGTTCAACAACTCCGTTTTGAGCGATGTGTCAACACGAAGTTTGATGAATAATACCATTAGTGACCATATAACGACAAAAGTTATCGAGATAGATACTCCTTAGCATTATCACTGTAAGACTTGAGCAGACACATGGCGGGTCTTAATTTCAACACAAAGGCGGAGAAATGGGTAAATAACTCGAGCGATTTTTCATTAAATAAATCCATGTCAAGCGAGAATGATCATCCACAAAAGTAACAAAATACCTATAACCAACTTTGGATGTAATGGGACAAGGACCCCAAACATCGGAATGAACTAACTCGAAAGGAGAATTAGCTCTCTTATTGACTCGAGAACTCAAACTAACACGATGGTGTTTAGCAACTGACAAGACTCACAATCTAAAGAAGACAAGCGAAAGCTGCGGAAGCGATCGCTTTAACAAAGGGAGGATGGATGGCCCAGCGACAATGCGCATCCATAGGGTGTGGCACCGCTGCGCTCTTGAAGAAGGTGGTTGTGTATCCGGGATATAGAGACCACGATTCATGCCCTTACCAATAATCGCCTCGTCGTAAGATCACGAAACAAGCAATAATCGGGAAAAATGAGGCACTACAATTCAAATGGCGAGTAAGCTTGCGATAGATAACAAATTAAGCGAGGCGAGGAAGACTAAGGACGGAAGATAAGGATAAAGAAGGCGTGGGTTGGGCGGTGCCGATCCACGAACAATGGAGTGTGAACCATGTTAACATATGAGATGGGGAATGAAAAGTACATTTTATCTTTGCTTTGGTTTAACAGATGCAATGAGATAAATTAATAAAAGATTTTGTTTGAAAGAAAGAGGTAGATTGATGCTTTGGTGATGAGTTCTAGGGTTTCCTTTGATTGATGCTGTGATTGGTTTTAAATAAAGCACGACCTTTGACCAATTTGCAAATTTGACATAACCTTTAGAAAGGTTCAATAATACTACTAACTTTTGACTTGTAACAAATTCAGCATCCCCAATTTTTCAACGAAGTGTGCCACTAAAAGTTTAAAACAATGTTGTTTTAATTTGAAATGATCTCGTTTTTAATGCAGGGTGTTGAATGTGCTATAGATCAAAGGTTGTGGTAGTAATACGGTTTCAAAATTGGTTAACGGTCGAGATTTATTTGCAATTAAGACATTTATATTGCCAGTGGAGAGTCCGACTGCTTTGGTCATTAGTCTGTTATAACACTGTATGTTTTGTGTGTGTGTTGTAGTACTCGAAACCCCATCTTAGCAATTTATTTCCGCCATTTCCCATTTATCTTAATTCTTGAGGATTTGCTTGCAACCGAGAGTTAAAGGGTGTTTGGCAGGGAGCTTATAAGCTCAGCCAAACACCCTCTTAATCTCATGATGCATTAAATTACTGACTTTCGAGAAGGTCTAACACGTAAGAACTCTGGTTTGCTGAAAGAAGCACAATTTTTATCGGAAGACTCTTCAAAAGATTTATGAAATTGCTTCATTATTTTACTTGAAACTGCATCTACCATTGGAAGCACCTCTATGATTCTCATAGCACTACTACGTTTGCTTTGTATTAGCAGGCGCCAGAGCGGGAAGTTTCTATCATCAAGTTCCGGTGTATCAAGTTGAGACGAGGTCAAGGGTAATCATATTTGACATCGTGGGATTTGAGGCTGGCAGAAGTCTTCAGAAAAGGTCGTCTTCTCTAATATCACATTCTGCTGATCGTCACTCTCTTGGTAGAGAGCATAGTGGTCTCATGAATTGGCCTCAACATCTTTCCAATTCTAATCGTCATGATGGGGAAGTGTCAGGTGAACAACACAATAATTTTCTGCTAAGGCAATGCAGCTAAGCATCTATGGCAGCATGGTTGGTTCTCTCTCTCTCTCTCTCTCTCTCTCTCTCTCAGTTAATGGAGTTTCACCTCTCTACTCAAGAGTAGCTTGTTGACAATGTTGTTTGATCCTCAGTTAAACCTCCGAAGACTGCGCACTCGAAGTTTCCCAATAAGCTCGAGTAAAGCCAACTCACAGTCTCTCGTATCCAAGAGTCCCTTCAGTTCCTGCAAAGCGTCCCATGGTTTCCGTTAAATCAGAAGGTGCGAATACGTTGCGAACCAAATTTAATATTCAAGAAAATGAACGAGCAGGCAATGCACCGGAACGCAAAGAGTTGCACCGCGATGAAAGCCGTGCAAAAGAGACGAGTCAGTGATGATTCCGGAGGTGAGGAAGAACATATTGTGAGAATCGATTCGCCAAGCAGACTGTCTTTCCGCCAAGCTCCTTGAATAGTCGTCGTTGTCGTCTCTACAGTTAGTTCTACCTGCTGCTGCTACTTACCACTGTGCTGTTTATAGGACGCCATAAATTTTCTTATGTCTGTCGCAAACTATAAGCTAAGCTACATTTCTGGAATGGGCCTAGACTTGTAATAGTATCAAGCATTGTCATTAGCAGATGTTGGTTGTTTGTTTATAGGAAATTGTTTTACAATAGTGCTGCTGCTGTTTGTGATTCACATATGATGACAATATAGCATGGCATAATTTATCCCTTTTTGGCTCTTATGTTGGCACCCCAATATTGCCAAAGAATCATTACTATCTTGACTTGCATATTTTCCAATTTGCTTATTTCATGTGCTAAATTTTCTGTATAAATAAGTAGGGGTGGACATGGTTCGATTAGGCTACCTATTTATTTATAAAAATATGTTTACAAGAGGAACAAAATGTGAAGTTTAGTCTCAAAGTGAGAGTTGAAATTTGAGACAGTAATTGTGAAATTCCTAGATAAATTGAAATTTCTTTAAATAAAATTTTAGGTTCCCAACTCCTGAAACAAAAAAAAACTAGGTTCCAAAATTCAATAAAATATAAAATTAAATTTCAAAATAAAAAATCGTTTTCAGTCAGTCCCAACTTCCAAACACAATATGAATGAATTCAGTAAGATCTGAAAAGGCAAAAAATAACCCTAGTGGGCGTTTCTGACATATGAGGAAAAAGAGGAGAAAGAAAGGCGTGGGCACGAGTACGTACTGCGTGTGTGTGTTGGTAACGTCAAATAATAAGTGTGTGTGTGTGCGTGAGAGAGAGAGAGAGAGAGAAAGACAGAGATCTGATGGGGTGTGGTCTTGTTTACATATTTGTTGTTGTGTTCCCTCTGCAGCATCCTCTCATATGCTATGTCAATTCTCATGTCTCCCTAAAAAGAATGTTCTCTTTACCTACCCATTTCTTCTCTTCACTCTATAATCAATTCATAAATTTGTATGTTTCCAAAATTTTCTAAATCTCTTTGAATTGTATCTTATATTCTCAAACTTCACTATAATTTAATGTTCGATAAAATATTATGTTTCTACTCTGGTTGATTGTAAGATTCTAATTATAAGAAATTTATAAGAAATTATGCACATAACATCATGTCAGTATTATGTTATATATGTCAACTTTGAAATATTATTACAACGTTTCAAATATCATATAAAAATTACAAAATATATGAAAGTTTATGCATTAATTTACAATTAACCAAATATATAATCTAATTAAAAAAATGTTAAAACCACGACTAATATTATGCAAGATGGGAATATACTCAAGGTTTATGTATTTTATTTCTGAGCATCAATAAACATTAAATGTGCCATTTATTGCACAGTTCACATGGGAATATAAAGGGGACGTTTCAGGGTCAAATACACTCTTAATATTTGAATGCAGGATAAGAAAGATGGAATATATGATTTGAAATAGGGTGAGTATGTCCGGTCAACAGACCATTTGTCATACATCCATTTTTCAAGGATAATTATGGGATCAAATTCTAAATTATTTAACTTATTCCAAAAATATCTTAAATTTTTAATAAAAAGACCCGAATTATTTACATTGTATCAAAAATATCTTCTCTAATATTTTTTATTAACGAAATACTGATTGAGATTTTCACGTGATAAAAGCTTTCAGTAAGTTAATGAGTATTATTAAAAGTGAACCTTATGTTGAGCATATCATAAATGACTATTGACAAAAGGATGCATAATTCTAAATAATGATTTTCATGAAAGACTTTTAAGCACTCTGACAATAAATTTATAGACACAATACAACACAATATAGCTAATGAGGCTTACATTGTATATAGGGATGACAATGGACTGAATCTAGATCAGATCTTGTTAGGTCCACATCCAAATTTTTTTTTTGCTTGGATCTGGATCCGTTTCGTATCCATTGGGTCTAAAAAAATTAGATCCAGACTCAGATCCATAAGATTCGTAGGTCCAGGATCTAGACCC
Organism: Salvia rosmarinus; assembly: GCA_036937905.1. NCBI lineage: Eukaryota > Viridiplantae > Streptophyta > Magnoliopsida > Lamiales > Lamiaceae > Salvia > Salvia rosmarinus. Next base: position 11,682,225 of record CM072814.1, read on the forward strand.
AGATCCATATATTTTCTCTTCTAAAATAAATCTCAAATCAACTATAATTCATAGTAACCTCATAATAATAATAATAATAATAATAATTTAGATACACAATAACACTACAATAATTATTTAAAATTTCTATAATCATCACTAAATAAGAAGATGTTAGATACAAATTTACTTTTGCTTTCATGACAACAAATAATATTACAGTATGAATAGAAAAAGGAGCACATATATCTTAGTAAATAGACAACTAATATCTAATTCATATATAAAATTTTCTCAAATACAAGGTACAACTTTCTAATGTTATTGATCTACCATTTAATTTGTAACCTAGTTTATCCAACTTCAACTAGAAAAAATAATATGTATTAAATTACACTTACAAATAAAATATATATATATATATATATGGAGGAATGATCAAATAGTACCTGAGCCTGAGGTAGTATGTAGTACTCAATTTCATCTACTCATCTCATAGATCATATGATGGAGATTTTTCATATTTTAAGCTTAATTTAGGTGATTTTGCTCTGATGAGGGTAGTGGTTCACCAAGTGGACTTTCTTAACGAGAAAGAAAGGCGAGACATTTTATATATTCTAGGCTAATCCCCGTATGTCGGTTCGTTCTATTTTCTCTAATAGATGGTTAGAAGTTCGTTTGGGTTCGAATCCTCTTGAGAGGTCTGGACCAACCTATGGTTGGTTGAGGAACCCTGCATGCATTATATCAGGTATCAAAGAAAATCCATTATGGCTTCCAAAGGGACATCCATTTTATGAATAAATCACTTTTTGGCAATGGCATTTTTCGGTGTGGTTTTTCATTCCCATTTCAATATGAATGAATATTATGATTTACATTTCGAACAGGTATGAATACATCATCTATAGAATAACTTGCATCTTGAAAGTTAGATTAGTAATTTGATTGCGAAAAAAATCAAGCATTTAGTTGAACTGAATAATTCATTTAAATGAACACAAAAATACATGTAGTTGGACACAATAATGTATGTAGATTGGAACGTGCGCTCGTGCTCGTGCGCCCCTTAGCGCTCGTTGGCCAACAATGCATTTTTACGTTTTGTAAAATGCATGAACGTGTTTTGTTAAATACATGTTTGTGTTTCGTGCCAACGTGCAGTTTTATGTTTTGTTAAATGTAGTTTTATATTTTTCGATAACAAATCTCACATCCATCATTATCCATCAATTTCTTCACCCCCCCACCCGGATTAATCGGTGAATTTCACTGTGAACCACTGATATAGCCACCATCTATCTCGATTCTTCAATCCTCTATCAAATTTACCTTCTATCTTTTCCCAAAATCCATTAATTTTATTCTCAAATTTTTTTTTCTTCAAAATCTGTTGTTTTTTGTTGTTCTTAGGTATTATTGATACTGTCTGTCGTCGTCGATGTCATCCGTTGCCGCCGTTGATGCCACCTTTGTAAAAGAAATGGAAGAAGTTAGAAGAAGAAGAAGAAGAAGAAGAAGAAGAAGATAGGAGGAGAGAAGAAGAAGAATGTTGATTTGCTTTCTTCCCATTTTGTCCCTTCCGAAAAAAAAAAAAAAAAAAGAAAGAAAGGAAAATGAGATGTTCAAAATGTGTTGCTAGATTGGAAACTACATCATATCTAGGGACCGGTACTACTAAAATACAACCTTATATATATATATACATAGCCATCCCTAATTATACAATAGTTTATTTGAATATTTTTATTGTAGAACCAGTATTTTCTCTAATAAAATGAGCCATGAAGTACTTCATTTGCCAATTGAAATGACGTTATCAAATAACTTAATGAGTCTAAAATATTAATCTCATCTTCAAAAAAAAATCAAGATGTATTATCAACTGTAGACATATGAGATTTTATAATGTCTCTTCACAAAGCTTTCAATTAGTAGACAAAAATCATCAAAATCTTACATCAACAAAATGGATGTAACTAGAAAATATAAATGTAATATTGATCGAACATCAACCTTAATTATGCAAATAAAAGATATCATATACAATCGAATGTTCACCAATAATTGCCAAAACACACATCAATTATGTTCATGTTTCTTGTCTTCCCATCAAATTAGGTCATCGATGGTCATCAAGCAATAGCCAAAATAAAATAAACACCAAATACGTTCGAGTTTATAAAAATGATGACTAAATATAGTCATCATAAACTTTAAAATGATTATGGTGGAAGCGACATCGTTTTTCCACGTGAAAATCTCGATCGACGATTACGCTAATAAAAACATTAGAGAAGGCGATACAATGTTAATAGTTTGAATCTTTTATTGATATTATTGAAAGTTCAAAATATTTTTGGGACGAACCAAATAGTTAAGAATTTAATCCAATAATTATCCATTTTCAATGTTAGAAACTTGATCCATTCCATCATCAATAACTCATTTTGGATTTGAATACAAAAATACACTAAATTATCTAAATAAAATGTAAATTCCAATTTACAAAAAAATTCATTAACTCGGAAATGAATACATTATAATAAAATATAGCTTTACTAAGCATTTTCACGTCCATTTCCAACAATTTCAATACTCAATACTTGAGTCTTCGTAAGAATGAGATTATACTAATTTTTAGTACTTTTTGTTACAATGAAATATATATGCTTGTGTTGATGTTTATCTCACACTTCATAATACTGTCATGTCAGATTATGAGAGTATTTTGCAAAATAAATTTCTAAACAACTTAAAAGCTATAAATATAAACTTCATAAGCTCCCCAAAAAATAAATTACTCAACCTCAATTTATTTTTTCATAAGCTTATAAGTAATAATGAATTTATCAAAATAATCTTACTATGATTCATTATTTCCAACAAATATCTTATTAACTTCACATCTCTTTCGTTTCCCCCTTCTAAATATGAATTTTTCTTTCTAACTCACAATTCTTTATCTACCTTATAAGTTTAATCATCCAAATATTTTGATAACTTATAAATTTTTAAAATATTACATCTTATAAACTCTTAAAATATCTTATAAGTTGTTGGAACTATATGATGCGTGAAAATCCCTTCACAAGTCTATGATAAAATATTTAGGGGGAACTTTGTATATAACTATACAAAATAGAGGAGTAAGTTTTATATTCACTTCCATAAAAACATGAATTTTATAGTCATTTTAGCTTAAAAAGTCAAAAGTATCCCTAATGGTCCCATCACTTAAAATAATCTAAAGTTTTTTGTATTATTATTCTCTATCTCTCTCCCTCCATCGTATATGTTCTTTTCTCTATCTGCTATTCAAAATTAAAGAAATAAATTCTATAAAAAGAAAAGTTGGTAAATTTTAATTGTAAAGATATTGCAAATATTTATTTTGAAAAAGTGTTGGCATTCAATTGAAATCACAAACAAATTCATTTGCAACCTTAAATTCCAAAGAAAAACGTTGGGGATGCAAAATTATTAGAACAAGTTATCGCATTTTTCAAATAATGAAAATCGAAACTTGATATCGAGCATTGTTGGGTTAAGGTAAATTAATATCCATTTTATTTTATTTTTAAAAATGTTCTTGAGTACTGGCTGTACGGTTGTAATTTAGGGTCCAAATATTTTTATGATTTTATGTTACTCAAGCGATAATTTTAATTTTAGAAAAAGAAAAATAATGCGTTCTTGAGGACATGGATATAAACGATTCTTTGTTTATACTCAGTATATATATATTTTGTTGATTTTATTTTACTATAGTGATTAATTTAATATTTAGGATCATTTAATGAGTTAATTTAACATGTATGAATGGTATCTTGAGCAGTGTAGGTGCGGTCGTGCACTCATGCACGGTACTGCGTCCGTGCTGACCACTCATCTCATGCATCCCGTGCATATAGATGATTGTTATTTGATATATCTTATTTTACAACAGATGTATTGGTAACGTCTTATTATACGTCATGATGTTCATTGGGACAGAGCAAAGTACATAGGCAACGAAGATGTTCTTTTATAAACGACTGTAGAACAGATTTCTCATGCTATACAATGGTGGATCTGATTATATAATTTTTTACATGATGATCACTAGTGATGGAAGAAGAATAAAAGTATCGTCGAAAATGATATTGATTTGTTCCGATTGATTGTGGAACAAAATGATGATCCAATTGTATATGTTATAAAAAATACAAGCAATCTGCATACATGGTACACGCAGAGATACCATTATTATTTGGTTCACAATGATCTACAGTCTTACCTGAGTTTAGTACAAGATGTACTAGTTTAGCGGTACAAGAAGACGAGCCGTCGTCTTCAGGTGAGGAGGAAGATGAGCTGGTGTATTCCGATTAGGAGAAAGACACGAACCGAAGTAGAGACGTCTTTGATTCATTGACTACCGAATTCAGTGCTTGGATACAGCAACCAGGACATCTTGATAAGGTTATTGAATAATGCAACTTCACTTCGAACATCGGCATGATAGCGAGGCTCATGCTAAAGAGGATGATCAACGCATGTGTTGTGCAACTGGGTGATTCCACTACTTAATTGTGATAGTGTGTTACCATTGTATTGGGTTGAAACTTTTGGAGCACAGACCGATCAATTATGTGTTGATTCGACATTTAAGATGAAAGATGACTTGACGATAGCCGTAGGATTATACCACTTGAAGAATCATGTAAAGTACGTAGTGGATCGGTCGAGCAAAACATGTTTGGGATATGTTTGCAAGTATGGTAACGATTGTCATTTTAAGCTACGTGTCATCGGATGGTAATAATATGGAGAGTAATAAGTTGAACAAAGTCACACTTGTCTCTTGGATTTGAATCGCTTTGCTTTCGACATGCACATGCGAGATTGTTGGCAAGTATTTTCAAAAATTAGTGGATGAAGGTGTGGTACTGAAGCCTAAATGGATAATTGAAATATGCATCAACAATTTGACATTGAGATGGATTGTATTTTGGTCTCGAGCAAGAAACATCTCTATAGAGATGACATATGGTGATTATAAACAATCATATCGATTCTTCCATCATATTTGTATTTATTGAGAGAATCTAATCACGAGACACTATATGATATTGAGAGGCCCATTATGGCGAGTTTGATAGATGTTTCTTGCTTTTGTGAGTTTGCATGCTTTCAAGTATTATTTGCGACATGTCATCATTGTAGGCGGGACTCGTCTTAAGGAAAGAACAAATGAATTTATTTTGTTGCTGTTACGAATAATGAGAATAAAGGAATCTTCTCGCTTGCTATTGGGTTAGGTTCGATTGAAGATAAAGAGTCATGGACTTGGCTTTTATCTCGGTTGTGTTTGTGCATTGATCGATCGATGATACATTGGTTGTGTCTGATCAACATAAGGGCATCGGAAAAAAATTAGAGTCTGTGTATCCGAATAGCGCGCATGTGTTGTGTTTTTACCGTTTGCAGAAGAATATGGCACACTTTGGGTCGTATGTTGGTAAAATTATCAAGTCAACTACATATGCTTATCGATCAAAGGAGTTCGAGAGATATTTTCCGATAGTTGATGTTCTAAAACTAACAACACACCGTCATCTACTCTCCATTGGGGAGCATTGGTGGTCTAGATTGAAGTACCTTATATGACAGTACAGTTTCATGACTACAAATGCGGTTGAGAGTTTAAATAGTCGATTGTTGTGGGATCAGCGTCTACCTGTTTGTTCGTTGCTTGAGACTTTTCGGTCTATTACGAAGAAATGGTTTGACGCATGACGAGCTAATGCAGCAACAAGGTCGCATTAGTTGACTGAAGTAGTCTCGTCGAAGCTACATGCGTCTGTCTAAAAGGGACGTCACTTAGTTGTTCGTTCAGCCACCACACACATGTTTAAAGTCGAAGAAAAAACACATCCTACATGGTTGATCCATAGAACTGGACATGTGAATGTCGTTAGTTTGATTTGGACGAGATCCCTTATTGTCACACTTGTGCGCTATTAGGTACGGTATTATCTAAAATTAAAGTATTATAAATATGTATACTAAAGAGCCGCTTAATTTATTTTATGCTTCATTTGTTTTTGTTTTTTTAGGCATGCTTTTTTACAACTCATTGACTTTGTGGTTCAGTATAATAAATAATCTATTTTTTCGGCGACTTATTCTTATCAAATTGCATATGTACCACGTCACGGTGCGTGGATTGTACCGGACTCTATATCGACTTACATCATTCGATCCTCAATTATCACCGTCGGTGGGCGTCCTAGGTTGAGTATGATGCAATCGGTTGTTGAGGGTTGTCAAGATCAGTCGTCAAATATGCTCACGATCTGATGTCGAGGTCTGACGGATGCTCATGCACAACACTTATTGCCATTGGAGATGAACCATGTGTGGAAATGATAAGACATATGAAAAATATAGTATTTGTCGGTGAAGCCCTGAGGAATGCGTGTCCAATGCGGCCTTTTGACTAAGGATATTTGTTATTTAGTGATATTCGTTATTGGATTTGGATGTAACATTTTCATTTTGGATTTCATTTTGGATGTTGAATTTGTGTTGATGTTGTTGTATTTTGGATTTGGATTTGGATTTAGCATTTTCGTTTTGAATGTTGAATTGGTATTGATGTTGTTGCATTATTGGATTTGGATTTGGATTTGGATTTGAATTTGTTGTTCTAGAGTCTTGCTCGTGCGGTAATATCGTGCACCATGCATGGCGTGTATCGGGCATGATGTTTTAGGGTACGGTTATGCACGATGCGATAATGGTGCACCGTGTATAACCGTTTACCGTGCACAACTCTTCTAGGGTACATGCTCATACACGATGCATGGCATATCCAGTACATGATCGTGCACGGTGCATGATTGTGTATCATGCACGTGCATGGTGCCGCTTCTTCTCGTCAACACCGAAATCGAATCCAACATCGAAATATCAATTAAACAAGTGTGTGGGTAAAATTTAATCAAATCAAATCAAACGGATAAATCAAATCGCTTAAATCAAAATATCAATACCATCGATAAGAATACTACAATATTCAAATCCAATCGAGCGAAAAATCGCTCAAATCGTGAGACTTAGTGACCATATCCTACGAGCTATCCTCTTACGAAGAGCAACTACGAACCTTCGCTCGAATGTATCCTCTCAATAATACATGTGATGAGTCGATCCATATAAGCGCCGCATAGACACCGTAACGCACCTAGTCGATGCGAGCAGGCGGTCATGATCGGATACCTTTAACTAATATCGGATAATCAACATGTGGTTGCCTTAGCGGATTGTTTTTCCAAAACAACATGTGGTTGCCTTAACGGATTGTTTTTCCAAAATCCACATGCCTTCATGAGTCGAGAAAAAAGTCGAGTAATAGGCAATAGCTGGATACGCCTAAACTCTCCAAACTCAGGGCTGTGCGCTAACCTCAATAGTCCACATACTAGTAGATATGCGAATTGTTACCCAATGATTTCCCATGATGTTAAAAATATCTAGTATATATAATTTTAATAATTTAAAAACATACATTCAATTGATAGAAAAATTATATAAATGAGGAAAAAACTTACCATGTCGGCGTACTTACATGGTCTGTTATGTGGTGCATCGATCCCTTCCACCATATGTCTCAAGTCCTCGGATATTATCCATCGTGGATTCGTGATCTTTGATACCACAGGGTAGCCCATTGGATCATTAGGATGGAGCCGGATAAACTCACGCACAAGCGTTTGCTACATAAATGAATAAAAATACAAAAACAACGACAATCGATCGTGAATCATGTCTAATAACGTATAAGCGATAGTAGTTAAAATAAACTTATGGACATTTGAAACTTACATAAAATCGATAGGTGCTATAATGCATGTAACTTCATTGACTTAGCTCGACAATAAAGCGGAGGACCTCATTTATTGTTTTCCTATGTATGTAAAAGGGTACAACTCCATAACGACACACAAATAAAAAAACAAAATTAAAGTCGTATAAATTGAAATATAATAAATAAAGAGTATTTAAATAAATTTAGTAATCAAGTACCTGCATGATCGACTCGATATGTGGATACGATCCGATCGAATAGTGGCGAGACATAATATGCCAATTCGGTGAGCTACTACATAAGAATGTGGGCTAGCGCTAAATACCTCAAACCCGCTTTGGCGCATAAGGGTGTTAATTGCGATGGAGAAACATATGGGGTACCTCATGTACTTCATCATTCGAACTATATATCGACATATTACCCTTATTCATAGGCGTGGTGGCTCGTGCCAATGATCTTCTATGGCTGCTTCTCTAGATGAGCCGATGCCGATCTTCGATGGTTAGTATGGGGCCCTCCTCTCAGGTCGACCTATCACGAAGCGGATCGTCGATGGCTCTTTGAGTGGGGTATCTCGTCTCGATGGTGGGCGGGGCACTTTATCTTAGTCGAACTACCATGAAGTATATCATTGGTGGTTGCTACGAGGCCCTTTTCTAAGTCGACCTACCGTGAAGCGGATCATCGACGGTTGCTAGAGTGGGGCACCTCTTCTCGGTGGATGTTGTGGGATCCTTCTCTAGATCGAGCTGTCATAAACAGTCATCGATAGCTCTTGGATCATGGCATCTTATCTCGGTGGCTTCGTGGGGCCCTCTTCTAGATCGACACGCTTTGAAGTAGATCGTCGTGGATCTTGTGGGGCACACCATCATCTATATCATGGCGGGGTCTGAGAGTCTCGGTGACATCTTTGCTCATAAAGCGCCCGACATAGCTCTCACGTGCGAGAAAGAAATGCGAGATCTATGTCTCGGAGATCATTCGGGAAGAAGTCTGGGCTGCTCGAACACACATTGAGCCACTCGAGCTACAAGGTCCATCTCTGACTCATCGTCCATAATGGCACGACGTACACTCTCAGTTACAACAGCAACTGAGGCCTCGTCTAGTCGACTACTCTTGGTGTGTTCGTAACATATATGGTCTCGTCCTTTCTCATGCTATGGTGAACGTCTCGGTGCTTGATTCTAATGAAGATACACCGGTCAGTAGGCTAAAAACTCGAGAAGTATCTATGCACTTCATCTTCCCAGCTACATTCGTCCATTCATTTGGGACGAGAACTTGCTCGGCACATTGGAACATGACACTCTCTCACTCACACTCTTAGGCTCGAGGCTCGTCCCGTCATATACTCCTGCAGCTGCTTGCCTACAGTACGAACTTAATAGCCAACAGCTACTTTCGTATATACTCAAGTAATATCTCTTTGTGTACTCGAAATTCGAGCGATTCCAAACTACAATGAGATAAGCGCTACAAAAGACACACAAATGATTAATATTATGTATTTAGTAAATATATAACAAATATAAAACAATTACTAAAGTTACTTGCTCGTCGAAAAATCCACTATATTCACTCGGTGACTTTCAAGTACTCCACGTCAAACATTTGGGCAACCTCAAAGTGGTGTCTCGGCACTGCACATGCATCCCAGTGGAATTTTCTCATACGATCAAATGCAAGGCCCAAATAGGTCCATAGAAATGGTATGTCTCCTCAAATCGGCTATCTCTCTCGGGTGCCTCTTTAACATTCAATCCCATGACATAGGACACGAAGCGAATCTGAGCCCCGAAAAAAATTACATATCCAAATCCTTAGTCAATGCCCAAACCCAGGCTCGATAACTTCCTTATCACGACACAAGGCGATCAAATCGTCACCAATATAAGCGTCGTCTTCAAATAGTATGTGGCATCATCACTCAACCGTTGTTTATTGAATCGACTACGAAGCTCGAAACATTAGTCATTCGTACGAAATAATTGATAAAACATGTTTTTCGATAAATATCATGCATCAAATTCGGATCAAAGGCGCACGGTTCGAAGCGCAATCTAGACACTAAAGCAAACTCCACTATCCCAAATCGTATATCGGTTCCACAAATGTGGAACCATATCTCGAATTCAGTTAAACTCCGATCAACGACAAAAAATAATTTGTATACATTATGAACACCTGGAAATAATTCGCGCACGTTATTCTTAAGTACACGATGTGAACCTTGTACTGAAGAACATACTTTTCAGTACATGAAAAAAATTATGTACGGTGACTAGCGTGTACGATCCGTTCGTGTCTTTGTTGTGTGGGTACACGATCGTCTTGATATCTGATTGTCACCATATACAAGGTGACCACCGTGTACCAACACGGTACACACTACAAAAATATAGGCTAATAGTGACGAAAAATTCCGTCGCGGATCATGCGGATCCGTCATTAAAATCGTTTAACGACGGATCAGCGGCGGACTTATGCCGTCGTTGGATAGCTGGTTGCGAAACCCTAACGGCGGATTTTGGTCCATCGTTAACTTTCTCTGACGGAATAGCGGCGAAAAGTTCGATCGCTAATCGGCGACCTTTGAGCAGTCGTCGGCGGATTGGCGACCGACTAGCTACGGATATGTGCAGCCGCTGGTTAACCACGGATTCTATCCGTTGTTAGATTCTATTTTTCTGTCTAATTTATTGCGGCGATTAGCTACGGATATGTCCGTCTCTAGTTAACGACGGATTCTATCCGTCTTTAGATCTGTTTTTACATTATTTCACGTCGCCAATTCGTCACTAAATGTGCGAGCTGGACAACTTATTTTTGTATTTTGAATGACGTTTACAACAAACAACAAACTGTTTTCAAACATACCAATTACAAACAAACACAATCGAACAAAACAATTCCAAGCGGTACAATATCAAACAAACAAACCAATTCCAAATGATAAACATTATCATTCTAAATCATAAACATTATCATTCTAAATCAAACATACGATAAGTTTTACATATAAAATTTATTTGTCTCTTCATTGTACAAACCAAAATATCACGAGGTTGGGGAAAGCGGGGCTGGCCATGAAGCGCTCAAGGCCTCTGTTGGTAGCAGAATGAGCACGAAACTGCTGCGAGCGTCGTCTCGCTATCGGCTCGGCTTGTATTACGGCCTCGTATGCCTCATGGCTGCTGCTTTCACCTAGCAATCGGCCTCGTATTGCTTGCGCTCGACTTGCATTCGGCCTCCATCTCCAATAGCTTTTGATGATAAGCTATGGAATCGTGAGTTAGGCACTCTCACTAGAATGAGACGACGCCGCTCTGCATGTATGTCGTGATAGAGAACCAGCTCAAACATCCTATTCTTTTTCTTTGAGGAGCTCCCAATGACATTTTAGAATTTGAATCCTATCAAGTGATGGTGTCGCCTCATCTTTGCCCCAGTTGGCTCAACTATGTCACATGTTCCTCAACTGCCTCGTAATATAATTTCATGCAATTATTATTTAATTAAGCGCTCGTTGTTGCGCTAACAAATATCGTACCACGATACTCCAGAGCCTTCCGTCTCATATAGCTCCGTCGTCGGTGGCATGATACTTTTGGAATACTTCTCATTGGACCTCGATATGTCTACTCACGCTCTTTTGCTATAAATAAGTCGAACAAATTAAATAATTAACAAGTATCACGATTCTTAAATCAATTTACTATATCTAAAACTTCAAAGTACTTACAATATCTCGCATACTCTAATGCAGCGTGAGCCATCCGATGCTTGACTATCGGTACCCTCGCCATCCGGCTCGGACATTACGTTGTCGCGGGCGCTTTACCGCCGGCGGGCGTGCATCCGGGCTCAATAATTCTTCAATTATCCCGATCTCGATCGGGGATAAATGGAGGTGGGTTAAGCGATCTTGTGAACAAGATCTTTATAGCATTCGGCGGCCTTTGTGCACGGTGAGGTGTAGACCACGACCTCGTCTAACGTATCATCACAATAAAAAATTACGCAAAAATATATGATTACAACATCATTGGTGTCAAAGGTAAAAACATAAATGACTCTGTATAAACAACACGGAACTTGAATTCATCGAAATAAATCGCTTGTACTCTTGAGGTACCATTTTCCAATTAAGCCGTTGTGGTTCATGAATTTCTGGAATGACTCGTAATCACGCGTGCTACATCATTGCTCGGACAAAAATGCTGCAATTTACAAGAAATAAAGACATCGAGAATATTATGATTTATTTTAAGCGAGACATCTGATAGATAACATACCCATTCACAATCGCTATCTTCTTCATCCCTCCTCGACGGCACTACATTATTGCTCGAGCTACCCGGGTTGTGAGACAGTGCCTCCATAGATTTTTCGAGCCCGACGGTGATGGCGGCGGCGTATATGAACTGGATGCCTCCGGCACGATGACGAGGTACCTCGTCCATACGAGACATCTGCAAACAAAGGTAAAAATCTGCATTAAAATTTCACAAATAATACATATCATAACATTTTTGTGCATACTATAAAATAAAACTTGTTCGACTTGCATATAATAAATTGAAACCTATTCATCATCGTCATCATCATCATCATCCAATGTATGATTGTCTTCCCGACTCACGACAATTCAACTTCATCATCGTATCATCGGATGTCTCTTCAATATCTATGAGTGTACCGTCAGGATGAACTAGTGTCGTGTCATCATCCACAACGACATTAGTAATCGAACTAAATGCATCCTCTTGAAAAGGGGGAGTTACTATCGATGCAGAACTCTCATATGAGACTTCCACATTAGATCAAGCTTTAATTTTGCATACTTCCCACTACTCTTTTATAGATTGTTTTAAACTTGGATATGCACAATAGTATACTTGTAATAACCCGGAAAATTTAAAATTTTTATTAGTTATGTTTAAATCACTTATTTGTGGATCTTAGTTTAAGGTAACCAACAAAGCAATTAGAATCGATTCGAGATCGAAAACTAGAGAAATCGAAAACTAGTGACTAGTCTAGGATTAGGTTTTTTGAATAACTTTGAACATAGAATGAAAGATCGAGAATGAATCTTGACAAAATGATTTCATTTCTAGAATCCTCTCACGAAAACATGTGAGAATCGAAGAATGAGAATTTTCGGGCATACTTGCGGTCGGTCTTAAAAGCACTATTCACGAGCGGAACAATTTCGGTCCGTGCTAATCATGATAATTAATGATAACAATTAAAATCATTAAGGGATATATTATTATGAATTTAGAAATTATAAGAATCAATTTCTAAAAGAAATTCTAAAGAACTTAACAGAATGGGAAAACCTAAATTGATCCGAGCGATCCGAATTGAACCAAGGGTCTAAATCAATAAAATATGATTTATAAGACTCAAATTAATGAAAGCTCAAGATTTCAATAAGAATTTTGAAAGAGCATAATTTAATCGCGAGCACTGCTTTTTCGTGATAACTCGGAATTGACTTATCGGACGACGTCGAACTTCATGAAATTTTATAAACATTGAAATAAGTCATTTAAAGGCTATTTAATAAAATAAAACCTTAAGGTTCTGAGAAATCAATCGAAAGCGTTAAAACTTAAAAGTCGGTATTAACACGCCAAAACGGGTAATTTGACCAATCCACCTCCCAACTACCACCAAGACCACCCCCAAACGGGTAATGACAGTCCTTAGGTCTACCAATATAGTAAGGAGTCGTTCCATTGCAGCCTCATATATTGGAACACATTTTTCTCTCTCTTTTTCAAATTCTCTCCATTGTTCTTCAAGTTTTCAACCTTCAATCCTCCTTCTTAAACCCTTCCAACCTCCAAAAAATTATTCTAAGACCATAATAAGGTAATAATCATCATTCTCACCATTTTAATGGAGTAGAATTATTTTAGATTTTCTTGATTTATTTCACAAAAAACCTAGTTTGCTCCTCATTTTTTTTCGTGACTTTAGAGCCATAAAATGCTCTCAAGACATGAATAAAAAATGCTTATAATAATGTTCTAAGGATGTTGTTAAAATTTTAGAATTTTTGGAGCATGTTTGTGTTTTTTCGATTTATGCTTTAATTCTTTTTATATATGACAAAGCATGATTTTGTGAATATTATTTAATATTATTGCTTGCTAATGTATTATAAGCATGTAGTATAAATATCATAATTTTCAGAATACTTTTGAATTTTTTTCTAAAACCGTGAGCTCCATGGCAATTTTAAGCCATGGTTTGGTTTCTTTTGAAAAATAGTTAAGATATGGTGTTTAATATATGATGTGAACATCATATAAAAATCTTGGAATTTTGAAACACATCTCCTATTTTATTTTATATTGACCGAATACTTATATATATTTTGGAGTATTGTTTGATTTTTATTTATTGGAAATAGTTGAGATATGGTGTTTAAGGTATGATATGAACATCATATATTAACCTTGAATTTATTCAAACACCCTCCTATTTTCAAGGAAAATAGTAATATATATATATATATGTATATATATATATAGTGATTTATTTGATTTTTGTTGTTAAGAATAATAGGATGTGTGATATTATAAATATTAGTTGATGTTTAATGTTATTATTACATGTTATTGCATTACATAACCATATTGTGAAAGATTGGAAATTATTGAATAGGTATACATATATATGTGATTACGAAAATGATTAAGGGTGAAAAGCATGAATTTAAATTTTAATGCATGATATGAGTGATATATCATGTTTAATATATAGTATAAGCATGATATAATTTTGTGGAATTTATTGAACACCCAAGCTATAAATTTGGAATTACGAAAACTTTAAGCAATTTTAACCTATGGTTTAAAATTTGTATGATGATATTGAGTTGGTAATTAAATCCTATAGTATGATAGGAGTATAACATGATTTTATTGGAATTTATTGGATACATATGCTAATTGTTGCTAATTATCGAAAACGTAACAAAATGGCTTAAGTATGGGTTTAATTCTAATGGCAAATAATGCTATGATAGTGAAATTAGAAGCTTAGAATGAATGGTTGTGATTATGGTGGATGAATGGAACACTTATGCACACATACACAATGATTGTGTATTATGTTAGAAATTAGGGTTTTCTAATGCTTTAGTATAGTTTATGTTGTGTATGGTTTTGTTTAGTGTTGAATGTTTATGTTTATGTTAAAATCGACAAACCAAATCCCATACGTAAACAACATAATACTATATGTACGAGAATCCAAAAGAAATCGACCAATTTCGATAACTTAAGAAGGAGTTAACGAGAATCAAAGTTACACATGAATTAGGGTTTGCTTTTAATAAAATGATACTCAAACATGAGTTCCTAAGTTAGAAAGACCAAAAACCGAGCTACGTTGATACTCAATAACGACAACCCAATACGATATTAGTTGGCGTTAAAACAACTCGATAACGAATAACGATTATCGGCATATGTAATCTCGGCGAGTTAAGATGAACAAACAATGTCGTAATGTGTAAGCAAAGATTCGAACATAAGATGTCGATCCTTATGTCCCAAAAGTCGAGTTAATATTCCCGAAGCACTTCATTTATTCTTAAGTACTTACTTACATGATAGTATGTGTTCACTTGAATCATAAGTCAACACTCATCTTTTAATTATCGTGCTAAGACGATAAGTCGTCAAGCATAACCTACTAGGACGTAACTATAATTGTTAAGTCTAGTTAGTGGATTGAGAATTTCCTAATTTACCAATCACAAATTGATTACCGACAACTATAACGTAATAACATTATAATAAAACTAAGGTTAAGAGTCGAGGATAGACTCGGAATATTTGATTCATAATTGGAGTTCACCTATGAGCGATGAAGTAATATAACTTGGGAATTGGGAATGTAAGATAATAGAAATTATCTTAAAACAATCACATAAAATCATAAAGAAACCTAATTGGGAACTTTAAGTCGTAGTTTATAAATGACCTTGATCGATAGAAAGAATCTAAGAAACGCTATTTTCTTATGAAGGGTTTGATCGTGCGTAGTCGACGAGGAAGAACATCACACCGCTCATTTAGAACCACTAGCTTGGATTAGCGGTGGGCTTTCTTGAAACAAAATGTTATGCATATCTCAAAGCATGATTTACAAAACTTTATGAAATATTATCACATGAAATGTTATTGTTGTCAAATGTTTATGTTTTGTTGTTATCTATCGAGATTGGTATATCGATGTGGTATGTGAATGTGTTGGTCCATAGCGTTAAAAATAGTAACGATCGGATCCGACTTAGTTAAAGACTAACTTTCGGATTGTGTACACGATATTGTTGTGTGTTAAGGTTAGCTACCTCGACCGGTCACGGCGACTATGTGTAGGTGGCCACCTCCATAGTGCTGCGAATGAATGAATGAATGAATGATCGGATATGGAAACAACGTGAATGAAATAGTTCGCCGAACGCTTTTGGAAAACGATAAAATGTTTGATAGGCATGAGTCTTTTAACTAAAATCCTCATGCGCTATTGTGGGCAGTTAATAACTTTTGACAAAGAAAATGTTTTCGGCAATGAGTCCACTGAGTACTTTTGTACTTAGCCACGCATTTGTTTTGATTTGCGGGTTGAGCAAGGATCGATGATGGGTGCGGTGATGCGAGTAGCAATTGTTTATGCTTAAATAGGAAGGATTCTAGAACCTTGGGCATGCATCGTCATATGCATGTCCACACGTTTATTGCTGCCTAACTCTGATAGCTTTTGATGTTTTGATTAAAATTGTCTTCATACCGTATTGAATTTGAGGTCGTACCTCGTACTTTGAATTATTGCCTGGCGGGTTATATTTGAACCTTGCACCTTTTGACGAGTCCTTCGTGACTCGAGTTGGTATGAATAAGCTTAATTCCTTGTTAGTTATGCGTTGTTGGGTAGTTAAATGGTTAAGCGCATTGAATAATTATGTTTATATCCATTGCTTTATCATCTGGTGACGATCCATAGGATCCGTACTTCATTGGGAAGTCGGTCGTCACAATACTTGAATAAGCTTGATTGGCGAGGATAAGCGGTTCGAACTTGTTATATCTTCACGTATGATTTACGAAACCAACTTGTACTCGGAATGAATTGATAACCCCAATCTTGAAGGATCAAACCACTCGCGTCTAAACAATGTTGTGGTCTTCGTTGGTAGCGAGGATATTCCAACTCACAAACCTCGATAATCGCCCATAAAATCGAATTCTTGAGTGTACGTACCATAAGTTTCACCTTTAATGCACACCCACTATTCATAGTTGATCTTTGTGACCCATGTTCTAATGTATGAAATTTGTACCCATTTATATAATACCACAGGTGCGTCTTAATTAGTGCTGAAGGCCCTTTGGCAAGAGACAATATGAATGGATTCACAATGTTGTTAGTATGATCTTTGACCTATTATTAGTAAAAAAAATCCATTAGAATGGCTAAACGTACATATTAAATATTAAATATTTCCTACTAATAATCATCATAACACTCACATATACCTCAAACCAAAGTGGGAAGACTCTTTCAATCGACCTTTGAATATCAGAGCTAGAGATCAGTGGATTTGATCTTTTCACATCATCGATAAATAAACTACATTCACATATATTTATGATCCTAGTTAATAATAACAATAATAATAATTAATAATGACTTTTGAGAAAAACACGACACTTACGCCATGTAAATGTCTACAACTTCAACACAGTTGAGCAACACGTATAAACGAGCAGCATCATACTCTCTACTATCCAAATATCTCGTTGACATATTTCCAAAAGGTCTACCATCTTGCTTGAAGATTTGAAGCATATCCGGATAGTCTTGGTGCTTAATCTCCACTTGATCATCATAATTATGATGCAAATCTCGAACTTCATTCTTACGTGATCATCAAAATAATACAGCAAAATATCGATGCTTCTTCTACTAAGTAAGCATTGCGATGAACCCTCAACCACGGCTTTATTTCGACGTTGTTCTTCAACATACGTGAGGTATCTACAAACAAAGACAAAAAACTCTATAAATGTTTTCAATTTATATATATATATATATATATATATGATAATGTCTGGCGATACCTTTCAAATGGATACATCCATCGATATTGAGCAGCCACTGCAATACGAGCTTCATCGACTAGATGAACCGGTAGATGTTCCGTGGCGTCGAAGAAACTAGGGAAAGATGCGCTCAAGCTTGCATAAAATCATTGGAATATTTTCTTGGAATCTGCATGATCATCAAACCCTATGTTTGAGAAGTTAAATCTTTGAAGAATAAAGATAATTATGTTCTGACTTTCCAAACATTGGGTGAGAGAAGTTCACGAAATCGATCGGTAGAATTATTTGCATGAAAATGTGACAATCATGACTCTTCATCCCAAACATCTTGGTTTTGTCATGTCTACACATCTACCCATGTTGAAGCGTATCCATCGAAAATCTTAAACCTCTTACCCACTCACATAAGACTTTTTCTCACGATTGTCAAGTGTATAAGAAGCTTTGGATATTTTCTGTTGATTCATTCATCGTCAACTCAGTGCATAGCGATATAAATTAAGTTCTTCTCTAGATTTACTCGTATCTTTTGTCTTCCCTTAGACATTCATGGCTGTGTTGAAGACATTATCGAACACGTTCTTCTCTATGTGCATGACTAGAGGTGGCAAAATGGGATTGGTCGGTGGCCCGACCAAGTGATACTATCGGTGGAAAATCGAGCCCACCAGCCATGTCCAAGACCACCAGGCTTTTGGGCTAAACACGTCCGGTAAAAATATGACACATTTTTTTTGTCATTTTAGTAGCTTTAATATAATACTTAAGATATTTACTATTTAAGACACTTAAAAGTGTCATATTAAAGGAATAACAGTGGATTTTAAAATGGGGACACTTTTAAGTGTCCTATTAAGTGTACTAATTAAGTAAATAATAGTGATTTTTAAAATGAGGACACCTAAAAGTGCCCTATTGAGTGTAATAATCTTGGTAGGCTTTTTGCCGGAAACCCTGCTTTTTAGCCCCAAAGCCAGTTGGTCTGACAGGCCATCTGGTGAGTTTTAGGCCCAATTTTTCGGCCTATAATTTTCGAGCCCAACCCACCTTAACCCGGGTATCCGGGCGCCCATCGGGCAGGCCCATTTTGACTCTATGCATGACATCCAAATTATGCCGAATCAAAAGAGAACTCGATGGGTAGACTAGTCCCATACCCATAATTAGTGATGAGCTCATCTCCGATCGCGCTACGGTGGATCATTAGTAATCAACGTGTTCTTTCGAAACCTCTTGATCCTTCGAAATGGGTGATTATGAGCTAGAAATTTCGATGGTTATCAAACCATGATCGCTACCACTTTTAGCTAAAGTAAAAGCATCGGTATGCTCCATGCGGCAAGGGTAAGCTAATCTTCCAGCTGAACTCCATCCAGACAACATAGAGTAAATGGGGAAGTTACTAATTGTCCAAAGTAATGCAGCGTGCATTTGAAAATTTCGCTTCAACGATACATCATAAGTAAGAACACCATCATCCCACAAATCTATTAACTCTTGCTATCAATGGTTGCAAGAACACATCAATTTTCTCCTTCGGATTCGTGGTCCGCACTAAGATCGTAAGAAACATATATTGCTCCTTCATACACCACGGGGAGATTATAAGGGTAAGTATAACGGTCATGATGAATATTGTAGGAAAGCGTATGTTAACCTCGCCCGAGGATCCATCTTGGGTGTTTAATTCACCATACATTGATTATAAACCTAGCATGCGTCTATATAATTAAATCGCAACACGTTGGGGTTTACGTGTTTACCTTTGGATCGAAGAGGTCGATGGAGCGAGATGAGCGGATCGAACGGATCGGACTCGTGCTTTGACCTTACGGATGTATCCCGGTTGCCCAATCTCCGGCGTCGGTGAGGACAATCTATGGAGAATGCTTGGAAAATCACCCAATGCTCTCACAACCAAACTCTCGAAAATTCTCTCTCACAATAATGAGATGGCGAAAATTCTCTCTTCAATATGTGAGCATTCGCTGACATTATCTCATACCTTATATTTATAATGCACTACCTTAATCCTATATGGAATATTACCATAATCCTATATGGAATATTACCATACTCTTGGGATTATTTCCATACTCTTAGGATTATTTCCATACTCTCAAGATTATTACCATAATCTTATATGGAAAGGATCTATGCATATACCATAAATATAATTATATCCTTGTGGATAAAGAGAATAAAATCTTGCCAATTGAGAGCATGAGGCGCGATTTTCCTTGGCACGGCCTGGATGGGCCACCCTGGGGATCAAATGCGAGGAATAAAGATGGGCCTCAAATAAATTAATTATCTTATGTTCACCCGAACATAAATTAATTTATAAACATTCGATCATGCCACTAGAGAAAGAATGTTGACTTACCCCTTTATTACCGAAGTTGAGTCGGGCTTGCACTTAGACATTACGAATCCCGTATTTAAGATATCGAACGTCCATTAATCATTTATAGCAATCATTGCTTAAAGCGATTAATAACTTCATTTCATAAGTAGTACCACTCGACCTTATTATTGTACTTGAGCTAACTCAACTGCGGGGTTTAGTACAATAAACCTTTTGAGCTCCTTAAGGGGCGTCATCATCCTTAACGGATACGGTGACTCGTCTGAGATAACTAGCGTGACATCAAGATCGCCACCACCCAAGACGCGGAGAATCTTGGGTTAGAACATATAACCTCACTCATAACAAGTCAAAGTGATGGTCAAGAACTCATACTCACCTAATACCTTATCGAGGTTTAGATCATCGTAAGTCACCGAGATCTTGGTTCTTCACGACGGTCGAAAGAAGAACACATCTCACCGTGATCCTTCAATACGTCGAGACGTACCAAAGCATAGACAAGCAACTAAGTCAAGTCACTTCTTATCTATCTGCAGCCTAAACCGACAACTCGTCCTTAAGTCGTCTCGGTGTGAAACTTTTATATCTCATTAAACGACCAATCATACGCACTTACGTGATCTTCTACACAACCGTATGATCTAACTTATATATGAGATAAGGGGACACGATATATGCAATCAAGTATTCAAATCGGATAGGAGATTGTAATAGTGGTAGCGAAACATTGTATACAAGCTCAACCAAACCGCTTTCGATACAAATCCAACAATCTCCCACTTATACTAAAGCAAACTTTTAGTATACAATGTGTCTTTCTACTAGCTATTACAAACAACCATCACTTTGCTTCTCCCACTTATACAAAAGTTTCCTTTCTAAGTGGGTGCCATCAAGCGCAATCCAAGTCCTCTAACGTGTCCATCGTAGACTTTTTGCGGCGAGCTCTTCGTGAATGGATCCGCTAGATTTTCCGTCGTATCAATCTTTTCAATCAAGACGTCACCTCGTCTAACGATTTCTCGTATGACATGGTACTTTCTCTCTATGTGTTTAGTCGCCTTGTGGGTCCGTGGTTCCTTCGAGTTTGCCATCGCACGAGTTATCACGATGAAACTATGATACTCTTGGGCAAACCGGTACCACGCCTAGATCCATGAGGTAGTTCTTGAACCATCTGACCTCCTTAGAAGCCTCAAGGCGGCTACATATTCGGCTTCCATGGTAGAGTCCGCAATGCATCATTGCTTTGCACTCCGCCTTGGGGATCGGCTCCACCTCCCAAGGTAAACACATGGCCGAGGTTGACTTTTTCTCATCACGGTCGCCTTGGAAACCAGTCTCAGATAACCCAAAGGCATTAGACTATCACGCATGGTAAACTAGCCTATAATCTCGAGTCCTTTTCGGTACTTGAGTATATGCTTTCTTGCGATCAATGAGCTTGTCGAGGTTAGGCGATATCTAGCTACTATGCCTACCGCATAGCGAGATATCGGCCTCGTGCATAGCATTGCGTACATGAGACTTCCTACGGCGGAAGCGTAAGGAACTTGTCTCATTTCCTCTATCTCCTGCGGTCATGGGTGTTGCGTTTTAGATAAAGGGCGCCATGTCGAAAGGTAGCAATTCTTTCTTGGCGGTGCGCATACTAAAACGAGTAATCACGATATCAATGTAAGGCGCCGAGATAAGCTCAACATTTTCTTCTTGCGATCTCGGTAAACCTTGATCCCAAGAATGTACGCTGCATCTCCTAAGTCTTTCATTTGAAACCGATCGGATAGCCAACTCTTTACGTCGATAATGACTTCACGTTGTTGCCAACTAGAAGGATGTCATCTACATAAAGTGCAAGAAATACCACATCACCGTTGACATCTAACCGATACACACAACTCTCGCTAGGCAATTGGGTAAATCCATGGGACTTTACCACCTCGTCAGCGTAAGTTCCATGATCGGGAGGTTCGCTTAAGTCCATAAATGGACTTAAGCTTCCATACTAGATGCTCTTCACCCTTTACCATAACCTTCAGGTTCTGCATATAGATGTCTCTACCTTCCTCAAGGTAACCGTTAGAAAAGCGGTTTTAACATCCATTTGCCAAACCTCTAGGTTCAGTGGGTGCTATGGCTAGAAGAATTACGATGGACTTGAGCATTGCTACGGTGAAAAGGTCTCGTCGAAATCGATGCCCTCAATGCGAGTGTACCCTTTCGCCACAAGCACGGCTTTAAAAGCGAAACCTCTCCATCGGAATCTCTCTTCCTCTTGTATATCCACTTACTACCTATGGCTTCCTTGCCATCCGGTAGAGTGTCTTTCATATACATCCATAGCCGTTATGGACTCCATTTCTAAGTCCATAGCGGTGTGCCATGATCTTGCATCAATATCTTGTATCGCCTCCTTGTATGTCCATGGGTCGATTATTGCATGTTAAATCTGCTGGGACTAAATCAAGATTCACCCACGAACATAAATCGCTCGGGTTGACGAACAACCCTCCCACTACGACGAGGTTCTACAGCACAATGGCAGCGGTGGGTGCAGATACTTGTGGTTCTCTAACTTGCACAACTTCTGTGTAGGTACCACATACGGTCGGTATCTCCGGTGGAACTCGACCACTTCAATTTCTTGAAGTATCGGTGTCGATCCTCCCACTAGACTCGACATCTCGTACCTTTGGCCCTGTCGGTGGTGGAATACGATCATCTTCTAATTCTTGAAGAATGATTTCAACTTTGGACTTATGATTTTCATATAATCCTCTTCTAAGAATCGGGCATTAGTCTAATAATGACCTTCCGATCCTTAGGACTATAGAATAAACTACCTTCGTTCCTCTAGGATAGCCGATAAACGACCTTGCAAGGCCCCGATCTAGCCTCCAACTTGTCACCATCTTGTTCAAAGACGTGTGCTAGACCGCCCATATGCTTATGTGGCTTAAAGCGGGCTGCGCCCAAACCACAACTCGAAGGGGTCTTTTCGACTTGGACGGTACTAGATTTAGCAAGTATGCTGCAGTCTCTAAGGCATATCCCGAGCGAAATAGGCAATGTAGCATAACTCATCATAGATCTAACCATTTCCAAAAGAGTCCTATTTCTTCGCTCGACACACCATTTTTTGTGGTGTGCCCGGTGAAGTCTTGTTGGGATGTAATCCCACACTTCACTAGATAGTCCATAAACTCGTTCTCGAGGTATTCGCCACCGCGATCGAGCAGATGACTTGATACTTTACCTAGCTTCGTCTCCCTCCGCCTTAAACTCTTTGAATTTCTCAAAGCATTCGGACTTGCGGTGAAGCGGTATACGTATCCGTACCTTGAGTGTCGTCGATGAAAGTGACAAAATACTGTACCCTCCACGAGCTTGTGTGGACATCGGTCCCACAGTCGAATGAACTAACTCCAACATTTCGTGGCTCTATAACCTTCGCTTTGAAGGTGCGGTCGACATCTTACCTTCATACAGATTCGCAGACCGAGGCGGAGTAACCGTGAGATTACCCAACGCTCCATTCTTAGCCGGTCTTTGGATCCTATTTAGATTGATGTGACCTAATCTAAGATGCCATAGAAAAGTAGAGTCATCTTCAAGAAAACTTTCTCTTTTAGGGTTTGATGAAGATGCAACATAGTTATAGGTATTATGTTTTGCGAAATAGTATAAAGCGAATTATATAAAGTGCCAACACGAGATAACCGTCATTTCTTATGATAGAAACACCACTATCAAAAATAACAGAATATCCATGAGTAAATAATTTGAAAGCAGAAACAAGGTTCCATGAAAATCCGGCACATATAAAACGTCTTTCAAAACTAAAGCTGTTGTCCCAAAACATAAAAACATCTCCAAGCGCAAGCAGCTTGACTTTCGCGCGTTGCCCATGGAGATCGTTATCTCGCCATCAAACAGCTCCCTTGTCGCGGGAACCCCGCAGTGTAACAAACATGATCGATTCTTGCCAGATCTACTACCCAAGAATGGGTAGAACAAGTCGCTAAACATGTTTCCGTTACTAAAGGAAGCGGCGTACCTTGAGCCTTGAGCATAGGGCACTTGGCCTTCCAATGCCCGATCTTGCACTTGAAGCACTTGCCCTTCTCCTTCGCTTCTTCAAGCCTCCGGTGACAACCATGTTCTTGCTCCCATTACTCCCACTATTTCCTTGCCTTTACCACCTTTGGCACCCTTTTCTATTTCCATTTGCAATGAAAATTTTGGGCCCTTTAGATGTGCTAGCAAGAGCATGTGCTCCTTTTCCCATAACTCCTTCCGCAAGAACGAGATCATTAAACAACCGACTAAGTGTAAACTCGGTCTTGCTCATGATCGCATTCACGCGAAAGTTCTCAAAAGACTTGGGCGTGTATTGAGGATGATATCGACCTTGGCCGCCGTCAATACCTCCTCCCAACCGATCAAGACTATCCATGAGATGAGTCATGTGGGAGACATGTTCATGGACGAACTTCCTTCTTCCATCTTACACGCCAAGATTTCTCTCATTGTGTGGAAGCGGATCGTCCGATCCGATCGCCCAAACTTACTCTCGAGACTTTACCAAATATCGATCGCGTCTACCATCGATCGATCTTTTGCCGCAAGCCTTTGGACATCGTAGTCATCATATAGCATTTAGCCATATTGTTTGACTTATTCCAAAGTCCGCCGACTCTCATTGCTCATTAGTCGATCGTCGATAAGGGCATCGGGTTTAGGATAGTGAGAACAAACATGTGTTCTTCAACGATAAGAACATATTCCATGTTTCGTTTCACTCGATAAAATTTGG
Source organism: Salvia rosmarinus (assembly GCA_036937905.1). Lineage (NCBI taxonomy): Eukaryota > Viridiplantae > Streptophyta > Magnoliopsida > Lamiales > Lamiaceae > Salvia > Salvia rosmarinus. The sequence goes on from CM072814.1 coordinate 11,707,391, forward strand.
ACGGATAACGGTTTTGTGCGAGCATATTGATAATCGGCGTAAGAGACATATCGAAGCGATAATGTAAAACACATAAGCATACGATCGCAAATAATTCGTAACAATAATATTGTAACCTTTTGATAAAACAATATTAATTGAAACCTCCAATCGCCCAAGGAATCCCACACAAGCCACAGCGTGTGGGCGTTTACACATGAACCCCTCGACCGGACTAAAATATACCTTTTAGTCGTTTAATTTCAATCCATGTCAACTTATCCTTATGACAAATGAAATTAATGATTGGACCTTACTAGACCACATCACTATCGCAAGAAGGACTTGGCGGGAAGTTGTACTTGAGGTGATGTCTAAGCATTGACCACAATTTTAACGTGAAGATGAATTCTTAGAATTGGTATACTCACTCCGGACCATACCGCCCAATTCAAATTCTTTTGTTATCTCATTTTATATCTATCTCTAGAGAACTTATGAAAATCGCACATGCAAGCCCGCAGCGTGTGGGCGTTTACATGAAACTCCCACTTCTCAATAGATTTAAAATGTTTTATTTAGAAATCTCATCTAACAAACTTATGATAAGCGGTGCAAGCAAGCCGCGTGTGGACGTTTACTCACAATCGTCTCACTTTGTTTAGAGATCAAAAGTGGAGGTCTTGACATTTTAATTTGAAAAATTAATTTGTCGGGTTGCTTGCTTAGTCTTTTATTCAAAAGGTTTGTCCATGCGAGATCACGTAATCTAGCATGCTTTTCTATAGAACTGACATGTAAAACATGCTCGCATGAATTCTAAAATATGCTTGATAAACGCGATAAACCTAGCATGCTTACTATGCGCATCCAATTCGTAAAACACTTAAAGGTTTGTCAACGTAATATAAACATACATAGCATGCTCTTGCATAATTTAAACATCCACGACATGCATATGAGCGATAAAAATAAAATAAAGCGTTCATCGCGGCCCAATCGTGAAACCAGACATTTAAATCTAATCTATTACATAGATTTACAAAGTGCGAAATAAACTCAAACGGGCCTCGCGTGCACCGCACGGGCGGAATCTCGGAAAAAGCAGTGCGGGCGGGTCATTAAAATGTCTTTGGGCGCGCTGGCAAAGCCCATCCGCGCCCTACTCGCGCCGCTTTGCCCGCGTGCTTCCTCGCGCGGCGCCGCGGTCGCTAAAGCGACCGCGACCCATCGAGCATGCGCGTGACGGCCTTCCCCGGCGCGAGCGCCCGCCGAGGCGTCGTCGCCAGCCGGCGAAACTTCGCGACCGCGAGTTCGCTTTCCAGCGCCGGGTCGCTTCGCAGCAACGCGCCTGCCGTCGCTAGCTCGCTCGCTCGCTCGCTTGCGCCGTCCCTCGCGATCGCTCGCTAGCTCGCGTGGCGCCGAGGGTCTCGTCGCGTGAACGACGCCCGTCGCCAGCGCCTCGCGATCGCCCTTGCGACCGCGAGGCTTGCTCGCGAATACCGCCCGTGGACCGCCGAGCTACTGTTTTTCCGTCGTTTCGTTCTTCGTTCTTTCGTCTTCGTTCTTCTTTACGGATAAGATTTACATAATAAAATCTAATCTAACCACGGATTTTTCGTGGTGTAAAACAAAACCAACAAAACAAACGAGCGCGATGAGCGACAAATCCACAATTATAATAACGCACGTAATAATCAAACGTGAATTAATCCAGCGAGCCAAGATTCGATCCCGGGCTCGATACCAGTGTAGGAAAGCGTATGTTAACCTCGCCCGAGGATCCATCTTGGGTGTTTAATTCACCATACATTGATTATAAACCTAGCATGCGTCTATATAATTAAATCGCAACACGTTGGGGTTTACGTGTTTACCTTTGGATCGAAGAGGTCGATGGAGCGAGATGAGCGGATCGAACGGATCGGACTCGTGCTTTGACCTTCCGGATCGTATCCGGTTGCCCAATCTCCAGCGTCGGTGAGGACGATCTATGGAGAATGCTTGGAAAATCACCCAATGCTCTCACAACCAAACTCTCGAAAATTCTCTCACAATAATGAGATGGCGAAAATTCTCTCTCAATATGTGAGCATTCGCCAGACATTATCTCATACCTTATATTTATAATGCACTACCTTAATCCTATATGGAATATTACCATAATCCTATATGGAATATTACCATAATCCTATATGGAATATTACCATACTCTTGGGATTATTTCCATACTCTTAGGATTATTTCCATACTCTTAGGATTATTTCCATACTCTCAAGATTATTACCATAATCTTATATGGAAAGGATCTATGCATATACCATAAATATATAATTATATCCTTGTGGATAAAGAGAATAAAATCTTGCCAATTGAGAGCATGAGGGCGCCGATTTTCCTTATTACACGGCCTGGATGGGCCGACCAGTGGATCAAATCAAGGAATAAAGATGGGCCTCAAATAAATTAATTATCTTATGTTCACCAGAACATAAATTAATTTATAAACATTCGATCATGCCACTAGAGAAAGAATGTTGACTTACCCTTTATTACCGAAGTTGAGTCGGGCTTGCACTTAGACATTACGAATCCCGTATTTAAGATATCGAACGTCCATTAATCATTTATAGCAATCACCGCTTAAAAGCGATTAATAACTTCATTTCTTAAGTAGTACCACTCAACCTTATTATTGTACTTGAGCTAACTCAACTGCGGGGTTTAGTACAATAAACCTTTGAGCTCCTTAAGGGACGTCATCATCCTTAACGGATACGGTGACTCGACATGATAACTAGCGTGACATACAAGACGCCACCACCCAAGATGCGGAGAATCTTGGGTTAGAACATATAACCCTCACTCATAACAAGTCAGTGATGGTCGAACTCATACTCACCTAATACCTTATCGAGGTTTAGATCATCGTAAGTCACCGAGATCTTGGTTCTTCACGACGGTCGAAAGAAGAACACATCCCACCGTGATCCTTCAATACGTCGAGACGTACCGGCATAGACAAGCAACTAAGTCAAGTCACTTCTTATCTATCTGCGCCTAAACCGACAACTCGTCCTTAAGTCGTCACATTTGTGAAACTTTTATATCTCATTAAGCTCGACCAATCATACGGACTTACGTGATCTTCTACACAATCGTATGATCTAACTTATATATGAGATAAGGGACACGATATATGCAATCAAGTATTCAAATCGGATAGGAGATTGTAATAGTGGTAACAGAAACATTGTATACAAGCTCAACCAAAGCGCTTTCGATATCAATCCAACGATACATCATAAGTAAGAACACCATCATCCACAAATCTATTAACTCTTGCTATCAATGGTTGCAAGAACACATCAATTTTCTCCTTGGATTACGTGGTCCCGCACTAAGATCGTAAGAAACATATATTGCTCCTTCATACACACCCCGGGAGATTATAAGGGGTAAGTATAACGGTCATGATGAATATTGCTTTCCTGATTGACCGAATGACTGATAACCGTCAATTGAGAGTCTCAATCGCACATTACGAATTTTATAGTTAGTTAACTTTATTTTATTTTTATATGATATTATTTAAATATTATAAATATTAGTATTGTATCGTGTGATGCATAATATTAATAATTATAAAATAATATATATACATACACTTAATCCAAAAGTTAATTTTCAATATAAAGAATTAATAATACCAAGACAAATTACAATATAATTGAATAAATTGAATACAATTAAACAACAATTAAAAATTATAATACAATCAAGCTCCTAATTATAAATAATTAATTAAACATATTCAACATAAGTATATAGTTAATAATCTCAACTATCCAACAATAATCTACACCTATTTTTAATCCAACAACAATCTAGTTAGTCTCAAGCATCTAACATAAGTATATAGTTAATAATCTCAAGCATCCATCCAACAATAATCTACACCTATTTTCAATCACCCAATCTCAATCGACCAACAACATATCACTATATATTCACGATAAATTATTAACAATATATCACAACAACATATCACTATATTATGATAACATATCACAATAATCATAACAATATATCTCAAAGATCACAACAATCATAACAATATATCCTAGCATCACAACAATATTTCACAAAAATCAACAAAATTTGAAAACTAAATAAACCCTAACTCGGATAATGGTTGGAAGACTACGTTAGCGAGCGAACGACGGCGTGGCACGGCGAGCGGGGAGGGTGGGGGGGCGCGCAGCGGACCCAGAGGCGGGCGGTGGCGGCGGGAGAGCGGAGGCGAGGCGGCGAGAGGGAATGAAGTGGATTGGGGTGCGAGTTATGAAATTTGGGAAGAAACCCGTCTGTTATATTTTTCTTAACGACGGATTAGCGACAGACGTCTTAAATCGTTATATTTAAAAATTGATAACGATGGACTAACGACAGAAATTTTCGTCGTTAAAATATTAACGACGGACAAATAGCGCCGACTTGATCGTTGAAATTCTCAAAAAAAATATAAAACTAATATTAACGACGGACAAACTCGTCGTTAAATTACGTGCAAAATAAAAAAAAAGTAAAAATACATTAATCTAACGACGGATACGGTCCGTCGTTAAATTTAACGACGGACTAACGACGATATTTCAATAGTTAAAAAAAACTAATTTTAACGACGGAATATATTCCGTCGTTATAATTATTTCGAATAAAATATTGTAAAAATAATATTAACGACGGAAATAATCCGTCGTTAAATTAAGTGTAAAATAAAAAAAATAAAAATTCCGTTAATTTAACTACGGATCAGCGACGGTTAAGACTTAATGACGGACATAATCCGTCGTTAAATTAAGTGCACAATAAAAAAGTAAAAAATCCGTTAATTTAACAACGGACCAGCGACGGTTATTACATCTTTAAAAGGTAGCGCGAGATATTCCCGCCGCATGCCATCGTTGATTTGTCGCCAATCCTTCGTTAATAAAAAAAATTTAAATTCGTTTGTATTCCGTCGTTAACCCGTCGCAGAATCACGATCCGTATTTTGACGTCGCTAATCCGTCGATGTTCGACTGTATTTTTGTAGTGACCGTGCACGACCAAAGTGACAAACATGCACGAACACGGTGTTCTTCAGTACACGATGATAACCGTATACTGAAGAGAGAGAGAGAGAGAGAGAGAGAGAGAGAGAGAGAGAGAGAGAATCTTCCAAAACCTAACAAGACAAAATTTTGAATTTTTTTAAATGCTGGGTCCAGAAATAATTTTATCTTTTTAAATCAAAATAATTATAAAATTTATATTTTTATGAATGTGAATATAAAACTCATTTTTTTTTTTTGTTATAAATATATATTTGCACAAATATTTATATACGAAATCATGAAAATATCAACCATGGAATTATCAGTTGACACATACCAATTGATTTGTTAATGATACGACAAAGGGCAAAACATGTGGGCTGCCACAGGAACGTCATTTAGAATTTCATCTCCTTCCACCTGCTCCTGCCTCAATCATTGAGATTTTGTGTCAAACATTGAGAAAATAAAAGAATTCGATTTCAAACAGCTGTGTTTCACTAACTCTACTTTCCAAGAGAAATTGACGGCAACCACCTTAATTAAAGTATTAAAATTAAAGCATCAACCTAGTGATCACCTAATTTAAATCTTTTAACTTAGCAAACAAAATATATCATTTTTCATCTTTTTTCTTTTTAGAAAATATGATGATTTTTTTATATGGTAAATAATAATTTATTTTAAAAATAAAATTGGAGAAGTTTAGAAGATATTATATGGTAAAATTAGTTAGGACTTAAGAATCCCAAAGCTTATAACACATATCGACCCTACGAACAAAACGACATACTAACTACTCTGACTTTTGTGCTGATTTACAAATTAAATTAAAACTGTTGCTAGATATATATTAATGACAGATTTGGATTTTGTCAACTTTCTTTCTTCGGTTTGATTAATTTAACACAGGTGAATGGTTATTGTTTACTGTTTTCCAAACAAATGCAATTATTTGGATTCGTATACAATGGTTACAGTAGTTGTGACACCCCCCCTGTAAATTATTGTAAGTGGATGTAGGTATATATCATTTTTAAAATAAAGTTTGACTTGATCGTATTCATTTATTTAGTTTTACTCATTCATTTTCCTTATACACAAAAAAATGTACACACCATAGTCAAATGTGTGTGTGAATATTCAGTGTTTATATATTGCAAACAATTGTATAAACCTTACAAATGTATTGTAGTTATGAGTGTGCTCGTATAGATATATACGTTGTAACGACCCGGCTTCCGAATTGACGACTGACCCCACAAACCAACACGAGTTTTTTCAGTGTGCTTTGTTCTCACTCACACACTCTCTAAAAAAACTTCTCAGGGGGTCACCCATCTCACAATTCTTCAAAGTCAAGACGCTTAATTTTAAAGTTTTTATGATATGGACTCAGAAAAGATGCATCTTGTTGGTATGAGTAGACATATCAAATCCTTTGTTTCTCCTCGAATATGCGTCTCGCACTGCATATTCTCGAAATCTCTCATTAGGTGCATTTCGGTTCATTCATGTACCCCTCCGCTTTGAAACCTTAATCGGAGTCGCTCTTTGTCCATGACTCCGCACTGACGATCACTTCGTACTTCTGCCCCGGGCGTCAGTGCATATATGATACTAAACCTAAATTTATTAAATTTCACATCTTAATAATTTTCACTACATTCTGCCATTAAAACAATAGATATAGATATAAATATGATAATTGAAACACGACAAATGTCATAACATGATAATTGATAGATAGATACAAATGTGACAATCAGAACATGACAAATGTCAGAACATGATAATTGCTATAAGATTTATAATGTACTTCACAAGTCTTACCCAAACGCTAGGAATATGTTTGATTTTATGAATACTTAGTAAGAAATGCGATACTAACACACAATCACAGATTTACTTATTTTTTTTCATTTTTTTTTAAAACATACAATCACACATTCAAGCATGACAATTAAATGGTGAAGAAGTAAAATTAATTAATTAGTGCAGTATATGTATATATATTTACAAGTACATATATAGATATCTTGTTAATATTGAATATCACCTAAATCAAATCATGTACTTTTTTTTCTGGAACTATCTGCAGGTGTTATTTATAGGTATGCTATGGATACTTATATTGAATCGCATAGTTAATTACAAGCTATTTAGCGTATTGTATATATGTTCTCTGTCTTATAATAATATTATAATCTTTACCCTAAAAAAATTAAATTATAATTATGATTAGTTCCACTTCATGACGATCTGGACATCGCATTTTCACTCCGATAAACATGTAATATACTACTAGTTGAATCGTGTTAAGATAAGGTGAAAAGGCACAATCTTAGAGTAGTGGGAAATTTATTTTGCTTTTCCCATTTAAGTTGGAGCCAGAAATGCATGAGGGCCAAATGTGTAGTTTTAAACTGATTTAGTAAAAATAATGGTATTGATCCATAACTAGTCGTCATTAATTTGTTAACCTCAGAAGTTCAAAATCAAAGAATTTATCATTGGGTGCTTTTGAGGTGTGAGGGTATTTTGGAATTGTGGCAGTAGTATTGTTTTACAAGAAATATTATAAAATTCCACAGGTCGATGTGACTCTAGATTGATGTCACGCATCCAATTAATAATTAGTTCGTATTTAAATTATTTGACGTCATATTAATGTTATATGCATATTGTACATGTGTTGGAAAATTACTTTTAAAATATAATATGGAAGGGGAAGATATTGGTAGTGAAGATTGACTTATTCCTGTTGATTTGTTGTATATGGAGTGTATCATAAAAAAATATGAATTCAACAGGCCGTTTGACTTAAATGGCCTAGTGCCTTTTCCTCAAACGCATGCTTAATTTTGTTCTACTTCTGTCTATTAATATTTTCCTAATCAAATTCATGTCCCCCTAAAAAAATATATTTCACTAATCAAGTGGAGATAATTTACCACAAGCTGTAGTGCACGTAGTTGTAGACCTCCTTTTTGTCAGGGTGAGAGACATTAGTGTATCTAGATTTAACCATTAATTATATCAGCCATTTATTTTATATTGCATTATATCAGCCGCATTCTTAATTATTTGATCTTCATAATTTACATTTTTCACTTGATCTCTTAGTATATAGTTTACATTTTATACGACATTTTATAGCCTATGTATTTCTCAATTAACCTATTATTGTGCACTATATTTATTTATTTAACCTTTAAAGTATTAATTTTAAGAATACTGTATCTACAATGGTCTTGTTTATTTATATACACGTTGGTACGTACATGAGAAGCATCCAGGTCGAACTTAATATATAGGTAGAGTTCAAGACATAATTCACAAAGCAGAAATTTATATATAAACTGAAGGAAAAAAAAAAAAGAAGGCGACGATTCCTTGCTTTACAATCACTTCAACTTCAATTTAAGTCTAACATTTCAGATTAAATAAGATCCAATACTACATACATACTTGTTACGCATAATATCTATACACATATATTTAACATAAACTTGATTTTCTATTCTCTATCATTTGAATTATATCTCTCATTATCTAGCAATCTGGCGATTGAAACGCACAAGTGCATATGATCCTCATATCCAAACCTTGCATGAAAATTTGCACAAGAAATTAATATATTAATCTCTTGTCCGAATGATAGTAATTGTGCCTCTCCCTTGAGTATGAATTCTTGTGAAGGCCACCACAGCCTTGCCAGACAAACCCGGTCCGTCCGGCGAAACTAGCGGCGGCAAGCGAAAGTCACCACGGGTGCCGTACCGGCGCGTTGGGGCATTAGGATTCTCTCGTTGATGTCGTTTAGCGTTGCGTCCCCTTCGAATCCCCTGGCTTCACTAGAGCGAAAGGGTACACCACTTTCGCCACCACCCTCTTTTTCTTTTTCTTCGCTACCACCTGATACAGTTACGTACGGAATCCTCGAATCAGATTAAAATCACACTGCAAATTTAATTTCCGACAAAATAATAAATAATATTTTGAATATATTTGATTAGAAGTAAAGAATCCCAACTAATAATTAAAATTTGGCCAACTTCAAGTAGCTTGACTTTAAATTGAAAAAAAAAAAGAGAAAAGAGAAAAGAATAAAGCTATATAATTAGATATGATAGTCTACATATATGTGTGGAATTAATTTCAAGAATTTGGTGAACAAAAAAACATATAGCGCAGTCCTTTAGGCATCAAAAGTCCATCAAAGATATATCAGTCTTTCTTTATGAATTAAAGTATAAAGAGAAGGGCAATCTCTCTCTCTCTCTCTCCCTCTAATTAAAGGACAGTTGCTTAGTGCATTTTGGTGAATCCCAATTCGCAGTCTTTAATTTGTGAGGAAAAGACAAGTGCAGGAAGCACTTTGAGGGACAAAGCTGGATTCTTAAGGAAAGAAATCTAACTCCAACAAATTAAATTAAAATGATTATTTCTAGAGAGAGGGATAGAGAAAGAAAGCAGTTACCAGAAGCGAAAATGGGGTCTATGCAATATAGCTTTCCTTTCTCAGGTGTCCACTGGTTGTCTGCTGAAGATATTGATGATGAATCGTAAGTTTCCGGAATTGCAGCCTCTTCAGGTGTTTTTAATTCTGCCACACTTGCCATTTTTAGTTCCAAAATCTTGCAACTGAACAATAATTTGAAAATGAAGTGATGAAAAAACTACGGTCCATAAGATTAATTACCAGAAATGGTGTCGCAATTGGTCATTTGAGAGAGGGTGGTGTTGAAATTTTGGATGAGATTCGACGTCCAGCAGTTCTGCATTTATAATTGCAGCTCCCTATTATACTTAGAATTGCCAAATGGCAATGCATATATACATATTATATATATATATATTAGATAGCTGTATACATATGTACACACACACACACACACACAGAGAGAGAGAGAGAGAGAGATACATACCTTGATGGAGGTGTCCGCCGTGATCCTTCTTCGCTTGGAGGTGAATTCGAAGAGCACATCTTGCAGATATCCGGTGGAGAAATGATCGCATTCACCATCACCAAATGACGACTGATCATACTGCTCGTGGTGGTGATGATCGAATGGTAGGCTTCTGTCCATATCTGCGCTCAGATTAGGATGTTCATGTGCATGCGTACGTGTAGAGACAGAGAAATAGGAAGACAGACAGTATGTGTATGTGTGTGTGAGTGTTTATAGAATTGTTTGGATTGCCATGAAAGGGGTAAAAGAGAGAGAGAGAGAGAGAGAAAAGCAAATAATAAATCAAAGGTGGAAGATGATGAAGAAGAAGAAGAAAGAATGAAAAAGGGAAAGTAAAGTGAGGGATGAAGGTAGAATTGCACATACATTGAGACATGTCTGCGTGGAAAACTCCAAGGTTGTGAAAATCCCAAGCTACACCACCTAGGGAAGACCTCTCTGCACCTTATTATAACTCTTGCTGAAAGCTATGGAGTCATTATCTCTCTTCCACATGAGCATGCTTGACTTAGCAAAACTACATTCTCTATATAAACTAACATATGCTCGTCGTATATATGACTTATCAACTTCAAAAGTGGGAGTGTTATCTTTATCAAGGCACAGTTTACTGTACAGTGCCTCAACCTTAATTAAATTTAATTAACATAAATATATCCTACATCGAATTCCCATAAGTTTTTCTCTTCATCTATAGTAATTAATTCACCTGTGCAATTTATTTGGGAGGTCCGGTCTCTTTCGCCAAGATAATGTAATTTTAGTAGCTTCTGTAAAAAAATGAAATATTAGTTATCGATCGAGAGATAGTATAATTGTGGAAGGAAATACTAGTACTAGAATAGGCAGTCAACGGCCAGCAAGAGAAGGAGAAAAAGATGGATATGTTTCTTGGGATTCGGGAAATATATGCTTAACTTTTTCATATTTTTGTAAATTTTTATGTGGGTGACACAATTGGTGGGGTTAAAGTGGGGGACTAAATAATTGCGGTGGTTATCATAGCTTGTTTGCATACCATGGAAAAAGGGATTTTCAAAACTCTTGCAATATATACAATGTGTGTGTGTGTGTGAAATTCTTAGATGAAGTTGGAATAATATTATCAACTTTATTTTAACATGATGATGAAATTTCGATGCAAACCTTAGTATGGGTGAGTATTCGGATTTCGGTTCAAATTTTTGCCTAATCCGAACAGATCCAAAAATTCGAATTTTAAGAGAGAAAAAATCTGATCCGAATTAAATATCGGAAAATTCGAAATCCAAAAATCCGAAATTTTAATAAAAGAATCCGATCCGAACTGAAAAATCCGAAATTATGAAAAATCCGAAAACCTGAAACCAATTTTTTTTAATTCTTATATATTAAAAAATCCAATCTGATGCTATCCGAAAATCTGAAATTTTGAAAAATATCAATCCGATCCGAACTGAAAATCCGAAAAACATGAACCGAAATTTAAATTTTAATTTGGTCTTCATCAGATATTTGGTTTTCGGATATTTTGCTCACCTCTAAACCTTAGTATAAAATGCATAATTTTTATTGGGCATTATACACCAAAATACTATTACTATTAGTAGAAATTTACACTTAAACGAGAAGATAACAAAAAAAAAATATGATAATGATTCAATGATTTCATTTTTACGTGGATGTAATTGATTTGCGCACCATATAAAATGTGTGCGTGTGTGTGTGAGAGAGAGAAAGTAGTGACTGCATGGCGATAGGACGCAATTCAAATGGGTTTTCTCTTTTTTGATTTTTGGTTGTGGGATGGTTTCCAACTGCTTTCTCCTTTTGGTTTTTGATTTTAGTGACTTTTCTTCACTCCTGCTGTTGTGGGGTCACGCCAATCTCATGCTTTTCTTTTTCCTTTTATTTTCAAGATTTGTTAAGAGTTCTATAATTTATTTAGTTTATTTTGAGTGGTTGGAAATTGAAGGTTTGAAAATTTTGGTCAATATATATCATCATAGCCTTGGTCAAACTTGTTTAAGGGCATGTGTGTTTGGACCATGCAACGGTTGTCGTAATAATGTGATGAAAATTGGGAAACCAATGTCATATTCTACTTTATTTTTTGTTAGAAGGGGAAATCTAATGCGTCGTCAGGCATGCAATAATCTATGAATTTCAAATAAAAGAGTAGAGCTTAACCTAAAATATTTTGATGAAATATGAACTTGCGTTAATCACGAGAGCTCAAATAAATAAAATGTGAAACACATCAATAACATGCAAAAGTGGTCATGTTACCTAACACATTGGCATTTCTTTGCGCGGTTTTACCCTAAGAGGTGTTTGGCTGAGCTTATAAGCTCAGTCAAACACCCTCTAAGTTAAATTGAAACTTACAAATTTCGTCTAATTGCACGTGACACCACACGTGCGTGATATTTCATTTTGGGTTATTCACTTGCATATTAGATCCTTGTTGTGATCTAAAGAACTCATTAAAGATGTTTTGAATCATACCAAAGTCTCCAATGAAGATGATGATCTAACAAGTTTGTTAGATAAGTCAAGTTAAAAAGTTAATGGAGTGAAGAGTTCAACCTCAAAGTTGCAATTGAGTCCATGTGCATCTCAAGGTCAAATGGGTATAAAGATTCATGAGGCGGGCACATGAAGTCGAGTTTTGGAGTCAACATAACATAACCACAAGTCGACAACGTACCAATAGAAGAAGACAATGTAACCCGACAACATGAAGAAGCGACTTATGGAGAGGTATGGGCGAATATTGAATATTTATCACTACAAAAACGCGCGAACAACGACGGATTAGCGGCGTCAAAAATTGGTCGTTATTCAATGACAGTTCTGACGGACCACAAGCGAAATAAAATAACGGCGGACTTGCGACGTATTTGAGACGAATGTGGCGGTACTATTTCATGCGAACATATAACGACGAAGATATCCGTCGCTAATCGTCGTTGATTTTAACGACGGATTATATCCGTCGTTAAATTAACGATTTTTATCTTTTTAATGTACACTTTAAATAACCATCGCTGATCCGTCGTAAACTAATGGATTTTTATTATTTATTTTTTAATTATTCTTACGACGGACTTATTCCGTCGTTAATATTATTTTTAGTTTTTTTTATTCTGAATAAATTTTACGACGGAATACATCCGTCGCTAATATTAATTTTTTTTTATTTTTTTACGCCAAGAAATACAATGGCGGATATTTTAGTCGTTATTCCGTCGTAGATTTTAACGACGGATTAATTCCGTCGTTAAATTAACGGATCAAATTTGCCCATATGTTAACGACGAAATTTTTCCGTCGTTAACTTTATTCTGTCGTTAAAGCCCTTCTGACGTCGTTAGTACGTCGCTAGAGTGTTTAAATATAACGACGGATATTTTCCGTCTCTAATCCGTCGCTAAAATTTAATATTTCACACGCGTCTTCTTCCCCAATTTCATTACTCGTTCGCCTAATCCTCCCCTTGCCCCCCCGCCCCCATCCTCGTCGTCCTCCGCTGCCCTGCCCGTGCCTTGCCGCCGCCGCCTGGTGCCCGCGCGCACCCACCCTACTGACCCGTCGTGCCGTCGTGTCACCATGACCACTGACTGTACCACCAGCGCTCACCGCCCATGCGCCATGCCGTCGTGTTGCTTGCCGTCGTCATTCACGCCGCCGCCCGCCGCCCCGTCATGACCTCGTGTTTTATTATATATAGAAAAGTTGTACACACACATGTACTTATTTGTGCAATATTCATGGGGATTTCTATTGATTTGTCATGCTTATTGTCAATTTTAGTTATAAATAACATGAATGTACTTAGTTAGATTCCAAATCTGATTGTCATTTTAGTTATAAATAATATGTGCAATTTTAGTTATTGTCAATTGTCATGCTTATTGTCAATTTCAACATATTTAATGAATTTTTGGAATTATGAGTTTTGTTCGTTAGATTCCAAATCTGATTGAACTTATGTGCTTACGTACACTAAAGAAGCATGCTAGGTTTAGTTGTAATTTTGGAGCATCGTGTGCTCGTGGCTTAAGAATGGTCGAGCCCCAGAGGAATTTAGGATCTCGTTGCTTAAGCAAGTTATTTTTATAAGTGTCATGTGAGTTGTGACACATATTTGAATTTGATTGTTGCATTAGAAAGTCATAGGATTTGAAATTGAGATGATCTCGTTTAAGTTTTTCAGTTTTGAGAAGGCTCGTAGCCTTAATGTTGTAGTAATTATACTTTCTAGTCTGTGAGCAAATTTGTTGATCACTTGTTGGTCTCCAATCTCCATTGGTAATTTTGTACCAAAGACTCGAAAATAGGAACTTGGGCTATTTATATGCTAAGAGCCACAATTCTTGGTTTTGCTATGTTTGGTGCAAATATTTTATTGTTTCTTCCTTTCCTTCTTCCCTCGTTAATTAAGTTACTTTTGATTCAAATTTCCATTTTATCTTTATAATCTTAAAAAATGAGTTACTAAACTAGTACTAATCAAAGTTGCAAGCTATATATGCTTATGACGATAAATGAATTAATTCTTAAGGCTAATGGCTATATATTGTTATAGAAAGCTTTCATCTACCATTTTGACATGGGATAGGTAGGAATTATTCTTGTCTAGTTCAGTGGTCTGGAAATTTTGAGGCAGTTTTCATTTTAGAATGGAAGTTTGGTATGGGGAGTCGAATTTAAATTGCATCTTATGTATAATTAATACACGTGTGAAGGGGAATTGAAAATTTAGCGCAAAAGATAACGTAATCAAGAGAATTGTATAATTTATATATAAACATTAATTGAAAATATTCATTAAAAAATTGATAGCTTGTTCACTTTTTTTTGCACACGTCAAGCGCTTGCGTCCGAGGATGCAATAAGAAATGCTGCATGATTGTGTAATCAAGAGCTTTTTTTCTTCCTTCCCTAATAGAATTACTTTTTGCATATTCTCAAATAAGAAATGCTGCATGATTTGATGTCAACAACAAATGAATTACTTTTTGCATATTCCCAAATAGAAAAAGTTCATACATGATTAGTCTTATTTCTCTTTGATAAAAGAGTAGCAATCACAAAAAATTCCTCTCCTAACCCCTTCACATGTGATGTAAGTGATCACACCATTAATATTTATATGTATTGCTATATATATTAATGTTGTGATCATTTACATCACATGTCCCACACGTGAAGGGGTTAGGAGAGGAATTTTTTGTGATTGCTACTCTTTTATCAAAGAGAAATAAGACTAATCATGTGAACTTTTTCTATTTGGTGATTTATATTTATGCATCGATTTTATACCTCAACAAATTAGTTTCATGTTGACATGCATCCGTGTTACTTTTTATATAGTATATGTCTCGTGCATTTCTATTTCTATAACGTGAGAACCTTTTTGTTATGAAACGTAGAAATAGACTTGGATCTGAATATGAGTATCTTGTCTTTTGCATCTAAATATTATCCTAACATAACCAAACATTAGAAAATTATGCCGCATACCTCTATTTACCAATAAATAGAGTTATGCGGCATCTCTCTTTCACCTAAATTCTCTCCCTCTTACAAATGTACTTCCAAATCATTAACCAAATGTACTTCCAAATCATTAACCAAATTAAAGTCGGGCTTAGTAGTTGGTACTCGAACATTTGCCTCTCACTTCATCTCCCAACATTTGCGAACATTCATCTCCCAAGATTTGCTTCTCACTTCCAGAATCCCATTTCCCCATGACAGGAACATTTGCCTCTCACTTCCAGAATCCCATTTCCACTTCCTCGTGATGAGTCAGAATCGTGAATGGATGTATAAGCGTTTAGTACTCGTGGTGGATTAAATCATGATTTTCTTGTGGACTTGAAAACTTCATTGAGTTTGCTAGTAATCAACTATCATTCATGGATGGGGAAAGATCAAGTGTCCTTGTAAGAAGTGCAATAATATACCTTATCAAGTACAAGATACCGTGCGATATCACGTTTCAAAATTTGGATTTGTTCCAAATTATAACACTTGGATCTTTCGAGGGAGACAAATGTGAGTATAGATCCGCAATGCGGTATCACCCGAACCTCAATCAAGTACGTGTCGACGATGGTAATGGATCTGCTGGTCCTCGTTTAACTTTGCCGAGCACGAAGAGGAACCAAATGTTGAGGCACGAAAATTTTACGACATGTTGATGACGCCGATAAACCGTTGTGGCTGGTTGCTCAAACCATTCACAATTGTGCATTGTGGCTCGACACGAGTTGGAAAGCGAGAATAATATATCGAGAATGGTTTTGATCAAATATGAGAACTCATGAAAGAGACAAATCCGGATGGTAATCTTGTACGACGACTTCTACAAAGACGAAGAAATTGTTGCGTGGCATGGGATTGCTGTGCACAAGATAGATTGTTGTCCACATAATTGCATGATTATGGCGACAAGATTCGAATTGACGAAATGTAAATTTTGTGAGCATCCACGTTCAAGAGCAATAATCGAGCATCCGAAACTCGAAAGAAATCACAAATTCCATGTAAGAAGATGTATTATTTTCCTCTTACTCCTCGACTACGAGAGGTTGTATGCATCCGAGGCTATAGCGGAGAATATGCGTTGGCATGCATCGTCGTGATGATGGGGTCATGCGCCATCCGCGAACACCGCATGGAAGCATTTGAACATGAAGTTTCCTTTGTTTGAATCGAGATTCGTAATGTTAGATTGGGTCTTTCGGTGATGGTTTCCAACCTTTTGGTCAATCAGGACAACAATATTCTTCATGGCCTGTTATAGTTACTCCTTATAATCTTCCTCCATGGATGTGTATGAAGGAACAATATATGTTTCTCACAATTCTAGTGTCAGGGCCACGTAATCCAAAAGAAAAGATTGATGTGTTCTTGCAACCATTAATTTCGAGTTAGTAGATTTGTGGGAAGCGGTGTCCTTACCTATGATGTCTCATTGAAACAAAATTTTCGGATCGTCTTTGCATAGCTTTGGACAATTAGTGACTTTCCTGCATACTCTATGTTGTGCGGATGGAGTACACAATTTGGAAGGTTAGCTTGTCCACATTGCATGGAGGATCTTGAGCGTTTACTTTACCAAAAGTGGTAAGCGGTCATGGTTTGATAATCATCGAAAGTTTTAAATCCGATCACCAATTCGGAAGGGATAGAAGAGGATTCGAGAAAGAATACGGTGATTACTAGTAGTCCACCAAGCGCTATCGGAGAAGAACTATTATCTAGGATTGAAGGAATGGGACTAGTGAAGGTGGTGAAATGGGTAGTGATGCAATAAATAGTAGTATTTCCAAATATTTTGGTAGTGGTTGGAGGAAGCGGAGTATATTCTAGGATTTACCGTCTTCGAGTTCTCTTTTGATTCGACATAATTTGGATGTCATGCACATAGAAGAACGTATTTTATAATGTGTTCAACAACGTGATGAATATTCCGGGTAAGACGAAGATACGAGCAAATCGAGAAGAACTTAATTTGTCTTGCAATAGACGAGTTGAAGATGAATGAGTCGATGTGCAAGTATCCAAAAGCTTCTTACACACTTGACAAACATGAGAAAAAGTCTTGTGCGAATGGGTGAAAGGTCTTAGATTTCGAGACGGGTATGTCTCAAATATGGGCGGATGTGTAGACATGACCAAATTGAAGATGTTTGGGATGAAGAGTCACGATCGCCATGTTTTTATGCAACGTATACTCCGATTGCATTTTGAGAACTTCTCCCACCTAATGTTTGGAAAGCGATGCGGAATTAAGTTTATTTTTCAAAGATTTGACCTCTCGAAACATCAAACTTGAGGACATGTGCAAACTTCAAGAAAATATTCCGGTCATTTTATGCAAGCTCGAGCGTATATTCCTCCTAGTTTCTTGATTCAATGGAACATCTACAGTCCATCTAGCGGATGAAGCTCGTATTGCGGACCCGTTCAATACCGATGGATGTATCCATTTGAAAGGTAAAGCGCCACTTTAATGATTGTTGTCCATATTTATAAATACACATATAACTATTAATCTTTTTATATACATTGATAGATACTTACGTAAGTTGAAAACAACGTGAGAAATAAAGCTCGAGTAGAGGGTTCTATTTGCAATGCATACTTAGTAGAAGAAGCATCAACATTCATTCTTATTATTTTGAGGTCACGTAAGAGCGAAACATAAGAATGTGCCTCGTAATTATAATGTTGGGGAGATATTATGCATGAAGACTTCCCGGATATGCTTTCAATATTCAAGCAAGGTGGGCGCCTTTTGGAAAAATGTCGAAGAGATATCTAGATTCGAGTGAGTATGATCTTTGCTCGATTATATGTGCTATTGAATTGCGTTGAAGTTGCAGAGAACTATTTAAAGTAAGTATTTATAATTTCACGTTGTATAACTTTCAATTAGTATAACTATTTAAATACTAATTATAACTATTTATTTTTGAAGTTTGTTTATCGATTTCTTGAAAAGATTACATCCACGGATCTCCTCCTACGAGATTCAAAAGGAAATCGACGAAACTTCTCACATTGGTTTGATACATATGTGAGTATATAATCCCATTAACCGAACCTTTGTAATATTTAATCGGTCAGTTGATAGATGTTTATTGATTTGTTGGATTTAGGTCAAAGACCATACCAACAATGTCGTCAATCCATTCATATTGGATTTAGCAAAGGGCATTCTCCGATGATTAAGGCGTATCCGGTACTACATAAATGGGTATAAATTTCACACGTTAGAGCATGGGACACAAAGAGCCACCATGAGCGATTGGTGTGTGCATTAAAGGTGAAACTTATGGTGCGAACAAGAATGAACTCGATTTTTATGGGCGATTCTTTGGAGGTTTGTGAGTTGGAATACCATGGGCTACCTATGAAGACCGTAACAATGTTTAGATGCGAGTGGTTTGATCCATCACGATTGGGGACATCGGTGCATCCCGAATACAAATTGGTTTCGTGAATTATAGGCGAAGGTATAATAAGTATGAACCGTTTGTCCTTGCCACACAAGCCGTTCAAGTATACTATTGTCCTTATCCGAGTTTAAAACAATCTACAAAGGATTGGTGGGATGTATGCAAAATTAAGCGAGAGCTAATGTGGAAGTCTCGGATGAATCATCTAGTTCGATAGTACCTCGCCATTTCAAGAGGATGAAATGCCTTTAATTACAAGTGTAGTGGTTGATGATGACATGACACGAGTTCATCCCGACGGCACTTTGATAGACATAGAAGAAGCGGATGACTAATTGTCGAAATCGATTCATATGAATTATCGGAATCGAAAATGATAATACATTGAATGATGATGATTATGATGGAGATGAATAGGTCGAATTATCTTTCTGCGGTGATGCACTTCTCCGCAATTTGACTTTTCAAGGTATAATCAATACCCGGACCTCACTCTCTCTCTCTCTCTCTCTTTTTTGTTGCCATCCGAGCGGATCATCTTTTGCTACAACCATTGCTTCTCTCTATTACGGTTATCGAGTATAACAAGATAGCACAACAATTCACGAACCATTACCTCTTCTCCCACTTTACTAATGCATTACAAGTCAAAACATAACAATTTCTACTCAAGATTTGATTTGGATGCCTCGAACCATGGTCGAGGACTAGATACTCGACCTAGATATAACAATTAGATAATGAATGTGTACACATCAGTGATAAGCAAAAATATTCAAATATTATCATGCAATAGGACACATCAACGAATACAACATCAAACCGGCAAATTTAGAAGTATAAGCCTAAAATACAACTGAACAACCATTTCAAGCATAAGAAAGTAAGTTTTTCTCTGAAGACAACACATTTCAATGAATCCTATTGTCAAAAGCTTTATAGGAAAAGAAACAAGAATTACCTTGAAAGATATTGTAGATGTAACATTTTCCAATGACAATGTTTAAACAAATAGCTAACAGAAACCAAATTCAGCACAATTGATAACTTTTGAAGAATAAAAATTATTAAAGTAACGCATCAAATCTATTTTCGGATGGCAAGTCGAGGGCGAGGTAGATGAGTCCGGTCTAGTGATCGTAGGAATATTTACGCTTCTACCTCCTCGGATGAAGGAGTTGGCGCCTCTGTAGGAGGACTTACGATAGGTGGAGGAGAGGGTCGGCGGTGGGGTGCAGATCGGGCGATGGGAAGAAGACCTTCACTATTGTGAATGGGTACCTATAGTTTAATTAGATTATTTTAACTCAATTGTACTTATTTGAATATAATGTATATTATTTTTAACTCAATTGTAGGATTTTATGTCCATCGCATGATGTTGCACATGTGATTCTTGAGTCGTTCGAAGGTCATGAACCATCGTGGTTTCGGTTGGAAATTGGTCCACGAGGATCGAGGCGGGTGTATTTTCAAGACTTCGGTATTATTGATTTACATTCAAGTATATTGGTTTATTTCGGACTAAGTGATAGTTAATTTGATAATATTTATATCCTTATGTTGAAAATGATGTTTAAGGTTCAATAAGTTTGTCTCCTTGTTGATAATGATATTTAGCAATTAATGCCACTCACACAATTGATGTTTAAGGTTCAATAAGTTTGTAACACTTATATTTACTCTTTTGTTACTAGTTATAGATTGTTTTAATTTTTACCATGATATGCTAAATTAGAAGTCAGAATACGTTCGTATTCGTCATGTAGAGTTTGGGTCTTATTTACATTTAACGATAATAATAACAATAAAAAATTATGTAATAGTTTCTTTATATAACGATATCGATGGGACCACTAGTATGCGGCCATTATTCGACAAGACTTAATTGGAGTATATTCAACGAAAAATGGAACCGTATATATCTATATTTAAATGATAGCAGTATAGAACAAGTTCAAAATGGATTCTCGTTATCATTTAATCATGTTTACGTATATATCAAGCTATTGAAATGTTAACCTATGCTCCATAGAGGAAAAGATTGTTCTACGAATATATTAGCTTATCTTCAGTTTTGCTAAATGGGAATTTTCAATGTCATTGTCAAATTAACTTAAAACCTTTATTTTTAATTATTGCTACACCACTCAATGTGAGTAGTAATAAATTATTCAAATTGAATATATTCCATAGAAGAATGATCCAAACTCATATGCTATATCATATTTTAATAGTAGATATATACTCAAGCTTTATGAGATTGTTGACTTAAGCAGCTTTCTTTATCAACCTTGGCACACTCCAAAAATCCAAAATATTTTTTTTAACTCAGATCGGAAATTATGGTTTCAATTCAGATATCTGAAAATAAATTGAGATAAAGTAGTAATTTGAGGCTTAAATACACCATAATTTGTTCTTTTATGATAGCTAGTTGGAACAATGTATGGACAAATATTTGATTTGACATTTAATCCTCTATCATAAACTTGTGCAAGAATGTCTCGCAGGTAAACAGTATAAAACGATATTTATATTTATATACACATAAATTTGATGGTGTAATTTGCAATTTTGTTGGCTTGAGATTGAATTAAGATTTAAGATATAGAAACCGTTTTGTGAATGTTGACTTTAGAGGATTTCTCATAAGACTCGTGCTTGAGAGTTGCTTCTTTGTATAGGTGTGACTATTATGTATAGAATTTATTCAAAGCACAGTCTCGAGTGAGTCTTATAATCCATAAAAATATCATTCTAATATAAGAAGAAAAAAAATCATTTCCAATATGAAGGATATTTTTAGTATTGGTTTGCTAATTTGAACTAATAATGTTGATTGATGAATATTGTAATCTTTGGCAACCAGTTGATGAATCACTTTCTTTTCCCTTTAAAAGATGATGTAGCCAAAACATTAGCTGTTATTTCTTCTTATATAAAGAAACTATAACATTTAGTCATTTAGTCTTATAAGATCCCATATAAGACCTTACTTTCACGTTATTTTCGATCCCAACAAATGTATTATTTTCGAATGTGCATTTCAAATGTATCATTTTCAAATTTATGCTTTCAGAATTATTTCTGTTGGGATGCGGCCGCTTTGTCTACTGAAGTAGTCTACCGTGCATGGTGCCAAAAGGCGGCAGTGAGATATAAGGATCTTATTCATAAGATCAAGAGGCACAGAGCTGACGACGCGCCACCTCCATTCATTCCCAGATCGGATTGGCCTGCGTGGCAGGATTATTGGAATCAGCTTGAGGTGCAGACTAAGGCGGAAAAAGCTAGGAGGAGTAGGATGTGAGCCGGATGGTGAGGGGCGAGGATCGTTAAGCACATGGGTGGCTCGGATGTGCTTTAGATTATGCTACCAGCATTGTAAGTATTTAGTTTTTCGGAATTCAATTTAGGTTTTAATGTTGTTCTTCTTTCCGCCTCACATATATCATAATCTGTTAATTGCTAAGTTATTAGACGCCACAAACTAATTGGATTAAAACATCATTAATGAAGCTTGTTTAATTTTCTTATTTTTAAGTAGCAACTGTACCCTCTATTATATGCACACAAATACTTATTATCATTTACCTACGTGTACATTAATAATGTTTGAATGAATGAATAGGCCAGAGAACGTGGAGTCCATATTTCTGAGGTCCAGTGGGATGTTTTTCAGAAATATCATGTCGCTCCCGATGGAAGTTATCTGAGATGGGAAGGCTCGTAGCATCGCGGTAAGTAGATTAAATATTAAATATGGTAATGATGTAAAAATAACTTCTATTTGAAAACTTAAAGCGATTTTCTTGCAAATACAGGAGGCGGTGGAGGACCAAGTTC
This sequence comes from Salvia rosmarinus, assembly GCA_036937905.1. Taxonomy (NCBI): domain Eukaryota; kingdom Viridiplantae; phylum Streptophyta; class Magnoliopsida; order Lamiales; family Lamiaceae; genus Salvia; species Salvia rosmarinus. Next base: position 11,730,251 of record CM072814.1, read on the forward strand.
GATTTTGACTCAAGCCGGTGAGATGAGAGCCCAGTAGATTGGACTCGGATCCTCAAGGGTATCCTCTGAGGGCTGCATCGAAGAAAAAGAGATTGTTTGGTCTGGTTCTCTCTCACGTACATTCATGGAGAGCGACTCTAGTTCGGCTCTGCAATGACATCTCGTATGGAGTCTCCGGATATCGAGCAGTTAGCGGAGATGGAGGAGCGGATGCGGTTAGAGAGAAGCGGATGGTGAGCAACTACGGTGGAGAAAGAGATGCGTGAGCGATCGAGTCGAGATTCAAGCACTGTGAGTGAGCATGCACGGATGCTTCAACATCTTCAAGCTCGGTTAGAAGCTCAGCAGGGAGGCATTCCAATGATTCCTATCGGGCTCGAGTAGCGATCTTGGACCTCGACCACCCCTCCACCATCTTGATTCCTATCTTTACGGTTTTTACTTCATTTATGGATATGTTGAATTGTTGTTGTTGGATTTGGATTGTTGAATTGTTGAATTGTTGAATTGGATTTGGATTTATAACTCCGTATCGAATAGTTGTTGTGAATTATAGAATAGTGATGATTGTGGATGTATTGAATAATTGTGGATGTATTGTGATGATTTGTGATGATTTGTGATGATTGTGGATTATTGTGGATGGATTTGTGATGATTGTGGATGTATTGAACAGGTAAAAAACACGGGTAAAACCTAATCTGAAACTGGCTGTTGAATTTTTTTAAGTATAGCGACGGAATAGCGGCGGAATTAAGTCGAAGCTGCGGCGGTTACGAGGCGAACACAACCTAATTTGTCGTGGTGTATCAACGACGGATCTATGACGGACATTTTTAGCGACGAAAAAATTCCGTCGTTATCTCTGACAGTTCTGACGGACAAGCGAATAGATTTTGCGACGGATCTGAGACTCAATTACGACGGAAATATATAGCGGCGTAAAAAGTCTGTCGTTATTTGCGACGGATCTACGACGGAATTGCCCAAATAATTTAGCGACGGAAAATACTCCGTCGTAAGTAACGACGCACTTTTCCGTCGTTAATTCGACGTAACAAACGACGAGTTAAACGACTATCTTTCAACGACGGAGTTTTCCGTCGCAAGTTCGTTTCAAAATTTTGCGACGGAATTTTTACCGTCGTTGTCTTCGTAATAACGAGGCTTTTAGAGGCGGAATAAATCCGTCTACGATCCGTCATGATTCTGTTTTACGACGGATTTTGATGTTTAGCGACGGATTTTCCGTCCATTGTTAGTGTGTTTTTTTGTAGTGTATGTTACCTTCTCAACGTTGATACAAGTTCAATAGATGGATAATCCAAACTTATATATATGAGTTGGCTATAGAGAAACTACTCGTAGGATTTATAAATTGAAAGCAGTTGATTAAGTTTGTATATAATATTTCATGTTACCACTATTAAGATCTACTATCTGAAATATTTACTTGATTGAATATGTTGTCCAATTATCTCATATAAAAGTTAGATCATATAGTGTGTAGAAGATCATAGAAGTTTGTATGATTGGTTGAACTAATTGAAATATAAAAGGATCATGAGAGATAACTTGAGGACGAATTGTTGGTTTAAGCAGCATTATAGATAAGAAGTAACTTGAATTGGATGTTTGTCTATGCTGGTACGTCTTGACGTATTGATGGATTATAGTGAGATGTGTTTGTTTATCTGATCATCGTGAAGAACATAGATCTCGGTGAATTTATATTGATCTAAATCTCGATAAGGTTCCAGATGAATATGAGTTACTGACCATCAGTTTGACTTGTTATGGTTGATGGTTATATGAGATAACCTAATATTCTCCGTATGTTGGGCGATAGCAGTGCTTGTATGTCATGTTGGTTATTTTTATCAAGTAACAGTATCCATTTAGGATGATGAAGTCACTTTAAGAAGCTCAAAAGGTTTATCGTATTAAACCATGCAAGTTGAGTTAGCTCAGATACGATAATAAAGGTTGAGAGGTACTACTTAATGAATTAATAAGAGATTAGTTATTTTAAGCCGTCAGAGTGTTATAAATAATTAATGAACTTACAATATCATAAATACAGGGATTCGTAAGTCTAAGTATAAGTTTGACTCAACTTTGGTAAAAAGGGATAAGTCAACATTTATTCTCTAGTTGAATGAATAAATGTTTATGAATTAATTTATGGTCTGGGTTGAACATAAGATAACTAATTCATTTTAGGTCCATCTTTATTCCTTGTATTTGAACCCTGGGTTGGCACATCAAAACCTACAACCATGAAATTTTTGCCCTCTAATACAGTCCGACTAGAACTATATGCTGATTATTGTATTATTTGTTTAATACATCTCCTAGTCTAGATATAAATTATTCGATAGATATCAAGATATAATTATTCTAAAAAATATATCTTCAGGATAGAAGATAATTATTGTATTTATTAGATGTATCCTATTACATTATGATTCTAAAGAGAACATTATAATTATAGGATAGAAAAATACCAATAATATCCTGATACTACAAAATTTTCAAAAGCTATACAAAGGGGAAGAAAATTTGGTATTCTTCATGATTGCTCTCACTTAGTATTGGAGATCAAGTATCTTGGATATAGTCCATAAGATCAGAGTTTGAGTCACTCATTGATCACCTTTGTCAAATATTCTTAGGTAAACACGAGAAAACTCATATGTGTTTCAAGTAATTATATAGGAGCATGCTATGAATATAATAAATGTATAGTGAATTAAACATCCAAGATAAATCATTGATGCATGAAAATCATATTTTCCTTCAACTACGTCTTAAATAAGAGCTAAGAATCAATAACCACCATTAAACTAAATAAGATCGGACTACTCAAAATTATTTAATTATAAAAATAATCAAATCCTTAAATTTTTACTATTTAGATCTTTCACATTCTATTCTTCGTTGTTCGTGCTCATGTTGTTGCTCATGTAATCATAGTTCTTGTGCATACTATCACATTCTAATTAATTATTATTTTCATATAATTCATGTTGTTGTGCATGTAATCTTAGTTATTGTGCATACGGAATAATTACAGTAAATTAATATATAAAATCCCTTAATTATATGGCTAAGCAGTTACCACAAAATATGAGGATAATAAACGATTTATAATTAATCTTGATTGTTAGATTATATAAAATGGATGTACCATATTAGCTCTTAGTTCTAAAAAAAGTTGGAGTTCTTATTTGATCCACTCTCATATTTTAATGGTAACCGTTTAACCCTATATTCAAAGAATTTATATATTCATTTACGATAATTGTTCTCATATGCACAATCACTACGACTACATGCACAACAACATGAATTACATGAACATAACAATGAATTTGAATGTGATAGCATGCAAAAGAACTATGATTATATGAACAACAACATGAATTACACGAACAACGAAGAATAGAATGTGAAAGATCCAAATAAAAATTTAAGGATTTAACTATTTTAATCATTAAATAATTATGAGTTATCCTATCTTATTCAATCTAACGATGGTTATTGGTTATCGGTTCTTATTTAAGAGGTAGTTCTCTATAACCAAACCTTATATATATATATATATATATATATATATATATATATATATATAGAGAGAGAGAGAGAGAGAGTTTGGTTCAAATAAGAACCATTCTTATCCTAAAACTAAGAACCAAATGAATTAGCTATAAAAGTTAATGAATCCGTTGAGAAAGTTAATGAATTGAAAAATTGAATTTTCACCCGGTTCGAATCCCATGAGAGGCGAAAATTCTATTTTTGGATTGATAACTTTTCCAACGGATTCATCAACTTTCACTATGAATTCATCATTTTGGATTCTCGATTCTCACGATAAAAATGATTCTCACGTTAACCCTCTCATATATATATATATATATATATATATATATATATATACATATATATATATATATACAAACGATCTCTCCATATAGCAGAGCTAGGGCGCACAAACGTGAAGAATGCATAGCTGCAAGCAAACAACGAGAGAAGAAGAGGTTGGTTATTCATATCTACATTCAAAGAAATTGACCTAGATCTCCAAAGCTTAAATGTGAAGAACACACTCTTGCTTTGAATGTCATATTCTATAGTACTTCTTTATTAGAGATGTAATATCCCGTAAAATTATATGCCTAATTACGGTATTTAAAACCCGTAAATTAGGAATTCGCTGAGATGATTCAATCCATAAGATATCGAATAATGATTTTGATTATTTACGAAGGAATGAATTCCTATTTTATATTCACTGAGAATCGTGAATTAAGGAAATGAAGTTTATAAAGCGTATCGATAGTATTACTTTAACGTCGATTTCGTATCGATAGTTAAAACATCGTAAATTTTTCTAAGCAATCAAGCTTAGAATTAAATTCCATTATTAATGGAATATTTTAATAAAGTGATAACGACTTTATTACGACCATTTCGAGATGAGTCGATAATTAACGTTTTGCAACGTTATCAAACGTTAACGTTTTGAGATGAAACAGCGTTTTAATCGATCAAGGAATAATAGAAATTAATTTCCTATGATTGTGATATGTAATTATAGTATTATTTAGCATTAAATCAATGCTAGATCATCAAGATTTGATAGTGACCAATTTTTCAAACGTTTGAAAGCCTTAATTTTCGAACTCGATTTTTATCGCATAAAATGATGCCATTAATTTATCCTATGATATTATTTATCATCTAAACCATATGTTATGATATATATATCTATTAATGGCATGGAAAATAAAATTTGACCTATTACAAGTGTGAGAGCCGAGAGCTCCTAAGTCTTTATAACAAAGTGTGTTGTTAATCTTCCCACTATTACATGTATCTATTAGTGGCAATGTGATTAATTATATATCATAATTAAACAATTAAATACTGATATATATATATATATATATATATATATATATATATATATATATAAAAATCGTGCATGTGTGTGTGTGTAGAGAGGGAGTGTAAGAGTGTTGTGCATGTGTGTGACAAGTGTAGATGCATGGGAGTGTATTAACAAATGTCACCCATGCCTACCACCCAACACCCCCATACCTCTCCAACACCACCCCACACACACCCCACACCTCAATCAGCCGTCCCCTCTCCTCTCCTTCATCCAAGAACAGCCCCATTTCCACCATGAAGAAAGAACTCAAGCTCCTAGCTCTAGTGATGCCAATTGATACACCTCGAATCCATGAGCTCCGTCGCCTCTCCATCTCTCTCGTCTTCTTCCAATTTCGTGGCTGAGGTAACTACATCCTATGATTCTTGGATATGGCTAGATCATACATGCATGTGTATAGGTGGGTAATTCAATAGTATCGAACACATATATGTGATTGCATGTTGAACTATAATCTTGTCTACAAAACTGGAAGTTATCTCACGAAATCAATAACTTCATAAATTTATTTGACTACGTTACAGTGGTCCGATGATTGTGAAATTTTAATATGTTGAATTTATATGTGTCTACTATTCCTCTGTAAAATTTCAAGTCAATCCAACTTGATTTACTATTTTAATTATATTATTCAAAAACACTGCACAAATCTGGGAAATTGCCGTGTTCATCACCCACGGTCCGTGGCCTTCGTTTTGAGTTTGGCTAATGTTGAAACTCTAAAATTTGACATGAACATAATTTAGCATGTCTATAAGACTCATGTAAATTTCATAATTTTCTAAAAATGTTTACTATTTATTCCAGATTTTACAAGTTAACTGCACAAAACTGTCACGGGAGTGATAGCTTGTGGTAAAATATTTTTATCTCCCAAGCTATTTTGAATCATTGAGTGAGGCTTTTTCTGGATTAAACTAGACTTAAGTGGCTTTTCAATATGATTGATTTCATTCCCAGATTCATTATAATGAACTCATGGTGAATTTTTAAAGTTGATACATTACAGTAAGCTTTTTGGACAAACTGCCTTAGTAAATTTCTATGTTAAATAAGCTGTTCGAGTATGACTTTTACGTGAGATGTTCAAGCCATTTGTAGTCCGATTTGGACTTGGGTTTCTTCATAAGAAATGTTCCTCACCATGTCTAGTTATGATCTGGAAAGTTTGATCCCAAACCAAGTTTTATAGGTATACCTTTCATCGACCCAAAGTCACCTACTGGAAACTGTCCATTTCCAACTAGTCAACTTTGAGCTTATGTATTTCTCGATGCGTCAGATATTTTCCAGTATGGCCTTCATGAAATATGTAGTTCTTGTTACAAGGTTTCGAAATTGGTAGCCTGCAGCCATTTTGGCATTGTGAGTCAAAAGTTACGAGCCTCGCAAAACCCCTCGTCGTTAAGCTAAAACTGGAAATTCTGGAAAAAATTTCTAAGTATAGAAGTCAGTTTGAGTTGCCCACTTTGAGACCCTATATCTCCAGAACCACGACTCTTTTGGATTTAATTCCTTCTTAGAACTTGTAGTACATGTTTAGAGGTTTCCAGAATGTATCTTTATGCAACCATACGTATTCTCAATCGAGGGTTATGAATCGTCAAAGTACGTCACTTGGGTTAATTTTAAGCTGCTTTGCTGATTTTCAAACACTTAAAATTTGACTAAGTGTAGAACTCCCCTATGTTATATGGTTGATATTAATTCATATTAATGACCATAGTGTATAATAATACACTATATGAATTTAGAAAAAAAAAATTGGAAATCATTTGGTAATTTTCAGAATTTTCGAGAGCATTAAAGGAATTATAAGGATTTTAAATCCTTTCTAATTAAGAGTAATAATATATTATATGTCTAAATATTATTTTGGACATATTTGGGATTTATAAAATTTTATAAACGTAGATCACTATGTTTATAACGAAACGTTATATTTAATAACGTTATAAATGAATAATAAGGATTTATGGATAAATGGATTAATATTTAAGAAAAATATTAATAAAGTTCATCGATTTACGTGACAAATTGAGATTTAGGACCTTACGAAAAGAAATCGATTGGAAATCGATTTATAACATGAATCGATGAAATTACTATTGAAAGTCAAAATTGTTGACTTTTAAAGTCAACATCTGAAATCGTTCGATAAATACGCTAATCTGGCGTAAGGCGTACTAATTAGGTAAGAAACCTCATTAGTAAGAAAAGATTTCATAATTGAAATCCTTATATCGAGAAACGATAAATCGTCGAACGTTTAAACCGTAAAGGTTAAACGATACGGTTGAACGCGTCTCAAGAACGAGAACTATTCAATTGAAATACGTAATTGAAAAGCGTATCGAATTCATTAAGGAATTCAGTTTATATCGATATAGAATATCGAAGTTTATTCTCGACTTTGAGAGTCTCGAGAAACGTGAACGACGTACTAAAACATCGTTTTTACGTAAAGGTGTGGACGCGGACGCGACGGTCGGACATTGACGAATACTCAAGTTTAAGACGAACAATAGTCCAGGTGGGCTTTACTCTACTCAAAAATATAATGCTTCTGAAATATTTAATTACGATGCTTATTTCAACTGTTGATAAAATGTTTACAAGATTACCTGCCAAAAATGTTTATGTTTTGTGTATGTATCCTATCCATGAGATGTTATGAGATGTTATGAGATGTTATGAAATGTTATGAAATGTTATGAATGTTGTTGGGTCGCTCCCAACTTATGAATGAAAATCGATATCGGATCCTATCTTGGAAGGCTTATACACGCCAGGATTAACGTGTACACCGATGGTGACTTGTGTTGTAAGGACAATTCACGGCGGTCACGGGTCGTGAGGAGGCCTCCTCACGACTTTCGACTATGATGATATGATGAAATGATGATAAGGGATACGGATCATACACACTAAGAAAATGCCCGGCCAGCGATGATTTTGAGAAATGATGAAAATCTTTTAGTAAGCCAGCGCATTTCAACTAAAACCCTTGTGTCTTACCATGATGTGGCGATGTAATCTACAAATGATAAAATGTTTTGGCATGAGTCCACCGAGTGCATTCTTGTACTCACCCGCATGTTTGTTTTAAATGTGCGAGTTGAGCAAATGATGGATGGAGCGGTGTTGGCAATAGGAATGTTGTCATTGAAATGTTTATACCTTGATAGTACATCGTCATATGTACATATCACATGTTTTCATTGCAAGAACCTAATTTATGTACTAGAGTCCAAGAACATGCTTGACATATGTATTACGCTTATTATTAATGAGAGTCCCCATGTTTATTCTTTCATGTTTACGTTATAGTCCTCGCTAATCCGTAATTAGGATTAAGGGTACGTGACAAGAGATCTTATTCTTCTTTATAAAGAACTTAAATTCAGATATTCCCAACTTAAGCGAGTGAACATATCCTTGATATGTTCTTTGTAATGCCCTAAATTCATAATTTAAAATTATTATATTTTTAATAGCTAAAAGCGAAACATGTCGAATAGATTTTTTTCCTTTTATATCTATTGAATAAAAATATTTGAATAATATATATAAAACTCTCGAATAAAATTTTCAAATAATGAGTCCAACAAACTCAAATCTAAACTTTGCACGATAGAACGGACGTCAACCAACGACCTAAAGCAAACTACGCAAGACTTAATAGCATGAGATAAGTTGGAGTTCTAGTAACTCAAATCCAACAACGATAATAAAGAAAAGAAATTCAATAAAATAACATAAGTGTTAGAAGGAACTAAAAGCGACATAACACCACTAGACACACTCATACCGTCACGCCGTTCCACGATCACTTACCTGAAAATATTTTAGATAAGAGGGGTGAGCACAAAAACGTACTCAGTGGTGGGGAACAAGGAATATCATTATTTTTGTCCAAACGTGTATACATCGCAGGAAAGTAATAGTCAATCATATTCAGCCTCACCGGCATGAAATAATACTTCACCGGTATGTCCACTTGCATACTCACCGCATGCAATTAATATCATATCCAGCCTCACCTATCTATAAATCTCGTCTCATCGGCGTAGGATATACACATCGCCAATGACTCACTGTTAAAGCTCAACCTCACCGGATTAAAATCATGTCTCACCGGCATAGGATATACACGTAGCCAATGACTCACCGTCAAGGCTCAGCCTCACCGGCTTAAAATCCTGCCTCACCGGCATAGATATACACATGGCCAATGACTCACCGTCAAGGCTTACCACTTGCATATTCACATCATGCAATAAATATCGTATCACAATTCAAACCACGATATATACGTTGGACATAAAAGAATATTTCTCAAACCAATTTTATTTTCACAATAAATATGTTTATTCCAAATCATATATTTGTAAGTTTAAAAAGATTTCGCCCACCTTGTTTTGTCGAGCACAACATATCAAAATCAATCAATTTTGGGACGAAGAACCTAGTTGTACCGCACATAACTCAATAAATACAAACAATCTTATAAGGGCCTAAAAGAAATCTTAAATGCAATATCTTAAGAAAAATCAAATATTATTACAAAATCAAGAGCTAAATTATTTAAAGTCATACAATCATAACATAAGGGTTTTGTTTTTAGAAAACTTTGGGATCAAAATATTTTCAGTATCTTGTACTTAACAATTACCTATCTTATTAAACAAACTAATAAGCTTATACATATAATACTAATTAATAAAAGAGAATATATGTAACTTAGTATCAACATACAAATGGACAAATGGTTACACAGTAACTTAACTCTTTTAATCCCTATGGGTCCATACATAATGAATTTACTATAGTCTCACTATTTAATTGTTTGAATAAAAGTCAACATGAAAAGAATCAAAACCCACACTATTCTTCTTTCTCTCTCACCAAAGTTACGTCTGTACATCCTCTTTCCTCTCCAGTAAACTCAAGGATGAAACTACCATCTGCTTTCTCTCATTCTTGTTCGCAACTCATCCAACCCAAGTCAAGCAGATCAAAATGGGATGTAATTTTAAAGATCATATATATATATATATATATATATATATATATATATATATTTCATGCTGTGGACATTAATAGGGTTGTTAAACTGCTCGATTTCGGTTAATGGAATCAATTTTTGTTAACCCAACCGAATTTGTCCGAAAAAGTAGAACCGAAACCAAACCGTTTTAAATTTTGATTAACAAAACCGATCGGTTCCGACAGTTCGGTTTTGATTAACCAAAACCGAATTAAAATTAATTTTAAAAAATAAATAAAATAATAATAAAAAACTGAAACTTATTAAAATAAATAAAATATTGAACAAATAATTAAAATAATTAATAAATTAATAATTAAAATTTGATTTTCACAATTTTAATTAATTAATTAATAATTAAAATAATAATTAAAAATAAAAACGATTTCCGTTTCCGAATTGTTCGGTTATCGGTTAGCCAAGAACCGGATTTTTTCAACTCGAATCAAAGCGGGCGATAATCGAATTTTCGATTTTCGATTAACCAATTCATCGGTTTCGATTCGGTTCGATTCTAACCGAAAATCGAAAACCGTTTAGACACTACTAGACATTAATAAGAAAATCCACACTAAAATATGGGTATAAGAAAACTGAAATCTTACTAAAAAAAATTGACAAAATTTGTAATGTGAACCCAAAACTCCAAGATGCTTGATGACTTCAGAAGCAGAGAGGAAGTGATGTAAAAAAAATAAAAATTTTGACTAAGGTTGAAACAGATTTTATCCTATTCTTTTGAAAGGCTTGCGATGTGGGATATTGTATCTAACTTAAGATCGGCTTTATAGTTAGAACCCTACCATGTATCCTACTCCAAATAATATTCTTCTAATACAAATCCCATTCCACCACTTCAAGGGATCTTGCGGGAGAAAAAAAACTATTAGGCTTATAAGGATGTATCTCTCAACCCACTTTCATTTAAAAAAAATATATACCAAAACTTAAGTGATTAATAATAATCATAATTAAGCCCATGAGTTACTTTATTACAATAATAATCATAATTAAGCCCATGAGTTACTTTATTACTTGCCTATAATAATAATAATAATTTATTATTATTACTATAATATTTGTAAAGAAAAATATTAACATCCACAAGTAATAAATTTCGAAATTCGTTTTCTAGTTAGGGTGCAACCACGGACTCCCTTAAGTCCAACATAGATTTAAGCATGACAATATTCACAAATCCAATGCAAATTATTTAAAATTAAAGCAAATTAATGCAAGCAAAAAGTGAGACCTTACATTCTTCATTTGGAAAGGTTCAATCGACCCTAGTTGGAAAGCATACCTTGCACTAGCCCAACTTAGTCGCAGTAGTAGTGTTAAGAAATGTTAGTAAGTCGCCATGCATGGTAATCTGCAGTAGTCGTAGTCGTCGAAGATAGGTCTAGGCCTACTGCATTCTTAGATTAAGAATTCAGAGGTGGTGAATTCTAAGCAATACTTTTGACACTATAATGATCTCAACAGTGAGTTGAGGTCCTCATCCAATTAAATTAGATTCCTGAAACACGGTCAAAGTGGATGCAGGAGGGTTGTCCCCAAACCACTATAAATCTCTGTGTATTTTTTATTGCTTTGATCCTTGATCTTATATGTTATACACATTCTCTCTTCTTCAACTTATTATCTGTTCTTTCATATTCTTGCTTAAATAGCCAACATTTATAAACTTTTATATAAGTAGTTATTGATTTGTGAAAATTCATATATATAGTCATCCAAGTTAAGGAATGTCAAATTATAGCCACCAACATAAAAATGTCAAATTATAGCCAACTTACTGGCCCTATTGGGACTATTATCACCAAATAGTACCAATAGATCCAACCTTCCTTAACTTGGATGGCTATATAAAAACTTTTCTCATTTGATTTTACTATTCTTCCAATAACAATTTTCTACAAACACATAAGACGGTCAAGACATGTAAGATTTTTATTGTATTTATATAAAATTATGAATAATTCATAGGTGTAGTGGCGTAACCACATGATAGTGGGAAGGGCTTAATTAAGTCCCTTCCCAATCAATTCTTTATTTCTATATGCTTATGAAATTGTCAAAATTGTGATATATTATGTCAATTTCAATGTATAAGTCTTTATGTCAAATAAAATTGCATGAAAAAAATATTTTTCGAAATTTCATCTCCAAATATAGAAAATACAGGCCTCTCCAACGAATTTTTCTAATTATGTCACTACATGCGCACATTATAATAATAAGATAAATGACAATTATGAGTTTACAATTATATAAGTGTAAAAATCAATACATGCATGTAAATTTTAATTTTCTTAATATGATACTGAATTACTATTGATCATCACAATTCAACGGCCAGAGACATTCAATTTTGACTCATTATTTCCTAGTTTCCAAGATAATTTCTTACTATTGTGAAATGAATGTGGGTGTTGATATGGAAGCAATGTTTTAAAACTCAACCGAAGCAGTCGGTTCGATTGACTTGACGAGAATCAATCTGGTAACTAGAGTTGGCAAAATGGGCGGGTCGGACTGGCCCGGCCCGGCCCATCGGGCTTTGGATAATATACGGGTTGGGCGAGCAGCCGCATGCTGATACTACGGGTGAAAAATCGAGCCAAAGACAAATGTCATGACCCAACACGGCTTTCAGAGCTAAACCCGTCGGTAAAATATGACACTTTTTGTCATTTTAGTAGCTTTGATATAATACTTAAGATATTTACTATTTAGGACACTTAAAAGTGTCATATTAAAGGAATAACAGTGGATTTTAAAATGGGGAAACTTTTAAGTGTCCTATTAAGTATACTAATTAAGTAAATAATAGTGATTTTTAAAATGGGGACACTTTAAAGTGCCCTATTAAGTGTAATAATCTTGGTGGGCTTTTTAGCCCCAAAGCCCGGTTGGCCAGACGGGCCATCTGGACGGGTTTTTTAGGCCCGATTTTTTTTGGGCCTATAATTTTCAAGCCCAACCTAGCCCTAACCCCGGGTACCCGGGCGGCCCATCGATCGGGCCCATTTTGCCGCTCTCATGGTAACTCCGTCGATTTCATACAAATCTTGAATTTCAATTGAACCACCTTGAATCGGAAAAATAGCCAAACCCAAAATTGGATGAAAATTGGCGAACTAGTGTCTGAGCCAAAATGTAAATCATAATTATCTACTCACTCCGTCTACCCCAAGCTTGTATTGCTTTTGGTGATACAAGTTTTAATAAATTATAGTAATAGGTGGATTAGGTTTCCCACATTGTAAGTAATGCCCAAATGAGAAAAATGCAAGCTTTTGTTGGATGGACAAAAAATAAATTAAATGCAAACTTTTGGTGGACGTAGAAAGTATAATATAAGCAAGCTAGATTTGAGTATTCAAATCTAAGACCTTCAAGTATAGTATAAATGCTACAATCAACTGCACCAATGTGAAACTTGTGATTTTGATACTTTTGATTATTGAATTTAACTAATTTTTTTATCATTGAATTTAACCTTTTTAAAATATTAAATATAAATATCAAATAATTATCACTATTTCATTTGCAATCAATATTTTTACAATTATTACTGCTAAACCAACTTTTTCACATAACTGACATTTGTGAAAGTGGTGATTATGATTAGCAAAAAATGACGTTAGGAATTAATCTGGATTTGCAATTTTTCTTTGTATAATGATAATTTTTGATTATATCCTAAAATCAATTCAAAAATATGTAAAAGTTTATATCCCCGATAATAAAACGTATGTAGCCGATCGCTATATTTCCTACCAATTAAATGATAGTAAAACAACAAATATATATATATATATATCGTATCCATGGGGACCAGCAATGAAAAATATAACAAATAATCAATAGAGAATCTTGATTATTATTCAGGCAACAAAATTAAGAAAGATGATTATAAAACTAGACTCAAAATAAAAATAAGGAATAAAACATATATGAAAGACTGACCCTAGGGACGTACTTAACCTAACCAAATTCACACAATTTGACCTATTTATCTGTTTACCAATTTAATCTGCATTCATATGAAGGATCACTAATGTAACTATAGTCTTCCGTCATGACAACCTATAATAGTAGGTTAGCATAAACTCTATCTCCATCGGGTCTACAGAGAAGTAAGTTAATTACCAAAAGCACACAAAGAATAACCTCCTACAGTTTACCTATCTCCGCTAGGTCTTAAGATAAAAACTGTATTATGAATTCAAGATATCGACTATGCAATTAATTCCGCCAGGACATCAATCACATAACTAGCATGCATCAATATTGGTCAAATACCAACACATGAGAATTAAAGCCAAGAATCATAAATCATGAATGGGACTGGCAAAGCAATATCAACAGATAAATTATACGAATCTAATCGGACATACAAACCCTAGGATCAATACGAAATTTAGCTACTCATAATTAAAATACTAAAGCAATAAATAAATAAAGATAACATAAACTGAAATAGATAAATAAAACCGTATGATTCCACGGCGAACAATGTAGCAATCTTCGATCCGTAAATAAATCTGAATTATCGCATGAACACTAAATACTAAGACTGGAAACGAAAAGAAATTGAAACACTAAGCTAGTAAAATATGTTCTGGAATCAAATCAACACACAAAGGAAAAAAAAACTAAAAGCTAAAGTGTTATGTGCTATATCAAAAGCTATGTTCGTCTCCCCCTTTCTGTGAAAAGCTGCGCTCTATATTGAACCCTAGGCTCGCATAGGCTCGTGAGACTGCCTCGCAAGCAAGGGTCGCGATGGAAGGTCACGAGCCAACACTTGTGCGTGCTCTGCCTCGCGAGCTTTGCTCATGAAGTCTTCTTTATGCTCGCTCGCGAGTTATCACGGGCCAACAGTTCATCTTTATCGTGATTTACCTTTTTGATATCAAAACATGTGCTAAAATGACACGAAATACACAAAGCATAATATCTTTCAAGGTATACATAAATATATCAAATGACAACTCAAAAGATCACTTATCAATTATAATTGAAACGAATATGGCCTTATAAATTAGGTAAAAATGAGGTTTATCAACTCCTCAAACTTACCCATTTGTTTGTCCTCAAACAAATCGTAACAAAAAAGAGAAGACCAAAGGCGGGCGATGAGTCGAACGACAAAGCAATAAGTCTCTCGAGCAATGAGCAATAAAGATTCAATCAAATGAATCAAATCACAACATCTTTCGTTAAAACTCCACATATCATAATAACCATAAGCACAAGCCTTCTTAAACTTGAATCCTCATAACATAGATATATATATATATATATATATATATATATATATATATATATATATATATATATAAGAAATCTCAAACACTCAAGTGTATCAAGGAGGATGTGTATACTCAAAGTTTAAAACACACGGAATCTACCATAAGCTTGCAAATCGTCTAATTCTCTATTGCTCAAATATGTGCTCAAGAACTAAGATCAAAAGGTCTTATAAAAGGTTATAATGTAGGCTCTTTGGTAAGGTAGGATATATTTAGGCTAAGTGACTCATAATCCCATAATAAAAACACCATAAGTATCATAAGACACAATTCCCAAACTTTCACAATTCATTTAAATTTTTCATACCAAGAAGTCATTTTCTCTTAAGAACTTCACACTTATAAGTGATATACTCATCTCAAAGCACTAGCTACTTACCCATTTATGTTCTTTTCACACACTAGTGCCAATTTTTTAAATTTTTTTTTTTAACTTATATGGGTAAGCAACTATTTTTTATTATCAATTTCTCATCATTTATTTTCTTTTCTTTCTTTTTCTCAACCCTCAATTCAAGCAACTAAATATCACACTAACTACATAACCCAACTCATGGCTATATGAAAAAATAAGATAGGCTCAAACGGGCTCATCAAAGGATAAAATGATTAACAAGTTAGTGTTTGGATAGTGTGTAGACTAAGAAAAGAATGCCTAATATCATCTCATAATTCTTAAACACATCAATGCAACCTCGAAAAAGATCCAGAGCAAGTTCTAGAGAAACACATACTATTTCAAACTATTCACACAAAAAGAAACAAGACTGAAAAGATATGACAGTAAAAAAAGTTCAAGTCTCGCAGGTTTCAAACATGTGATCAAGTTCTCAAATGCTCAATACTCACAATAATCATAACATGCTTCGTCTCACAAAATCAATTGTAATCAATTTTCTAATAAAAACAATTCTCATCATCGACTGCTCGTCATTCAACTCAACCCAAAACAGACACAGAACCCAAACAAGAAAAACAAAACAAAAACAAACAAAAAGAAAACAGAACAAAAACGAAAAGCAAAAAAAAAACATTGGGTTACCTCCCAACAAGTGCTAAATTTAAATGTATTTAGCTAGACATTACATACCTCGATCAATCTGGTTTTCTGGCAGCCGACTTCTTCCCAAACATGTGCTTGCCTCTATATTTATCATTCACAGTAGACCACCACTGAGTGTGGAAGTGGCTCCCCCCAAACTTGAACAAATCACTCGGGGTTCCATATCATTCTCGTCAAATGGTCGGTTGAAATCCAAGCTCAAGATTAGGCTAGCTGTGGTAGTGGTGATGGAATAACAATCCTCATGCTCTGAACTATCGCAGCTGGATGGCATCATAGATTGAAATTTTCAGCTCCTCATCGTTTACACGAAATGTGAGATCACATTCCTGCATATCAATTAAAGCGCGACCAGTGGCTAGAAAAGGCCGACCCAAGATTAGTGGTTGATTTTTAAATTCAGGTATGTCTAAAATTACAAAATCAACTGGAAAGACAAAATCCCGAATTCTTACCAACACATCTTCAACTACTCCTTTAGGATATGATACTGACCTGTCAGTCATCATCAATGAAATCGTAGTTGGCTTCATTTTCCCAAGCTCCAATCGGTTGAACACAGATAAGGGCATTAGATTGATGCTCGCTCCTAAATCACACAATACATTAGGGAATGTATGCTCTGCAATCTCACACTCCAAAGTGAAGCTCCCGGGATCATTTTGTTTCAGTGGTAATTTTCTCTGTAAAATAACGCTGCATTCTTCAGAAAGGTTAATTTTTTCAAAATTTCCCAACTTTTTCTTGCTTGCCACTGCATCTTTGAGAAATTTGACGTATCCGGGCATGTTTCGAAGCGCATCAAAGAGAGGTATATTGATGTTTACTTTCTGGAACATCTCTTTAAACCGGGTGAACTCCTCATCATATTTCTTCTTCCCGAGGCATTGAGAAAACGGGGCTACAGCTACTGGAGGCGTCGAATGGTTCACGTCTATCCCTCGTGAGGTTGAGTTGCGAGACTCCCTAGCGAGGTTTTCTCTATATGTCTTCGCGAGTTTAACTCACGACCCTTTCTCACGAGGCAACGTCGCGAGGCGATGTTCTGCATCTGGCATTTTTCTCATCACGGGATTCCATCGCGACCCTTTTCCTCGCGAGACTATCTCGCAACTATGTGTCGTGAGGATTGCTCGCGAGGCTAGAATCCGTCAGATCTTCATACTCGACCATTTGTTCATCCAACGTATCCCCTTCGTGCTCCAGGTGATTAGCATATGATGCTTCACTCCTCAAATAGATTGCATTACACTGATTCGGAGGCATGTGATTCTTTGGATTCTGTTCAGTGTTGTTTGAGAATTGACCCTGCTTGTGCATCCCAGCTCTCTCATTGGCCATTTGCCTCACTTGGTTCTCCACCATCTTCAATTGCTTTCCAAGGGTTATGACAATATTATTGATGGCATTGACTATGCTCTCCAGAGTGTTCAGCCTATTCCCAATCTATTGGATCTGAATATTTTGCTGAGCCAATATTTGTTGGTGACTCGCTGCTATTTGCTGATTGCTCACCAACACTTGCTGCATCATCTCTTCAAGGCTAGGCTTTTTGGGCTCCACAATCATCCCATTATTAACAGTAAAACCAGGTGGTGGTTGCTGAGCATTCTACGCATTGGCATATGAAAAATTTGGGTGATTCCTATTATTGGGATGATAGGGTGGGTTCCCACTCTGATTTCCTTGGAAATTACTCCTTTGGTTCACATAGTTGGCCTTCTCAATGTTCTACGCCATGGAAAAAGTCATTTTCCCTTTCCTCTCAGCTTCATACTCCTTCTGCAGAGTTGTGAATTTCTCTAACAGATCATCATATTTATCATCCAATTCTGCAGCAGCCACCCTTCTGATCGGCTGTCTCTCCATTGACCATTAGTAACTATTGGACATCATCTCCTCAATGAACCCCAATGCTTCATCTATACATCGATTGAGAAGGCATTCTCTGGCTGAAACATCTACAATGCTTCGGGTGTTAGAATTGAGTCCACTATAAAATTAAATCCCAGACAACGGTGCCAAAATCTGATCGCTATATTTCCTACCAATTAAATGATAGTAAAGCAACAAGTATATATATATCGTATCCACAGGGACTGCAACTCGAAAACACAGCAAATAATCAACAGAGAATCTTGATTATTATTCAGGCAACAAAATTAAGAAATATGATTATAAAACTAGACTCAAAATAAAAATAAGGAATAAAACGAATATGAAAGACTGACCTTATGGATGTACTTAACTTAACCAGATTCACACAATTTAACCTAGTAATCTGTCTACCAATTTAATCCGCATTCATATGAAGGATCACTAATGTAACTATAGTCTTCGCTAGACTGACATATAGTAGTAGGTTAGCCTAAACTCTATCTCGATCGGTCTTAGAGAAGTAAGCTAATTATCAAAAGCACACAAAGAATAACCTCCTGCAGTTTACCTATGTCCGCTAGGTCTTAAGATAAAAACTGTATTATGAATTCAACATATCGACTATGCAATTAATTCCGCCAGGACATCAATCACATAACTAGCATGCATCAATATTGGTCAGATACCAACACATGAGAATTAAAGCCAAAATCATAAATCATGAATGAGACGGCAAAACAGTATCAACAGATAAATTATACGAATCTAATCAGACATATAAACCCTAGGATCAATATGGAATTTAGTTACTCATAATTAAAATACTAAAGCAATAAATAAATAAAGATAACATAAACTGAAATAGATAAATAAAACCGTATGATTCCACGATGAACAATGTAGCAATCTTGGATCCGTAAATAAATCTGAATTCTCGCAGGAACACTAAATACTAAGACTGGAAGCGAAAAGAAATTGAAACACTAAGCTAGTAAAATATGTTCTTAATCAAATAAACACACAAAAGAAAAAAACTAAAAGCTGAAGTGTTCTGTGCTATATCAAAAGCTACGTCCGTCTCGGATTACGTGAAAAGTCGCGCCTATATTGAACCCTAGGCTCGCATCGGCTCGCGAGACTGCCTCGCGAGCAAGGATCACGATGGAAGGTCGTGAGCCAACACTTCTGCCGCGCGTCCGTCTCTCATCGCGAGCTTTGCTCGCGAAGCAAAGTCGCAAGGTATTCTTTCTTCTGTTTTTGACTTTCTTCGCGAGCTTTGTTCGCGAGTCTTTTTTGCTATGCTCAGTCGCGAGGTATCACGGGCCAACAATTCCTCTTTATCGTGATCTACATTTTTGACATCAAAACATGTGCTAAAATGACACGAAATACCACACGACATAATATCTTTCAAGGTAAACATAAATATATCAAATGACAACTCAAAAGATCACTTATCAATTATAATTGAAACGAATATGGCCTTATAAATTAGGTAAAATGAGGTTTATGAGTAGCCAACTCTGTTAGAGAGTTAAACTTTATTTAGATAGGTCTTAGTCTAAGAGGGAACCGAGTTAACGATGTTTATTTAGGAACCGACTTAGATGAACCAAGTTAACTTAACAGAGGATCGACCTCAAGCTTTGAAGTAGTCAGAGCGAGTTGATGAAATCAAGAGCAACTGACAATGAGCTTAAAGTCAAAAAAATTAAAGCATCAGAAATAAAGAGCTGGAAGTTGAAAGATTTGAAGTTTGAATAGAGTTAGAAGGTCTGAGTAAATGAAAGGATTTAGAGAGCTTGATTCGTCAGATGATCTGATGATCACTATTAGGGGTGAGCAAAAAATCAGAAAATCGAATATCCGATCTGAACCAAACTGAAATTTAAAATTGGTTCAGTTCAATTTTCAAAATTTGGAGTTTGGTCGGATTGGATTTTTAAATCCAAAATTCAATTATATATAAAAATAATATTTTATTTAAATATTTTAAATTTAATATAAATATATATAAAATTAACAAAATTGGTTTTGGATTTTGGTTTTTCATAATTTTGGATTTTTCGATTCGGTTCGGATTTTTTTATAAAAAATTCGAATTTTCGGATATTCGGTGCGGTTCAGATTTTTTCTCTCTCAAAATTTATATTTTCGGATCGGTTCGGATTAGATAAAAATTCGAACCGAAATCCGAATGCTCGCCCATAATCACTATGACATTAGCAAGTTTGAGTCAAACAAGCATTAAGAAGTCAAAAAACCCGAAGGATTCAAATACTCACTTAAATAATCTGAAGTCAATCGTAACCCTGTGTAGACCAGAAGACCTGAGATGTAAAAGTCAAACGAAGTCCAAGGGAGTCAGTACAGGATCAGACGTGAACCAGTTGAAGACCGAAAAAGGAAGCTGATGAAGAAGAGTCAAATCCATTGATAGCTCACTGATAGCATCTATCTAACTCACTAAGCAACAAAGCACGAGAAGAAAAGCCTAACGGTTGTATTTTCTCCTATGGAGTATCAAACAACTACGACGTTTAGTTTGAATTTAAATCTCTATAAATACAGACTTTCTCTCTTTGAGAACTAGTTTGACGTTGGGAAGTTGGATGATCTAAAGAAAAAAACACTCCAGTAGACTTAGAATAATCAGAGCTATCGAAGCTTAACGGCTTCACCACTTTAGCTACGGTGAACCAACCAAGTCCCGTCTCTCAAACCTCTAAACCATATTCACTATAAAATCCTTAACCGAGTTTAGACAAGTGAGCCTAGCTTTAGCATAGTTCTTCAATGTAAAGCTCACTTGAATAATTGGAAAAGAATAGTCCGAACCCAATCTCGACACGTGTCGTAAGGATAGAAGTTAGGGAGAAGCCACGAGTAAGCAGTGCAAGGTGTAGCTTTCTGGAATCAAGAAGGTCGCAAGTAGCCCTAAGGAAATTGTGTGAAAATAAGGTGATATTTCATGACTTGATAAACCAAGAATGAAATATCTCTAAGAAATTGAGATCCGAGGTTACCTTCCTTGAAATTATAAAACAAGGAATTCATAAGAAAATTTGAATTCACTTGTTCAATAGGTTCGTGGATGTAGGACAGGTTCCTATGAACCACGTTAAAATCATGGTATGATTTACTATTTTGTTTGTTGTATGTTTTATCTTGCAACAATCAACATATCATCAGTCGACTCAGACTCAATTTGATAGACTTGCATCAAACTTACTCTTACTTGCATCTGATTAAAATTGTCTTTCAGTGTTTCCAAGCATATGAACAAGAAATCTTTTCTTTCACTATATCCCGCACACACAATGAGTCAAAACTGCATCTCACTGACTAATAGTTATTGTCATCGGAGAGATTAGGACCTGATTCAGTCTAACACTCTTGTTAAGGCTACTAAAAACTTACAAGATCCTGAAAAAGTTTTCAGTCATGTATATTACCTCATCCCCCACCATACACCTGATGCCCTTGTTCAAGACTGATCCACACTTTAGATTTAGATCTTGTTTGTCGTCGAAGTGAGTCTTATCAGGTATATGGAGAGAAGGAATTCACTTGAGTACAACTTTTTCTTTACTTTATTTGTTTGATCAGTAGAAAGTCGGGACAAGCCAACCTGATGAGCACAACCTAAAAAGGTTTAGGTGCAAACAAGACTTCCACTAAAAGTCGGATTATCCTATCGAACTTGGCTCATTTATTTTTTAAAAAATAATAATTTATTCAAAAAATATAGACTTTACTTATTTTTTATTATTTTAATTACTTTATACAATTCGATCTATTATGTTTGGGAACCTACCAATTAATCAACGTCAAGAGGTAGACGGGCTGTTTGGGAAACCAACCAATTAATCAGGGAACCAAATGTGATTATGAAGATTGATCGATGGCTCATGGCTGTGAACTACGCCTTTCGGAGAAGAAGTAGTGCCACAGGTGTAATTCAGCGTCATCGGATCCCACTCATTTGCTTGAATCATCCATTCAAACGCCGAACTTCCCTTCTGCAACATATTTTCGTATGTATTGTAGAAATCGAGATATGAATCAAAATTAATACTACGACGATCGGCGGCGGCAGCAATGATGAGAATGGTGATGGGCAGCGACGTCGCATGGGAGCAGGGATATGGATTCAAGGAAGACAGGGTGAAGGTGGGAGTCAGACGAAGGCGTCCTTGGATTCACAGTGAAGGAGGAGAACAGAGATAGTGATGGTGTCGAGGCAGGTGTTGATGTCGTTCAAGACGCAGTCGGCCATTGGTACGACAAAGTGGAGAGCTCGTAGATGGAGGGGATTTTGGGCGCTGCCATGGTGTCACACGTCCCCTGTTTGACATTTCACGCCTCGCACGACCCGTTGCCTAGATGGGGCAAGTCGTGGCAAGGATCAATGGTGAATGGCGAGTGTGAACTCACGGAGCGCATACATGTGCATACTCGATGATGGGCTCCAACATGGTTCCGCCAATCTTGAGAAGGCAGGGAAGGCATTGAGAAGACGATTGTCCGGGGCGTCGGACAAGCCGGTTGAGTCCGATGCCGTTCTCGATGAGCCCGGCGGCGAAACCGATTGTTGCCCCGAATGTCCCAGTGTGGGAAAACCTCACGCCGATGCGTATGGGGAAGCGATGAGTATCGCGCCGTGACAGTTGGTATCGAGCAAACCGGCGGGAGGTCGTTTCGTATGGATGAATGAGAAGCTACCAGCGGGCGATCGTGGCGCGATTGGTTCTCGGGTCCCCACCACGGGGAAGCCCTAGGCTGCGGGATTCAAGTGTCGGAGGCGAGAGCGTCTTGCGTTGTTTGCTCCCGGGCCAAGGATGGGCAAGTGCGCTTGAAGCCCGGCGAGACTGAGAATGAGTTCTCCAATCGGGTGGAATCCCAAACAAAGGGAAGGTAGGAGACCTTCAGGAAGACGTCGTGTCAGGGACGCTCACGTTTAGTGGGGGAGAATATCACACGTCGCCTGTTTGACACTTCACGCCTCGCACGACCCGTTGCCTAGATGGGGCAAGTCGTGACGAGGATCAATGGTGAATGACGAGTGTGGACTCACGGGGCGCATACATGTGCATATTCGATGATGGGCACCAACATGGTTCCGCCAATCTTGGAAGGCGGGAAGACATTGAGCAAGACGATTGTCCGGCGTCGGACAAGCGGGTTGATGTCGATGCCGTTCTCGATGAGCCTGGCGGCGAAACCGATTGTTGCCCGAATGTCCCAAGTGTGGAAAACCTCAGCCGTCGCGTGGAAGCGATGAGTATCTTGCCGTGACACATGGGCACGACGGATCCCGGAAGCCGAAGGATGCAGTTGGTGGAAGCTCTATTATTTTCTCCATATTTATGTTTGTAAAACAATATCGAGTTTTTCTTCACGGCGTTGCAAGGGCTAATGGGCTATTAGTCATGTGGGCCATTTAACCTATTTGTTTGGAAAGTTCATCTCCAATCCAACTACAAAACTTATTTTTCAATTAATATTCATCTTTTAGCATATCTATAAATCCAAACTCAAAATGAATTTTGATGAAGTTTCTCCCTCTTCCAAACTCATTTTTGCGTTTACATTAAGCCGAAAAAAATATAACGAATTAACGATAAGTTTGGTTTTGGTACTTCATCTTTTATAAAACGTTATACTGAGAAAAACATTCCGTTAAATCTAAAAGTTCACTACTGTGGGAGCACTACCTCGTCCACCCGCTCCCGCCCCCCTCCGCCACAGCCACGACGGCACGCCGTATAACCATGAACCTTTTCTACCCCAATGCCACTGCGCCCCATTCCTTCTCACGCCTTTCATCCTTCCCACCAACAACCCTCCATAAACGCCGCTCCAAATTGTTTATCGGATGCCGCTCAAATTCCATCAAACATAATTTAAGTTGCAATTGCGTCACTGCTAGCTACGAGAGTAGCAGTGGCCGTGAAAATGGCGGTAGTGATACGTCGGAGGAATGCGGCGAATGCGTGGAAGTGATAATGGTTGGCAGCCGGAAAGATGCCCTGCTCGACTTCTGTTCGGCCTCGCCTCTCCTGTCCCCTGTTTTGAGATTCTGGTATATGCGCTCTGCTCTGCTCGAATTCTTATGTTTTGCGTGTGATTCATGCGGATTCACATCCATTTTGAGAGTTTGTGATTATCATTTACAGATGTTATATGTATTGGTGATATGATTTAGTATGTTGTGGAATTGTGTAATGAATGTGTTACAGTGTTATTATGGGCGGCACTCGATTGGAGTGGTCTGGAAAAGGATAGGTATGGAACGTGCAATGTGCAATGTGGATGGATTGAAGGCAGAATTTAGAAACCTAGGTTGATTTTGATTGCCTAGACTGTGTCCTTGAGGATTTCAATGTGCATTTGGGAGGAGTTTTTTTTTGTATAGAATTCTACTAGCTTACTGTGTCGATGGGGATTACTTTCTGCTGATATTGCAAAATACGCATAGCTGAAAATAAACTGGTGAAGGACAATGTGCTGTAAAAGAGTGGAGGCTTAAAATTATATATCATGTTCTCCATGGGGGTAAAATGTGGAAAATATCGTGGCGCATGTTTTCTTAATTTTTTGGATAGACTATAATAGCTGTGGTTAAAGTGACTTGTTGTTTTTTGTTTGTTTGCTAAGTAATGAAAGATATGAAGTCGTCTAGATGAATAAGGGTATTAGCTACATGGCTTCAACAACCGGGAAAAGCTGCAAAATTTAGAATTGGTGGCCAAGTAATAAGCTTTATCTATATCTCTGAAATGGACCATGCTATTCTTTGACTATCTTATCTCTGAAAATGATTGCCCTGTTCTACTATTTATCTACATTTATTTTAATAGCCAATTTGGTTGGCTTTGATTTCTAGTTGCTTGATTGAAGAAAGACGTTTCTAGAAATTATTATGCTTATGAATGATTTATAAATATCACCCATTAGTTGATAATACTTTATAAGTAAAGCTTTTTGGGTGAGAGTTAAGGTATAGGTCGTGAATGATATGCTACTATACTCATGATTATTCTGAAAATGTTTATCTTGAGAGTGATTATTACATAGAGAACCTGAGAACAAAGTTTTCGCTACATATACTATACTCCCAAATATCTTATTCTTATTTTGTTCTTAAGAAAAAAATCCTCAAATTATGTAAAAAAATTACTTGACTGTTGACTCCTTTGGTGAGCTGTTTATTTGTTTATTTATTGGTGTGTTTCGCCCATAGGACTAGAAGTTACTCTGATAGTCCATCTAGTAGTTAAGTTGCACTGGTTGAACCAGTTTGATTTTTTCCTTCATTAGATACAATTTGAACCTTTGTACTTGATGATAATAAATAACCTCGATAATGTCATGATTATGTATTATTCTAACTTGGTGCTGAAGAATTACTACTCAATGAATTAATTCCTTCTCGGTAGATTTTAGCTGGTCCCAGGATTCCTATTACCAAGGTCTTACTGGATACATAAATTCCCCTTAACCTCACTTTGACTCTGGCAGGAATGTTCTTGGTCATGACTCAGAACAGGTGCAACTGCAACAAAGGTTCACAAGCAAAGGTCAAACATCTAAACTCAGTTGCCTTCTCTGGCATTTAGTTAAATATATTTTACTTCATCTACTTCCAGAAATAAATTATGAACTTAAGAGTTCATATTACTAAGATCTTGCTATGAGCTGTTGATTTTTGTTGGGTCATCTACCAGTCAAAGTTAGACCATATGTAGTTAGTTATAGATGAAACTGAAATATATTATATATATGAGTCTAATTAATTCTCCATGAACAGTCTCACTCGACATGATATTTAGTGCTTTAATGTACAGTGTTGTTCTTTTCTTATAAGAAACAAATATATTATTAACTCAAAAAGGGAATTGAAAGGAATTACAAAGGATTCTTTAATGTACAGCACCTCCAACAGTATTCACTAATTCCTTGTATGTTGTTTTCCTCCAGGTTAATACACAGTATTATTCTTAGACTAGCCAAACGAACCCAAACCTTGATTACAAGTAATTGTATGCACTAACATCAATCTGCTGTCGCACCATGAACCTCCCACCACCATTATCTTGGTGCTCTTATTTTTGGTAGTCAATCATTTCACTGCTCTTTCGCTTATTTTTTCGTCTCATGCTGGAATAAGTTATCACCATTATTGTTTTTTTTTGGTTTTTCCCCATGAGTTGGGTGGTGGCATAAAATGATAGGTGCTGAAATGAACAAAATTTGAATGGTGTATATCAACTCAAATTATCCTTTTTAAATTCTAGAATAAATGGCAATTTTCTTTCTGCTGAGCATAGCAAACCAATAGCTTTTATTTTGCACTCTGCATTTATTTTCTTTGCACCTTTCTTATGCTCTTTGTGGCTTTGCAGATAGCACTTCAAGAACTGTGGAAGACTTCTTGGCTTGGCAGTCATCTTCTAAAGCTGTGATACTTGTTTGTACATAACTTACTTTCCCTCTAATAATTTTTCCTTTCATGTCTAACCAACTTCTTTTTTGGTAATGAATGCTGAATTGATAAGAGGTTTTCATGTTTCTCTGAGAACCATTGATGGGGCTCTGCATGCATGTGTTGTACAAACTTCGAATGACATAGCGTCAGGAAAATAACGTATTATTTGTGTGTTCAACCTTTTTACTTGAATATTTAGTATTCGGTACTTGATCAGCGAGCATGAATTTTTCATTTAAGATTTAATCCTTCTTTGTAAGTTAATTCATGACTTAATATTGAGAAAAACATGCAAAATCCTTAGAAGTTAATTCAAAATTGCTGGGAGAAATATGTTGCCATGTAACTTGTTTTTAGATTTGGCCACCTAAATACATTTAATAACATCTTGCTCTTTGACTTATATTAAACTGAATTTTCATCTTCCATTAAATTATTTTCATAAGAAAATTAAGTATGGTAAGAGTATTTGGAAAAACATATTGATACGTCTGATGATTTCACGAATCAAATAAGTAGATTCATTATGAATAAAAAAGAAATATCAAACAGCTTATAACTCGAATAATATCGGAAAACACCATAATGTTATGATTTACTGGAATGGAAATTTTCATTTCACGTTGAAGTGTCATTGTTAATACATTTCAATATTCAACAATATTTCATTTTTCTGGTTAGGTTGCTAGTGCTGCTTATGGTTCAGATTATATTACAGCACTTGAAGTACTTAACAATGTCAAGTGTGGAAATGGGTTGGTGGTGGGCATAATATTGAAGCCATTTAGCTTTGAAGGGAAAAGGCGGCAGGATGAGGTGATCTCTTTTCATTTTTTGGTCTATGATGCAACATTGAAGAGACATTAATATCTCTGTACAGTCTGATATCTGCCAATCTGAAACTATAATGGGAGCTAAGAAGTATTAGATGTCTAACCATGTTGATCTTGGGAGTTCTGGTATATACCATGTCATGATTTTGAAGCTGAAAATAACTGATGGCCATTTATCCCA
Organism: Salvia rosmarinus; assembly: GCA_036937905.1. Taxonomy (NCBI): domain Eukaryota; kingdom Viridiplantae; phylum Streptophyta; class Magnoliopsida; order Lamiales; family Lamiaceae; genus Salvia; species Salvia rosmarinus. Next base: position 11,758,031 of record CM072814.1, read on the forward strand.
TCTGTAGGTCAAAGATTTGGTTGGCAAACTTCAAAAGCAGGCAAATTTCTGTATTGGTGAGTGATTTATTTTCTTGGGTCAATATGGTGTACCTAGAGCAAAATGTCTCTAAAGCTTTCTTCCTATTTCACATATGTCTTGTTCTGATAACCTTCATCTGGTGAGCATGAGGCACTGAGGTTTGTAATAGTACAAACTACAAAATCATCACTTTCTAATTCTCTATTTTATGTATGTTGTGTTAGCTTAAGCACATAAGTAAGTGCCAGCATTAACATTGTTAGTGGCACACTGGCAGTATGCTGCTGTCTTTTATATATATTTCTATCCTATCCTCCAATAAAAAATGATAGATAAAAGACAAAATTATGACATAATGGAGGTGGCTGCCGTTATGAATTCGACATCATTAGAGCTTGACCTAGACAAAATGCTAAGTCAATGTACAGCTTCTTCTTAGGAACTGTTTTCTTGTAATTAGAAGCTTTCCCATATTTTTCGGCAAATGGTTTGCTTGGACTTCCCATGATGACTTTTTGAGGATATTATTGGTTACATTAATTCATCCCTTTGAGTTAAAAAATCATTTAAACATGGTTGATTTGTGCTGGAAAACTCTGGAAATGTATTTAGCTTTTCTTCTAGAAGAAATGGAATTAAAGAGGAAAATAAAAGAACACTGGAGAAACAATATGCATTACTGTCATTTAGATCATGTTATCCAACAATGGATGGAGAAGAAAGGCTAGCTCAAGAAAATTAAATTGCATTATTTATGGAAAATCATAGATATAGATTCTATATACTACTAGTTCACAGGAAGGTTTTGTTTAATACTTTATTCAGGATTAGCCTATTAAGATTTAGAGTGAAAATGGGATATACCCATTTTGCTATAAATAAGACAAATTATACCGACACCTACACTACCCACTCACAAAATTTCTCTTTGTTACACGATTCATGATGATTACACAATGTGTTCGGCCATTTGTGTAGTAGTACAAAATGTACTACCACATCACATGAATGCACATATCTGTTCGTGTAGTTGTGCATTGGCACACTCAAATTTGACACGAGAGGGAGAAGTGGAAGGCGGTTGTCACTGGGTTTGCAATGGGCAGTGGCAGCAGGCTGAAGGTGCGAGCATGATGTGGAGGAGAGGGGAGGCCTCGTGCATCAACTGTGCTGTGAGGACTTGCAACGAGCTATGGAGGTGGCAACACAATTGTTGTACTCACCCCGGGGGGTGATTTTCTTTGAATTTTTTTTATTAAGGGCAAATCTGGACATTGACCCAAAATGGGTAGGTTTCATAATTTTTTATACTTGTAGGTATGATTTGTCTCTATAGCTAAATGGGTAGTTGTAACTATCAACTGTAGGATTTATCTATGATGGCAGAGGCGAAGTTTTACGAGGAAGTTATGCTTCAAGCAGTGCACTGGTCCGTTTGGTTAGTAAGAAATTGGACAACCTTCGTAATTTATGAGGAGTCACTTGAGGTGTGGGGGTTAGCATTAGGTTTAAGGTTGCTTGGTGGGTACCAGCACTTTAAAACTCAAAACCTTCACTGTATCAAACATGTTTATAGATTGGAGTATCGTGTAGTATGACTTGCTGTTCCTCAGGGACCCCTAGTCCTACTTTCCCTTTTTAAAATTTGATTAGTCAAATTTATTGTTTCTTATGACAATTATGGCTGCAGTTCTTGATACTGATACGCTTCTCGAAAATGATCTGGTAACTCTGGATGAGGCTTTAAGGACTACTAATAATGCTGTTTTGATGGCCATAAACACCATTTCCATTTTATTATCTGTAAGCAAACTCTTTCTCCTTTATGTTTCAAGTTTTTTAACTTCCTATTTGCTAATACTTCTTTGTTATTTCTACTATGGAGTTTTGAGATAATCACCTTTGCCTTGTCATTAACAGGAGAAACACATGAAGTTTCTGAGTGCAAAAGATTATTCGATCAGAGAAATTCAACTTCCTGAGTTTCGACAAGTAAGCTCCTTTACACTTATATTGAAGTTTCAGTTTCTAATATGCATGCTCCAAGAATTACTTATTGAGAGTTCCTTATTTCAGTTCATGAATACCTTCAGCAAATTAGATCTTTTTTCTGATGTCAAATATTTCATAGATGCTCATCTCTTTGGCGTCACTTTTCCTTTCATCCACTAAAATCTAAGTTTATCATCTGCAGGTTTTTGAAAATTACAAAGAAGCAAGAATTGGATTTGGGGCTGGTTACAACGTCAAAACCTCACTGTTGCGAGCTATAAATGACTGCCCTTTCCTGGGAGTTGACATACAGGTTGAACTTATGTATTTTTGTTTATATTGCAGCGACTATTATTGTGGCTATTGCATGCTGTTATCTTTGGTTTTCTTAACCACCTTTAACTTGTTAGTTCTCCAACTGCATTTTGCTCAATTTGTTGAGGCTCACTAGTAATCTGCAACATGATAGTGTTTTATTCGATTTGATTTTCACTTGTCCAATGTCCACTCAGGCTTCCTGGCACTATTCTTATGGCAGGATCTTGATGGTGTAGTTTTATGCGTCATTGCAAGTTCAGGTTCTGTGGAGTGCAGTGAGGTGAATAATATTTTGCATACTGTTCGAGTAATTACAAAATGCAATGGAGAAATAATTGTATCTATCGTCCATGAGCCGTATCTGGAGGCTAACACAATAGCAGCTGCCATTATTGTTTTTGGGTAAGGTGCCTTGTAAACTAATTTAGCTAATTGTTTAACTATCCACATTAGGCTTGAATCTGCATCACTTCTCAATTGTGTTAATGGGACTCTTATCACTTTAATGCTGATTTTTCATTAGCTGCAACCATCTGTTTTCTCTTCGCTCATGCAACTTTGTTTAGCTTATACTCTTATATGTTTGTTGTGTCCAATATGTTAACAGATACACCAGAAAGCAGCTGGCTGCTGCTCCAAGAAGGAGCATATTGTCTAGCCTGGGTCAGCATTTCCCTTCCATTTTCAACATCTTTAAGAAGCAGCATCAGCAACTGAACAACCTTGAGAAAGTCATTTTAACCGATAGTCCACATGCCTCTAATGAGATAAATCCTCCTGGCACGAAAGATACGTCCGAGACAAATTCTTTAGATGGTGCTGCTGATGACACTGTTGTTATATCTGAGAAAACCCTAAATCCATCTGGTGATGCAGAGGAAGAATTCCGTTCTTCCAGGTTCTTCCATGTAGATATCAATTTTACAATAAGTACACTTGATAATATATCTTGGCATTTATAAATTCTTCTTCTGTAGGAGTGACCATGGTTCTGGAGAAAAAGAGCTAGAACTATTGGATACCAATTTTAGTTCTTTGCCATATGAATTAATTTCTGAAGGTAAAACCACAATATCTTCTGGTCACCTTTTGCTGAATATTTAGCTGATGATTAGTATGATTCTCTTGTTCTTCTTATGTTAATGATGAGAATACATCAGTTTTGAAGTGTTAGAATTGGATTTGTTTTATGTTATGAGTTGTTGAGCAAGTTAGTAGTATTCTAGTTTAGTACTCTTTTGTATAAATAGGTGCCTTGATAATAGTTTATGAATATAGAATATTTGGTCCCCAACATTATGTTTCTATCTTTGATTTAACATGGTATCATAGACATTCGAATCTAGGGTCAAAATTTCAAAATTTGAAATTAGGGTTTGATTTAAAATTCGGTTTTTGTGTGAAAAGAAACGACCACTTATTTGTGTTTGGAGCTTCACCGGTCGACACCGCTAGCACCGGAAGATGAGGTGTCAAAGGTGCACTTCTTCGGAAGTTCGGCCGTCGGAATCGACGCGTATGGGTCCCACACGCCAGCAATGTTTTTATGCCCAGTTCGGAGTTTCGCGTGCGTGTAGGCGCGTCTATGGCCGAATTAGCCGCCTCCAGGCAGTCCCGTCCGACTCTCTCGACATCCTCTGTTTGTCTAAGCACATGTTTGGATCAGCACCAGTGAGACGTGGGATCTGTTCGTCGATTTGATTTTTTGTAGGGTTTGATTTGTTTTTTGGTGCGTTTGAGCGTGTTTGTTGTTGGAATTCAGTTCGGTTTGTTGCATTTTGCTCATCTTGACATTTGTGAGTTTTTTGGATACTTGTTTGGGTCAACATCTGAGGGGTGTGGGATTCAATTTGGGTCAGATTCGATTTCTGTTTGAGATTTCAGTTGAAGTTCAAGTTTTAAATTTTCCTTTTCGTTATGTGTTTTTAGGGTTATAGTTGATCATCTTAGTAACAAGCTAGGTATGATTAATATCTACGCTCCAGCTTGACTGAGAGTGCTAGATTTAGAGTTGTTTTATAGTAGGTCAACATCCCGTGTGGGATTCGATTTTGGTCAAATTCAATTCTTTTGAGATTTCGGTTGAAGTTCAAGTTTCAAATTTTCCTTTCGTGTTGTTTTTAGGGTTATCTTTGTAACAAGTAAGGTATGATTAATATCTATACTCCACTTGAGGGGGAGTGTTAGATTTATATTTGTTTTATAGTATAACTTGTTGAACAAGATAGTAGTTTCCTAGTTTAGTTAGTATTTTTTTTGTATAAATAGCTGCTTTGATCATAGTTTATACAAAGAGTCATAACTAAACTAGGAAACTACTAACTTGCTCAACAAGTCATACCATTAAACAAATCTAATTCTAACACTTCCCTCGTTTGAAACATAGATTGGGATGGAAATCGGTTCGATTTGGTTAACCAAAATTTTCAATTAATCGAAACCGAACTACATGAAATCTTGATACCAATTATCGACTCATTGGTTAACCGATTAACCAATCGGTATAACCGATCGGTTAACCATTTCAATTATAAAAAAAACTCAATTCTGCTCCAAGTAAGGATCGAACTCACAACCTTGGTGAAGAGATAGACTTTACACAGACGCCTAACCAACTAAGTTGTGATAGTTTCTTGTAATATATTCATTTTAACTATATTTATAATTACTCAGTTATCATAAAAAAAATAGGTTGATTTTCGCTATAAACTAAGTTGTGAAAGTGTTTCTTGTAATATATTCATTCTACGAGATAGGGAGACATAATTTAGATTTGATCTACCGAATACCCCTTTGACAATTGTGGAGACATCAATAATAAGTCTAATTGGACCATGTCCACGCTTTGCCCACACCTCGTTGATTTATATGAGGATGAAGAGCTCATTCGGAAGAAGCCGCTTATGAGACAAAGACCGATGTTCCCATGATGTGTCACCCCATGCTCATACAACCCTAGCACCGCATTATGATATGGTTTCTCGAGCGGCGCATGTATGGCTACCCACGAGTTAGTATCCCACACTTTCTTTTTCAAACATATTCGTCCTCGCCGTAGAATAAGTTTTGGAGATGTATCAAGTGTGTGGGACTAATCTTGGGTTTTGTTGTTTGTTCCTTTTCTTTTTCTTGTTTCTAGTTTCTTGTGCTTTTGTCTTTGTTTAGGAGTTAGTTGTGTCTCACTATTTCGCCTTTAAAGTTCTTGTTATGTTGGGAGATTTTGAATGGCGAACACGATAAACAAAAGTGATGATGTGGCTAGTGACGAATTCTCTTTTATGTTTTGAAATCTTACATTTGGGAATATTATGTGAAAAGTCGAGCATTCATTAATGAATAAAAATGTTTGGCCTCTAAAAACTTTACAATCGAAAATAAGCTTATGTGAGAATTTGAGTATTGACTATCTTAATTTCATAGTCTTATTAACGTGCATGTCTTTCACTAAAACTTGTCTTGGTTTCTCCATCGAGATCGCATTAGTGTTCTTAATAACTTAGAAGTGATATAAGGCTATCTTTGTTAACTTCTTTACTTTTTTTTTGTCCAAATACTTTATATAATCCTAGTTATTCCATTTAAGCCTGATATCCTTTTCTTTGATCTAATCGTCTTGGGTATGGGAAAGATTAGAAGATTGTTGAATAAGGAGAAAGATGCTATGAAGTTGTGTTGAAAAAATATATATGAGCCTTGTTGTACAAATATAGATACCTCCATAAAGAAACAAACAAAAAAAATATTGAGCATAAATAGTTATAAAAAAGAAAAAAAGGGATTTGTTTGTGGTTTGATGTTTTGGCATTGTTTGGTACTGAAAATATATGGTATTGGAAGGCAGATGAAAATAGTTGTTTTGGAGTCAAAAGGTGAGTGTTTCATTTGATCTTTTGTTGAGACTTTGTTTTGGAAATTAAGTCACTTTAGCTTAAATATATGTTACCTATCCAAAGAGCCTACATTGCAACCAAATGAAAAGATATTTTTGATCTTTGTTATAAGACCACATTGAAACGATAGAGAGGTGAGATAATAGGCAAGCTTATGGTTGATTGTGTGTTTTGTTTTAAATTGAGTGCATAAACTTGAGGGTTGATCGTTCTTCATTTTACTCGTTTTGGTATCGATTGTAAGGTTTGACGAAGTCGAATGTTCAAATTTATTGAGATATGTGAGGTTTTGATCATGATATTTACATGTGTATTCTTTGAGAAAAATTCAGAAGCAGAGATCATTATCACTTGACTCTGTGTGTTTATTCTTTGATTTCTCATTTTTAATTGTTCGATGACGAAGAAGAAAGTGCGGGATACTAAGTCGGGGTACCAAAACTCAAGGCAACAGCAGTGGAAACCGAAACCGGTGCTGCTAAGCCTGCATCATCTCCATGTATACCTTCTGCTGACAACGCAGTTCATGATATTGCTACTGCTCTTCCTTGTAATGGTGCTGCTGCGCGGCTTGGATAACATTGAAACGCTTATCCATGTAGCCATACATGTGCTGCTCAAAAGCGGCCATGTCATAATGCGGTGTTGGGACTGCATGAGCGTGGGGTGACACATCATGGGGAACATCGACGCCTGCCTCATAAGCGACCTCCTCAAGAATGCGCTCCTCGTCCTCATCAAATGCAAGGGGTGCAGGATCGTGATAAATTAGCGCGGTGAGCAGGCATGGACATGGTCCAATTGGCTTATCATTGATGTCTCCACATCGTCAAAGTGGTATTTGATAGGTTAAATCTAAAGTACGTCCCTTTCTTGTAGAATCCATGTTCACCCTTGCTTGCGAAAGAAAGTGCTACTGGCAGAGGCATGTTTTATTCAAGAGGATGTCGGTGAGATCATTGTTTCGTAATCTGAATCCCAAAGTGCTCGGCTATGGGAGTAATCATAACCCGAAACCGATACTAATCTTCCTCTCGACGGTATTGATTTGAGACTCAAACTGACTAACGACGATACATCTTACCAAGTATATACATCCGCATTAAACACTCAAGAAATAGGAGTTCATTCGACCACAAGATGCCCACGTTAGCCGGGTTAGAAGGTGAAGGCCATAAGGCGTTGGAGAACACGAAGATGGGGTTCCTAAGAGGCGGCTTTGGTCGATTAGAGTCAGAGGAGTTATGCCTCTCGAAAGGAAAGCTTGGCCAAGTAGTGTCAAATTCGATTGGCCTCAAAATCTTCTTGGCCTTAGGTACACACCTTCTTAAAACCATCCGAAAATATTGTCAAGATCACGTGTGGTGAATTCACGGGATTCGCTTCCTAATTGGAATGTGCAAGGGACTAGAGTGCCATTGTCCCGCTCTAGGTCGTATGATGTCAAGAATTCCAAGGTTAGACCTTTGTAGGCTAACCAATTCCCATGATCACGTGGTGCAGTCCCGACCTCTTGATGAAATGCCAAATGTCATCCATAATGCCCATCTTCTACAAGGAAGTGGGGCTGATGTAACGACATTGTCGGTGCTGTAGACCGCCTAGTTGGATCCAATGTTTTCGAGCAACATCAGTTTGTAGGTCAAACCCATAGTAGCGTGGGTCGAAGATAGTGGGTAGATCATGTGGAGGTGCTTCACGAGGTCTAGAAAGAGCTGCTTGCCTTTGTCGTTAGATGCCTTTTAGGGGCATTATGTGTCCATCTAAAACAAAATCCCCAACAACAATATCATCTACAACAACGCCCATACAAGAGCCAAGTTTACCGCTAAAAGTTCCTATGTATAATTCATGCATAAATAATTAGCAAATTTTAGACACCTATCTTCCCATTCACACAAAAATATACATAATTTATATAAGAAGCACACACAAAAACCAATCTTTCCTACTCAAAAGTGATATCCATGACCAAGAATAAATGCATAAAATTATTCTAAGCATATTAACAAACAAATTAGACAAATTCACCGATAAAATTATTTTAAGCATATTAACAAACAAATTAGGCAAACCCAACATCATAGGCAGAGTAGGAAACATCTTGGAGCAACAATTTCATAAAATTGATCAATGCAAAGAAAATCCCAATATTGGAGCCCTAACAATTAAAATAGTAAAAATTGAAGCATCTAGGTTCATTCTAACAATTAAAATCTCAATTTATGTAAAACAATCGGCAAAAATAGTAAACCATGCCTAGAATTTAAAATGGCAATAATGACATACATTTGCTTGGATAGATTGATGAAACGGGAGAAAGTGAAAAGAAATAGGATATAAGTGTGAAAAGTGTGTTCTAGTGTGTGGGTGTGTAAGAACCGTAAAATAGGGTAAAATAGGTCAAAACGAGTCAGATGCACGGGTTACCCGACCGGTCAAGCACGCCTAGGCATGAGGCCGTGTGCTCGTGACGTCGTCGCCTCAGCGAAATCACGCCCGCACGGTCATTTGAGCGTTGTTGCGTACTCGTGACCATGTTATCCACTGGAATGCTGCTTTGAGCCGCGGTCGCATGGCCATGATCGCGTGTACCCGTTTGTTTTTTAAAGGAAAAGCGAAACATAAAAGAACAAAACAAAAGGATATGAAATTTGGTTGCCTCCCAATAAGCGCTACATTTAATATCGTCAACTCGACATCTTGATGGTGAATCAATCCCACAGAGATTGATGTGGGACACAACTCTCGGTTGCTCTGTACTAAAATATGGTTTGATATACTGTCCATTTCACACTAAAATATGGCCATGTGGTCCTGTTTCCTCGCCCCACGCGTGGTCATGGCACGTGGTACCGCGGCCATTCCGTGTGCCCTTGGGCTTCGCGCGACGAATTCTTTTCAGCTCGTTTTTTTTCTGTCCGATATCCGATTCTTGATCCGTTTGCACTGTCGGACTCACAACGAGATGAATCAAACTAACATCAAGCCAAAATTCCATGAATTAAATCCAAAGATCCTATATTAAATTGACAACAAAAGCACACAACAAACATTTTTTCCCATAAAATAGCATAATAATATGCTAGAAAGAGGAAAAATACTTGGTGGTCAACCTCCCAAACTTGAACTATTGTTCGTCCTCGAACAAACAAAAATGAGAAATCAAAGAATAAACACATAGAGTCAAGTGATAATGATCTCGACTTCATAATTTTTCTCAAAAGCACATACACACATGTAAATATCATGATCAAAACCTCGCATATATCAATAAACTTGAACATTCGGCCTCGTCAAACCTTACAATCCTTACCAAAATGAATAAAATGAAGAACGCTCAACCCTTAAGTGCTTAAGAAAGGGACGTGTATGCACTCAATTCAAGACAAAACACTCAATCAATCATAAGCTTGCCTATTGTCTCACCTCTCATCGCTTAAATGTGTGCTCTTATAACAAAGGTAAAAAAAGTCTTTTCATTTGGTTGTAATGTAAGCTCCTTGGATAAGTAGGATATATTTAAGCTAAAATGACTTGATTACCAAAATAAATTCTCAACAAAAGATCGAATGAAACACTCACCTTTTCACTCTAAAATAAATATTTTCATCCACCTTCCAATATCATATATTCAGTACCAAACAATGCCAAGACATCAAACCACAAACAAATTCCTTTTTTTAATATCTATTTATACTCAATATATTTTTCTTTTCTTTGTGGAGCTCATATAGGGTATCTACATTTGTACAATATGGCTCATATATATTTTCAATTTTTCAGCCTAACTTCATAGCGCCTTTTCCTCATTCAACAATCTCTTAATCTTTCTCATATCCAAGACGGTTAGAATAAAGAAAATGGATATCAGGTTCAAATAGGATAACTAGGATTATATCAAGTGTTTGGACAAAAATAATGGTAAAGAAGCTAACAAAGATGGTCTTATATCACGTCTAAGTTATTGAGCACCCTGATGCGATCTCGAGGAGAAACCAAGGTAAGTTCTTGTGGAATAAATGCACGCTTTAATAAATCACAAATGAAGGAGAAGTAAGACTATGAAATCATGATAGTCAAGGCTCAAATTCTCACGTAAGCTTATTTTCGATCCTAAAGTTTTTAGAGGCTAAACATTCTTATTCATTAATCTATGCTCGACTCTTCACATAATATTCCCACATATAAGATTTCAAAACATAAAACAGTATTCATCACTAGTTATCAATCCATAGTTTCTTGTATATTCCATTTCATTTTTGTGTTTATTCTTTGATTTCTCATTTCAACTAGGATCTGTATAAATAGGTGCTTTGATCACATTTTTTGAATATAGAGTATTTTGTCCCCAACATTAACATGAAGTAAATAAAGCCATTTGTTTGTCTTATAGTAATCCTAGTTGAAATGGAATATACAGGAAACTATGTGTTGAAGAGGGAGCTATTTACTGGAGGAAATATGGGGCCAGGTCATTCAACTGAATCCAAATACGGAAGCAAATTTACAGATGCAGCTGGAGTGGTTGACAGTCTCAGCATCTACAGATTGCCCGTGGGTGTAAAAACTTTAGAGAAGTTTGAAGAGTCTCCTGTCTCCTCAAACACTAAGCATGGAGCAGCATTGAGAATTGATGACAATGAGAAAACTGTATCAATTGTGTCTTGGTCTGGATTAACGGATATCGATTTCAACAACAATGCTTCTATATTCAACAGAGGAAATAGCGCCAATAATTCCAAGAAGCAGGGTGGCCTCTCTGTTCGTGCTGCATCCATGTTGGTAAGTTCATTTTCTTACCTGTGCTTATTGCATCCAAACATTAATGGGAGGGGCACATTTCTAGCTGACATATTTTCTCTCTTGTGGTTTTAAATGATACCTTGTATAATCAACATTTTTACTAGAATATGTACATAAGATGTTTACTGATGAGATTAGCTTCACCATTACTCTTATTCCTAGAAATTTCCCCAGGTGCACGTATATTACCTTGTTTGACCAAGGAATATTGTTTCTCTTCCCAAATTAAAATCAGAAAGGAAAGAAGATGCATCAAATTGGTTCATTGATTATTTTTATAGTAATATTTGATTAGCTTATTTGAGGAATATATTATATTTTGTTATAATTATAAATAGAGTAGATTGCACAGTTGAGCAGGCCAAATAATGGCCTGCCATTTAGATTCGGCAGAATTACTGGGCAGGTGTAATACCTGTCTCAGTTCTTTTTCATTCTTTCTTCCAAGTCACAAAACATCCATCCCTTCATTAATTTCAAAATTTTGGTTATTTCCCCAGCGTAATATCCTAGACTCTGTCAGAAAGCTACTAGACATTCTCCAGTTCCTTTCTAAACAGTCGACTCTTGTCCAAAATATTCCAATAACATCCCAATTACCCCACTCCAGGCACATTTCCACACCCAACAAAAAAAAAAGAACCCAGAAAAGGAAAAACCCACCAAACATATTTGTCATTCCCTTGTTCATTTCCTTAAGATTTCATCTAAATCACACAAAATATAACCCAACATATGTTTTTCTCCTTAGGCAAAATACTTGTGAACTCAACTTTGGCCTGAAAGTTAATGTTCACAATTTACGAAGTGCTTAATAAATGGCATAAATATCATTGCAGCAAAACAATAGTTAGTATATATTAATTTTCTTGACCTAAAGCTGCTCGTGTTTGGGGGTACATAAGATACAGGGACTAATTAATTTTAAATGGCCAAGAATTTCTATTTTATATTTGCAAGTATGATGGCTTGTAGACAAAATTTAACTGTTAAAAACTGCTATAACGAATCAGTACTCTAATATGGTAATTAGTAAGTTAATTGTTCATAGCTATCTTATACTTGGATCATCAACTGGTTTTAGATACCTGTAGCTGTTAATATTGTATCATTCAATGAAGAAATTATTAAGCAAATCTTAGCTGCACCATGCTTAAAACTTGATGGAGTTATTATTTTTTAGTTAAAATTATGTTTACAGAACATAATCTGGAGTAGTATCTGTTTAGTAGAGATGGGAAGTGCACACTGTGGGTGATAGTGGTCAATACACATTTTCTCGCTCAGTTCAGAAACCAATCTATCTTGATTGTGGGTTAATCTCAAATTGCAGACATAAAAAAGGACCAAAATGTGTTTTTACTTGAGCAAAAGGATATGTGATCTCCTATCAGCACAGTACAACTTAGAATTGAACTGAAAATTTGGTTCCTGCCTCCTGGATGCATTTCCTTTTCTCCTTGTTTTCTTTTTCTCATATGTGATGTTGAATGAATGTTAGCTGTGAAATCTATTTCTAACCATCCACACACCCACATATATATGAACAGATTTCTTGGACAATTCTTCTTTATATTTCTCATAGTAAACTTTTGGCATTAAGATTGTAGTTTATAATTACATTGTGAGTGTTTGATGTGTGAAGGAATCAGAGAGATTCACAAAAGAAGTGGAGTCGTAGTTGAGATGAGATATCGTGGAGGAAAATACAAAGGGCGCTTGCAAGGAGGACTTCCTGAAGGAAAGGTACTTTTGCAGATGTGCTCATCTGAGAAGCTTGCAGACACCAATTATTTGATTCATCTAAAAGATGATGGTATAACTGCTGCCTCTCAGGGACGCCTATTGCTTGGTGATGGAAGCATCTATGATGGTATGTGGCGCTATGGAAAGAGATCAGGTCTTGGAACATTCTACTTCAACAACGGGATGTTTTCCAGGGTCATGGAGGATGATGTCATGCATGGCAAGGTATTTTTTACAGCCTTTTCTTTTTAAATATATTTGATGCGCTCCTTGTGTATCACTAGTACCTTTGCACCTTTACAAGTACCATTATGAAACCTCCATATAATATTGTGGACAAATTGTTTTTCGCCATCAAAATCGTTCTCTTTTTTGGGGAGGATCAATTGTCATCTTAAATATCAGACCATATGTATTAAATATCAGACTCCATTAGATGACACCGTAAATGTATAGATGACATGAACCGGTCAAGTGAAACATGATACCGAACATGAAATTGTAACAACGAAACCAAAATGAGTTAATTGACCCTTTTGGTAACTCAGAAATGAAGTTTTAGCTTCTCTGACTATTTTTCATTTCAATTCATTTTGTAAAAATTTAGCTGAACTAAACTTGAAATTCCAATTAATAGTTCGTAAAGATGTTCTCTTCATTTGTGTCTCTCTTACACAGGGATGGATTTACTTCCACACTGGGGATAGGTGGTTTGTTAACTTCTGGAAGGGAAAAGCAGATGGAGAAGGCCGTTTTTACTCAAAGCATGGTGATGTTTTGTTTGGCCACTTCAAAGAGGGATGGCGACATGGTCTCTTTCTTTGTATCAATGTCGATGGGACAAGGTTCGATCTTTTAACGATGTTCCCTTTTTTACATTTACTTTTCACCTGATCTTTGCAATATGGTTTTTCATGAGTTGACTATTTCTTGGAATATTCCCTAGTTTAAAATGACATTTCTCATCATATCTGGAAATATTTAAGATAATGAGTTTTGATATAAATCTTAGAACTAGAAAGCCACAAACGTGCATAGTATGGTTAGATTTTTTGCTCATGTTACCATTGTCCATATTTGGTTTTAGCTGCAAAACTGTTCCTCTAGTTTAGACCCAAGCAAGCCCATAATGATTTTCCAATGTATGTATTAAGATCTTAGTCATAACTTCTAATTTCTAAATGCCTGTTCTTCTAGGTTGAATATCTATTGTTGTTCAACACAAGTCTGCTGGAAGGTTTTGCAATTGCAATGAAAAAAGTTAACATTTAATTTGAGAGCTTTTCTATTTCTACCCTTAATGTTTTGCTTCTCTAATATAAATTTAAGAAATCAGAGATTGGTTTATATGTAGTTGAGCTTACCTTAAACTAGGTATTACCTTTCCAAGGATTATCCTAAAAATGCCTGCATCTAAATTTTATGACTTTCTAGTTTCAACTTTTCTCTGTGAGGAATATAATGATTACACACCAATTGTATGATCAAGGCAAGAAATGTATGACTTGTGATTGAAAAATCTTAGCGACCTCTCTTAATATCAAAAACAGCCATTCTGTTTCCATGAGAACATTCCTCGTAATTCTACTCTGCCTCAGTGTTTTCCTAACATTCTATTTTCTTCGGATTTGGTCAATATTTATGTATAGATAAAGTAATCTCCATATATTAAGTAAAATTGCCATAAATTTCTACTTTTATCTCTATGATAAAACTTTCTGATTTACAATATTCACATTCCACAGGGCTGAAGAGTTATGGGAGGAAGGTGTGCTGGTCAGTAAAGAGCATTTGGATCCCAATGAAGATGGTTGAACATTGGTTTTCATCTGAACGGTAGATGCAGGTCACAAAACAGCCTCTTGCAAGGTTCCATGCCTCTGATTTATAAAGAAAACATGTAATATAGGAGCTCTTGGAATACGATTGGATGCAGAGCCCACGTTTCTATGTTCCAAGGTAACTGAGTCGATCAATTATCTGATTGTCTCAATTTTATGTCGTCTCAGATAGTATTGTGTATATGTGCATATAACTGGTAGTTTAGTCAGCCACGCCACCAAACTGTGTAGTCGAACGTTTGTGGCCACTTTTTGGAAAGAAGTCATGTTATTATTGGTTTCCTCTTGTTAATTTAAGGAAAGGGGAATAGTAGTAATTATTTGACGGAATGAGATTATTAGTTACAATATTGGCTCACAGTTATGTGCATGTAATTCCTATTGTAGCGAAGAGCTATTCAGAGTGAATGGGATGAAAATGCCATTACATATATTAGGCCATATTAACTAGTCTTGCTTTGGAATGCATAAAATGCAAAACTTCTAAGCAAAAGTATGTAGCATAGAGCAGCCCTTTAAGTTTATACAGTGAAAGAAACACTACTAAAATCCACTATAATTTGGATTTTCGAGAAAAATATCCAAGTGCGCATAAAGATGTTTAATTTGATGTTTAAATCAGTCGACCAACCTTAATAGAATTGATGCAATATTCTACTTGGATCAACACGATCTTGAGTTATACCCATAGGGTGTAAGCCCAAAATGAATTAGCAATATTCCCAAAAAAAACAAAAAAAGCACATCCAACAATTAGGGCCCTAATTTGATTTCCAAGTTTATGCAGAGAATATGGAATACGAAGATGTTTGTCACGGCCTGGGAGGACTAAAGCAACCTCACAATTATTCATTATTACTAAAAAACCACCCTTTCTCCACTAAAAAAAATCCACCAAAATTCATTTAAACCTGTGCCGTACACCAAGTGACACTCTTGGTGGACGGAGGGATAATATGAATCGACTTTTACAGATTTCTAATTAGCATAAGTTTTGTTTCTAAGCGTATAGATAACGCTTGAAATCTGTTCAGTAGCAGATACATGAGGCCACAACAAATAGTGTACATCGAAAAATGGGAAATCTGGTGCCTGGACTGAAGTCAGTGCAACAGTAACGAAGATAATATCTCTGCCATAGTCTTATCAGGCATCTCCCCTTCATTATCTTCTACTACTCCAGATTCAAGGACAGCTGCATCCAATGTTAATTTCCTCTTTGCAATCTCATACACGTTCTCATCGACGGTGCCCTTTGTGACAAGCCTTCATAATTGAAACAAAAGTGTATATTCAAATGTCAAATTTACTGAACATAAATTAAAGCAGGAAGAACACATCATTCTATTCTATATTCAAATAGTGTAACAAAAAAATCACTTGCATCCTTTATTTCCTGCAGCATAAGTGCTGCTACATGGCCCTACTGGTCATAAAAGCAAGTGTTTACTGGAGCTTCAAGCAAGTGTTTCACTGTGGTGCTCTGCTCCAGCCCAGGGCATTCAAATAAGAATGTGACTTCTTGGAAGTGCTTCTGATGCTTGGTCACAGAAATCAGAAATCCCAAGTTATTAATACCAATTGCTGTGAACTCGGTAGAATTTTCAGATTACCGCACAATACGAATACATATGTCAGTCAAAATATAGTTCAGGAAAATGAGTTACCATGACTTCCTTCACCTGCCCCCCAAAGAAAAAGAAAAAAAACACAACAAAACAGACCATGAAGGCATCTCTTTCAATACTTAAGAAACACGGTAAATGTGTCACTTGACGGTCCTCTTTCTAAGTCTATTAGAGTCTGGCAAACTACTGTTCTAGTATAATGCATGATTCAGTCAATGATGGCATAAATTCTCCTTGAAAGCACCAAATATCCCATCTACTGGATGACAAAAGAAAAAGAAAATGAAGAGAGAAGGACCTTTACCTGTATACTGTAACAGGCTTCGTTTGCCCAATGCGATGACAGCGATCTTCAGCCTGACGATCAATCTGAGGATTAAAATCCATGTCATGGATTATAACGGTATCAGCTCCGATCAAGTTCAGACCCTGTCCACCGGCCCTTGTGGACAACAAACATGCAAATATTGAAGTGTCCTTGTTGAAGGTATCCACAATTGTCTGTCTCTCTTTCACCTGTGTACTGACAACAATATAAAACATAAACATGGAAGTCCAGGGTAATGAAATTTTTGAAGTTATGAAAATATCTATTTCAGAGCATATAATTTACTAGAAACATAGCCTTGACTACATGAGTTGGACCTTAAACTTGGTACTGGGCGGACATTCAAATTGTAAATCAGATATACAAATCATCTAAGAAATGACAGGAACATAAGGTTTTAATCAAATATTTTTAAACAGACACAACCATCTGGTTTAACCTATAGGACCAAGGTCTTCCTCAGTCATGATTGTATAGTCGTAATAATAAGTCAGACGCCAACCAGAACAACCCAACTACGCAAATTTGATATGTTACCTTCCAATTTTCCCAAATTTGGTTGCCTTTCTTTAGGAAATTACTGAAAATAAGCACTTATTTTTTAAGATAGTCAATTGCAGTAATGCTTTGATCGTGGTGTTTAGCCAGGCAAATTGTTGAAGTCTTTAATAAGCATAACTTTTCAGACTCCTATAGATCCTTCTGGTGCAAACCTAACTAAAACACCTGAGCAATTTAGTTCTGGGATTTGTTTAGGCAAACAAAATTAAATTCAACTACAAGCAATTCTGTTACTCTCTTGGTCATTGTATACTAACTTGAGATATAATGCATCTTAGCTTTGAGTAAAAAGAAAGATGATATAATTCATCCTTTCCTTCTTGTGTAGCTATTTTATGGCATAGTTTTCATGCTCCAGACGGCCTGGCCTGCCAGATGATTACTTTCAACTGTAGTTTGGTAAAAGTGATTGGAACCTAAATTTTGTATAGCAGATTTCCAAACAGGTAAGATCAATGGAGGGGGGCAATCTCTTAAACTTCTTTAGCCAAAATTTGCAATTGACCTATAGTAATCGAAAAATTGAACATAGCAGCACAAAGTAGTAGTCTCTGAAAGGTTAAAATCAAGCCGGGTATCGGGCCTGTTTGACACCTCCAGAAAAGTGTCAATAATGTGACTGAACTACCAAATTCCTCTCCTTGTCTGAGAATGTTGACATGCACCAATCAGTGGAATGAAGTCTGCAGAGAACAGAAAGCTAAATTTACCTTCCATCAAGACGCCTGTAGGTCACCCCAATCACATCCAAAGTCCACTCCAATATATCAAGCATTGACGTCCATTGGCTAAAAATAAGAACACGACTCCCAGCACGGCTTAATTTAGGGAGAAGTTCACCCAATGCCTATGCCACACGCAGATCCAGTTGTGGTCATTATAGCAATTAGCAAATAAAAGTACAAAACATCTCCTACTACATCATTCAGCTTATCAATATCAATACCTAAAATTAGAGGACAGTAGGAGTGTAGGACATACCCGACATTTTGCAGAAACCATAGCATGATCATCAGAAAGAGTTCCTTTCAAGTCAATATCACCATAGTAAAGTAGAAGCTGCATTAAGTCAGTTAAGCTGAATCTGAGTACCCACGAGCCATATTGCATCTCAAACAATTGATTCATGATATCAAAAATGGAGAGAAACAGCAAACATTAATATGTAGGATTGGGTTGTCTCTTCTGAAGGAGAACTAATGCCATCAAATATACGATCTGGCACTACTTCATAATGACAACAAGGGAATTGATATAAAATTATAAATCACTTAGAAATGAAAGTTTTTTCATTGGTAGATGCTGAAGACACGGGTCAAAGAACAAAAAGGTCAGACCTACTACTGGACAACATCTAAGATGTTCATAAAGTCCCCCTTTCAGAAAGACTACAATATTTTAAGAATATGTATAAAATAAAACCAGCATATTTCATGGCCGGTCGATTAATCAGGAGAGGACAAGTAAAATGCCATTGTCATCAATTGATAAAGTAATGAATAGGTGCTAATATGTCCAATCATGTTTAAAAGTATATTCCACAATTATAAATTCAATTACCCGATGAATAGAGAAGTCATTGTAACTCTTAATCTCCTCAACCACGCGTTCTAAGGTACATTCGAAGCCAAACACACCTTTCGGATGCAGCATTTTAGAAATACGAATAACATCATCATCTGTGTAGTTGCGTCTCACCAATAATGGATGATTTGCTATCTGGAGTTAAAAATTTTAAGAAAGAGATACTCTAGCGAATTAAATGACTTCAGGATATTGAAGAACAAACAACTGAAGTACCTTGCGGAATTCCAGAAAATAATTAGAAATTTGTCGTCGAGGGAGTATGTTGACCACGTTACTTAAGCTAGTTTCAGATGACTTCAGAATACGAGCTTGAGATATCACACGATAATTCTCAATCGCTTCTTTATAAGCATCTTCCTGTTCTTTTCCCATGCAAACGTATTCAATCTATAATAGATAGGTCCCATTCAGATTTGGCAGACAAATGGATAAGTTGTCAACCAGGTCTGATATAGTGAAAGCAATAAGAAATTCATAGAAAAACAATGAAGTTACATTAGGGGAAGAGATGCCACCAGTACCTTCTGCATCTTTGGAACTAGCTGTTGCATTACATCTGATTTTAATCGTCTTAAGATGAATGGTCCTAAAATGGACTTCATTCTACAAATTAGATCTCTGTCTTCTGCATTCAACAACTTTTTTAAGTCAACATCCCCAGTTTCAAAAAGACCAGGCATTATAAACTCCAACAACGACCACAGCTCCTGCAAATGAAAATCAAATACTGAAGAAAGGCACTCCAAAGTAGAAGATATTCACTATAGTAGAACTTAGGAATCACATACCTAGTATGAGACTATCAAATAATTACAATTATTCTGAGAAATAAAAATTGTGTACGAGGATTCACAGGCATGATATACACTCACTTACCTTCAGACATCACAATTAAATACTTCATTTGTAGGAAATACTCCAGAACTTTTCACTTTTGTGGTAAGGAAGAGGTATTCAAACCCAAGGAGGACAGGAGGAAAGGCAACTCATGTCAGAACGCTAACCACACATACGAGGCAGTTGTAGAAAAGCTTCCATCTTGGAACTCAAACAGTTTCTTCCAGTTTTTTGGTTGAAAAGAATTTAAGTAATTCAAGAATGTTCTTCAAAATTCTCATGTGCTTATTATTGCCATCAAACAATGGCAGGACACATGAAAGCAGCAGTATCAAAAGATCTCATCTATTGAATTTAAAGAGAGAATCAAATTGAAGTTGTTGAGAAAATGGTTAATGGGAACCCAATAACCAAGGTTTATGTGAGGAGAAGGAGAAGAGCATAAGCAGCAATAGGAGAAGGCAGAAGCGTGAGGCGCTGGACGTTACTTATTAGGATTTTATTTAGTTTTAGTATATTTCCTTATTTTTTATTATTTCTTATTGTCATTAATTCCTTTTCCTAGTAGGACTCTGTTAGTATGTAGTTCTTTTCCTAGTAGGACTCTATTAGTTAGTCTGAAGCCCTTTTCCTAGTAGGACTCTACTTGTTAGTCTGTAGAGTTCATAAAAACTCAGGCTGCGAGATGAAAGACATCAGGAATATATTATTTATGAGAATTACAGCCACATCGCTGATTACTAGGTTAATTCAAGGATTATATCTTTGAGTTGCTAGGATTTCTCATAGGAGATCTCA
Organism: Salvia rosmarinus; assembly: GCA_036937905.1. Lineage (NCBI taxonomy): Eukaryota > Viridiplantae > Streptophyta > Magnoliopsida > Lamiales > Lamiaceae > Salvia > Salvia rosmarinus. The sequence goes on from CM072814.1 coordinate 11,778,384, forward strand.
TCAAAGGTTAATTAGAAGCAAGGCAAGGCTCAATGCAGAGCAACTAATAAAGTTACTAAAACTTTGATCTGTGCTATGAATATGATATGCTAATTAGATAGGCAGAACCGCATAGTTCAAAACAGATCTCATAAAGTGAATCAACAAGGAAATTTATTTTAACAATGTTACTTCATGCTGTCGGTACATTTATCTGAAACTGCTGAAAGCAGAAAGTTTTCAAATTGTCAAGTCCTAATATCGAATATGTTGACCCAAATTCCCACATATTCAGCAGACTTCACAATAATATCTAGACATGGTTTATCAAGCATATGAAAACTAAGAATCCAGAATAGGGTCGAACGAACATACATGCAAATCATTTTGTAGAGGTGTGCCTGTAAGCATCAGACGCTGTCCTGCATTTCTTGCAACTGACATCAAATTTTTCCACCTGAAACTATTCTTATCCTTTAATGCATGAGCTTCATCCATTAGCACACAACTCCATTTCCAATGTCTCAGGATTTTGCGGTCTTCTTTCTGCTGCAAACTGAAGAACGACTTTCAGATTTGGAAATGGAACAGAAACTCAACTGGCAGGAAATTTTACAAATAATAATAATAAATAAACCTCTAAAACACAAACCTATGGCGTTCAAAAAGTGAATAGCATACAAGAATAACATCAAATGGTGGTGGCTTTCCGGCCTTTCCCAGAGAGCTTAATTCTCTTGAATAAACTGACCGTGCAGAACCATGATACTGAATCACAGTAAATGATGGACACCATTTCTTAAGCTCCCTTTCCCAATTTTCCAAAAGAGAAGCAGGACATACAATTAAATGGGGGCCTGGATCATCTTCCAGATGCTTCAACAGGGTCAGATACGTTATGGCCTGGGATACAAGATTTCCTTTGAGATTACTGGGATTTGAGAATTACAAAATGATTAGGCAATAAAGAATTGTAACGAAATAACCTGGACAGTCTTCCCAAGACCCATCTCATCTGCCAAGATAGCTGCATGCCAAAATATTGTTAGAAAAGATGAAAAGTCTGTTGAAACCAGAAGCAAAACTGAGCGGCTTTAACTTTGTTCTTATACTGGTTGATGTAAGCATCATCATCATAAGTCCAGAAAAGTAGTGTGCATCAGAAGCATGTGGGGAACAGTGATGAATTAGTAAATTAGCTACCTGTAAAACTTGATAAAATTATCATATAGGAAAAGTAATCACAGATTAAACAGGCTAATTAGACAACAAACAAATACAGTCTTCTTCCCACATCAAAATTGTGAAATGCATAGTATAGTTACCAACTTACATTTGTTACTTGTGGAATTAATCATAGAAAAGTAGCAAGAAGGCAAGTTGGGCGAACTTTATTTGTAGCGTGAATGTGTTTCATCAATTAAAGCAAGATTAAACACTCAGTTGTTCAGTGTAAATTACTTTGAAACGCAACTATACAAGGTTTACCTCCACCAATTTTCTTCCTATACAAAAGCATAAGAAAATTGACTCCAATTAGCTGGTATGGCTTTAGTGTAGGCTGAAAATCCTCCCCAGCTCCGCATGCTTCATTCACGTCATCCTGCATTCAAAAACTTGAAATAGTTCAAACTCTCAATCTGCATTCATTTCCCATGAAGCAAAATCATTTGAAAACTACCAAATTGTGCGCAGCCATCAGACAACAAAACAGAAATAGCAGGAATTCTACAAATCAAATCTCCACAACTCCACAACATTAAATCAAAAATCAAGGACTCCATCATCAGTACCTGAGTGACAATTCTAGCAGCAGCAGCAGACCCCAACTCCACTTCAGAGTACTGATCACATGCAGCAGTGCTTGTACCGTACAGCTCCTGCTTCAAGTCAGCTGAAATCTCCCCACATTTACGTAAAGCCTTCTTAACAACATCTTCCTCCTCCGCCTTTAACCACACCTCGGGGTCGCTAAAATCACCGTCGTCGTCCCCGTCGCTGCCGCCGCCGCCGCCGCCATCTTCTTCTTCGTCGTCGTCGTCGTCGACGATTACGAACCTGCTCCCCCGAGTACTCGTGGAAGCTCTTTTAGTGACCTCAAGTTCAGCGTCGTCGTCCTCCAAGTCATTGAACTCGTTCCCGTTTCCGGCAGCCGCGCCATCGGAAGAAGAGCTCTCAATTATGTAGATGTCATGTTCATTGGAATTGGTGGTGGTATTGCTGGTATTGGAGAAAGCGAAGGACTCGATGGGGGGAGGAGGGTTTGGAGGAGGGGGTTTGGGTTTGATGATACGCGAGGGTTTGAAGGAATTGGAGTGGGGAGACCATTCGTCTTCCGACAGTTCGATCAATCTCTCTCTCTTCATTTCTCTGTCTCTCTTCATTTTCTTGTTGCTTTCTATTCTGCTACCCAGCAAGTTAGAGAGAGAGTGTGTGCATCATCAAAGGGTAGTAGAAGAGAGAAAACTCGGAGGCGGGGGAAGTGCCGCCATTTCTCGTGCGCCGATCAAATTATGCTTTCTACTCCCCCGCATCCGCACGTGCTTTTCTTATTTTTATATACATACGCTTTCTAATAAAATTACTCTTTTATTTTCTTTGTAATGTCTTAAAATTAGGGATGTAAATCTAATTCGAAATTCATAGATTATAGACTAATAACCCGATAAGATTATGATTGCAAATTTTTAATCCGAAAAAAATAACAACAAGAATAACACGAATCGATTAGCTCGACAATCCAAGTGGGTTAACCCGAAAATAGCTCATACCCAAATGGACTGATCCGAAAATCGAGTGTTTGTCTGATTAATTAAAATTTTCTTCATGACATAGCTTCAACCTTCATTATTTGCTCTTGAAAATTAGTATAATAAGATTTAAAAAAAAAAATACATGTGGAATGTATTTTGGTTTAATATTCGAAAGTTATACTTATTATTTCACTTCTTTGTCAATTTACTCCAATGATTAATATAAAATATAAGTAATTATCAAGTAAATATATATATAATTTATTTATTTTTCCTTAAACTTTCTAACTCCAATGACCCGACGGGTTAGCCCGAAACCCGAGAGTTTGAGATTATGATTGAATCTTACTAACCCGAAAAAATATCAACATGAATAGCCCGAACTGAATATATAGCCCGACAACCCTAGTGGGTTAGTCCGAACCCTAGCAGATTAGCCCGATTGACATTCCTACTATAAATAGTCAATTTTTTAATTTGAATTGTATTAATTTTTTATTAAAATAATTTGATTTAATATCTATAAAAGAATACGAGTAATAATAAAATAAAAAATTTGTACATAAATTATATTTTCCATATAATTTTAATATTTTTTTTAATCTGTGTAAAAAATGAAAGTGGAATATGTTGATGGGATGAATGAAGTATATGTTAATTATTGTGTTAAAATACATTTTCTTTTGGTGAAAATCTAAAGTACTCACTTCATAATATACATGTGAAAATTACTCACATTTATAATATGCTTATGAAAACTATCCAATTTTGAATAAAAGACAAAATAACCCTTAGATGTTGACTAATTCATTAGTCACCAGCCGTCGGTCGAATGGCTAGTGAAATCTCCTAACTCACAATGAGTATATGAGAAAACAATGAGGATGGGAGTGACTAGTAAGTGTGGGATGCTAGTGGATTCAGTAGTCGCTCCACCAGCAATTAGTGATTCTCAATAACCACTCCATCGGTGACTTGGTTACTAATGGATTTCACTATCTAATATCATAGTCAACAGTCAAATTCAAGTATATTTTATCACATCCAATGACTCTTTTCAATTTGGTAGTTTCATATTTATATTATACGTGTGGGTAGTTCTCACATGTGTATATTATGAAAATGATAATTTCTTACATTAACACTTTTATTTTTTACAAAATATCATGTGGAGACGTTATCACATGGGACATTTGAAATCACATATAATTACAAATAATTAAGTATAATTAGAGATTTATTAATCTTCTATTAAGAATTTTTAATTAAATAAAGAGGTGGAACTCGGGCGTTCCCACATGTTGTTCTCACAAGAGTACCTTATTTCGCTAAAAGGTATTTTTCTAAGAGTTAACTAATTTTCTATGTTATAAGTTTGTATTTACTATTTTACTTTCACTATTTATAAAGACCCGACCCTGGGGGCGCTACGTTTTGCGAAAAAATAAACATGACTTGGAATAACGTTTATGAATTATGACTGTGACAATTAAGATCAGCATTCTAAGAAACATACCATACCTTTAACTTAACATATAATATGAGGACTATATGTTACCTAGCGGGAACAATGGCAACTGTCGTACTGGATAAAGCGTCATTAGACAGCAAAACAATTCAAAATATTTAAATATACGGTTACATGCTAAATAGGAAGGAGGATGAGTCAAAGTTTAAGCCACGAGTGGCCAAAGCAAGTTTGATAAAAGTTCAAGTTCATCAGAAGGTGTTGTCAATCTTGTCCCACAAGAACTAAAATGTATAGACTAAGAAAAGAATCAAAAACCATGCAGCCACCATCCACATCCACTGAGATACCACATCGCTATCATTTTCTAGCCCGTCACTCATCCTAAAAATATTTTAAGAAAACGTAGTGTGAGTACGAATGCACTCAGTGGGTTAAGCTCCTAATTTTGGAGATAAATAACTCATTTTACTTGAAATAATGATTTGTATGTATCATGACATAATTTAGAGAGGTTTTAAGAAAATGAAACACTTGCTCACTGAATGTGTTAAAACATAAACTTGAGTCGAGGCTCATTTACTGATAACTCTTGTAAAAAGAGTGATTTTCTAATCTCCAAAGCCTTTTGAGTAATGTTTTATGCATGTTTTGTGTCTTCGTTTGCCTTTCTTCCTCGTTTTGTGTTGTGTTTCGCGTGTTTTGCTCGTGTTTGTTCTAGAGTTGAGATAAGTGATCTTTTGAAGTTAATTGAGCTGAATTTGAAAGAAAAAGATCATTAAATCGGCGTTATTCGCAAAGATCCATATTGCAGAGTTGGTGAAAATTCAAATAAAGTGGAGGGCCCACTTGATAAAGCTTTTGACGTGGAGGCACTGGGCATAAATTAGCTAAAGTCCAACAAATTAAAGGGCACACGGCTTTACACGTTTGAAAGGGCATCTTAGCCATTCAACAAGCTTAAAAAAGGAAACCTAGTTCCTAATCTAAGTGCCACAGCCGAAATATAAAGAGTAAGAAAGGAACAGAGGCTGGGCAACGAGAGATAGAGAGAAATATACAGAGAGAAATTCTGAGAACACAAGGGGAGCTGAAGTTCGAAGATGAAGGAGGAGGAGTCTGATTTCAAAATTGTTCCCACTCTCCTCTTATTCTCTTTTGTTTTGTAATTCTCATTTGGCTGTAACATATTGAGAACTTGAATCTTTTATTCTCTGTTTTGAATTCTAGCATGAGCTAAACTCCTGTGACTTGAATTCTTGATGAAATCTATGTCTTAGTTTTTTAATTCTTATGCACTTTATTTTAGCTTGCTATCTTATTGTTCATTCAAATGGGTTTGTTGATATTTCTTGTTGTTGCTTGATCACCAATAGCAAGTTGAATAACTATGTTTAATTCTGGAAAGATTAAATGCAGTGGATACATTTGAATGACACAAGACATAATCCTTGTTGATTGTGTTGAGCAAATAGCATAGGAATATGTATTTCGCTTGTGTGACCTTTGTGATTTGAAATGAATATTGGAATTCTTGAACTGTTATAGCATATGAATATGTGTAACTTGGTGAAAGATATAAGACCATAGGATTTGGGAAAGTTCTATGAAAAGCTGGTTATTCACATCAACTCTGATTGATGTGCTAAAATAATGCTGCAGCATCATTCTGTTATGAAGACATAGACGAATTCAATGATTCAAGTCCGTTTTTCCAAATCAAGCTTTGTTCTAACCTTTTAAATAGTTGTTTATCTTTTTCATTCAAGTAATTTACTCTGTGATTTTGTTCAGTTTGTTCCCCATAAAAGAAAACCTAAAATCATCTCTTAGTTTAATCGTTTTTATTCCTTGTATTAGCTAATTGAAGTAGGCGTACTATTTTAATTTGCAATCCCTGTGGAAACGATCTTGGAGTACTTTCGATTTATTACTTGTTGACTACGTGCACTTGCGTATATACTTGGTAGCAAATGACAAAATATTTTATACATGCAAACATATTTTTGTTACCTCAACCGTTGGGCTTAATAATCCGTTGTACTTTACAAATATTAACCCACCTTAGCTCGGAGAACTGAGTGATCTCAATTGGGATCGATTTATCTTGCTCATCCTACAAGAAAAGTCTAGACCTTAATACATATAATATGGTCAACTTAGCCATATCATGCAATTCCTTCCTAGGTCTACTTATTCCCGATATTTAACATTTGAACTCAATGTTTCTCGGGCTTAAGACCCATTTATAAAACATGCTCTAGTAACTTGCTTATCTTTTTAAGAAGGATAAATACTCACCCTCTTTTCATCATGACATGTAATGCAACACTTTCCATGAATTTCACACATGATCATTTTAAAACATAGTTTTTGCCAAAACCGACGTCACTTTTCAAAAGATGAATGCACCATGGTAGTAAATCGTGTTGTTTTGATTTACCGATCATATAAAATCATGCTTTGATATTATATGATCATGACATGGTGCACACTTATAAGTCACATACTCATGCTTAAGTCAATACCCAAGTAAGTATTTAGGTCATAATTAATCATAATTCACTTGATAAATTATAAGTTCGAACACTTGGTCACATAATTCTCATATTATCTTCAAATATTCAAACTTGGGTAATAATATGCTTAATACCTTTATTATCCAAGCTCACACATAAAAATAGGTTTCTCATGTTTTTCCAACACTTAGTAAATAACTTAGGTACATAAAGTTTCCAATTTTGAAAAATTGCACACTGAACTTCAAAAATTTATAATAAATCGTGTGCTCATCATAAAAATATGAGAGAGTAAATTTTAGAAAGCTATCAAGTCATCTTTATTACATAAAAATCGGGTTTCAAAATCATCTCGAGCTTTACTAAAATCCGAATTAAATCCAACTATTCCATAAAATTTTCGTAAAATAACGGACATTTACTCTTTTGCAAAAAGCAAAGTTCTATGTGTCGCTTGTACATGTGCGTTGGTTTTAGTGCAAAAATCATTAAGGGTTAGAAGAAATTTAATTTATCTTGAGGTCTATCTTGTTCTCGATAGAAAAGCACAACTTCGTGTTCTCGATAGAAAAGCACAACTTCAAAGACTAATTTTTTAAAAATAGAAAATGAAATGAACTCGGATGGGGTTGAAATTTGGTGTGCACGTTCAAGAATCATATATCAACATCTAGCATAAAAATCAGAATTTTCCAAGCATAACGGTCAAATAGGTCACGCCATTTTCTAGAAATCACATAGCATTGTGACATTTACATATAGTTCATAAATAATCATCTAGACATGATTCCAAAACATAGAAAATTATATGCTTCCATAAAACGACATATACACATAATGTAACATATATCTCATATACGTCCATGGGTGTTCATATTGGTGCATGATGGAGGAATATACGAGTTAAGGAAAATTAAAACCTTTCTTTTAACTCAAGATTGGACTTTGTACTTGATTAGACGTTGATTAGCTCAAGTCGATTCAAGATCGGTATCGCATCGCCGATCGGTTCAAGCACGGGAGTCTTGTTGAGTGTTGTCGCTAGCAAACCTCTTGATCGTTAAAAAGTCGTCAATTGGACTTATAACCGATGAGTTGCGGAATATGGTGGTTACGTTTTGTCTTTACTGAAAACGTAAACTGATAAAAAATACTTAGTCAAATATCAGCTGAGTCGTTTTTAGTTATATCTCTGCAATATCACTGATATTGATAGAGTGTTTAAAAATAGTGTGCTCTACTGCGTGTGTTGATAATGTCCAGTTCAATAATATACAAGGTAAATACGATTCTAAAAGTAAAGAGCATTTGGTTTTTACATAGTTCAGAGAAATCAGCTCCTACCTCAACTGACTGATAACACAGTCAATCCACTACTTGAAATTTGATCTTGTTTACGGATATAAGAATAAACCTAGATACATATTTTAACCTTTTATGTATCCTGTCTAACTTAGTTTTCTCCTATGCTTGTGGGGTGCTAGGGCCTAGGAGGCCTCGATCGCTACGGTGCGATGACCTAACTTCGCTACAAGTGCAAGACAACCAATCTTTAGCAATCGATATTTCGTTGCTTACTTGCGCCAACTTATACTTAAACTTTTAGGGTTTTGATTATAGGATTTTCCAACTAAAAGTTTGAGTGTCATAGACGATCGCTCAATATATCTAGCTTAGAAAATAACAATAAAGAACCTAGACTTAAGGAGATGATGGGTCCCGGGAGTGCGATCGGTGTATGGAGTGGATACACCGGTTAGGCAAGATTAAAACTTTTGGAGACAAGACTAACTAGTTGTCGACATCAATCGGGTCGTAACCGATAGTCCAAGATTGGTGTCGATCGCTAGTCGATTCAAATAGGGAATGTCTTGATCGAGTGATATCGTTAACAAACTTATCGATCGCTAAGACAACAAGTCAATTGGACGATAAATGATATACATGGGGAATGTGGTGGTTATTGATTTGTTTTAGAGAAAACCGACACTCAGGTTTTAACACTTAGTCAAATATTGATTAGTCAGTTTTCCGTTTATATCTCTTCAATATCGAACTGATATTGACAAACGATTTCTAAAGCAATGCAGAGTTGTTGTGTGCTGATGATGGACAGTTCAATAACATGTAATTTAAAAACAATGCTGAAAGTAAATGACACGTAAGTTTTACGTGGTTCGAAAAGATCGACTCCTACGTCCACGGGCTGATTGCTTAGTCAATCCACTAACTTGGGATTAGTCTTGTTTATGGGTACAAGAGAAAACGCAGACATTGAGGTAACTTTATAGTGTCCCACCTAACTTGGCGTTTTCTACGTTTGTTGGTGCTAGGAACCACTAACCGCTTTTAGGGTGCGAGATTTAACCTCTAGCTTACGTGTGCTAGAAACTAAGCTTTCAAAGAACCAACACTTCGTTGATTACTTACCCAAACTCTTACTTAACTTTGGGAGGGTTTAGTGGGTGGTTTTCCAATTTGGAATCGAGTTATCACATACGATAAACTTAAAGTTCAGCTTAAGATTAACAGGTGAATATCCCAGAGGTAAGGAAGTGTATGTTGAAGACTCGGTGATAATTATATTTAAGCTCTCGAGTCTTTCAGTGCATGAATGAATCCTTCTTCAAAATCATTGCTTGATTGACATTGAGCTTTGAGCTTGAATACATGAGAATTCAAATGTGCATCATTTCGATAACCTTCAAAGGTGGATTATGCACATATATAGAGAAAAATAAGAATAGTGTCATTAGAGGACAACCATTCAAATCCTTCTATTTATCTTTCGATTTCTTCCGTTGAGAATCCTCGCACGCCTTCCGACAAAGGTTGCATCATCGCATAATCGTATCTGTAACTCTAAAAATACAGTATGGCATGTCAGGATCTTCTAAAGATACGCTACAACACGTGTCAAGTCAAACACTCAAGGTTAAACCTTTCGTGTTTCTTCAGTGAGTTTACTTCGTGTTTTGTCAGCTTTGACTTTAGGTTGGACCAATTGAGGTTGTATCTCCTTATCATCAGCAGTCTGGACTCCGTGTTTTGTCAGCTTAGAACTTATGAGTCAGTATGATGCTTCAATCAGACGTAGAAACTGATAGTCAACTTTGACTATCGAAAGACATCTTTGACTTCAGGATATCAGCTTTAACTCCTGGCAGTTAACTTTGACTTCTAGTACCTAGCTTTGATTGTTGGTACCTAATTTTGACTTCCTCAAAGACATTCAGCTGTCAGATATGACACTTAGTCATATCTTGACTCCTACTCGTCCTTCAGCGTCGAGTCTTCATTCTTTGATCTTCAGGCTTCAGTCTTCCGACGTCAGTCTTCAGTCTTGGACTTTACTCCAGTAGCTTTGATCTTCAACATCGCTTGTACATTCAGTCTTTAGACATTAGTTGGCCCTCCGTCAGTCTTCATTATGTGATCCTTCATTGGTCGTTATCGTGTGGCTTACGATAATGATAATAATATCAGATGATCGACTCAAGATCGCTTGCACACTTGATCGTGGGTCCGTCCAAGTCGGTAGTTCCGTCTTGAATCAGAACATAAACATCTAACTCGCAAACAAGTCAGTTTCATAAGTTACTTCAACAACGCAGTCATCGTAGTTTTGGGATCTAATCAAAACATACAGATTAAGATAGATTAATTCATGAGACTCGAAATTTCCCAAGATTTCAATATATAAGAATTTTCCCAACATAACTTATTTGCTTTCACAAACACTATCTCACTACTAAAATACGATAGATGGGTGAGGAATGGTTTTCGACTACTTGAGTAAGCCTTTACAATGAGTTCAAGTAAATGCTAGCTCACTGATCTAAGCTACGATGTGAAAGTAAGCTTAGACTCGATTTCGATGAAATATTTGAGCACGATCTCGTGATCCGCACTTGAAATATGGAGAGCTTGATTGAAGATAAACTTTATACCATGAAGGCTTGAAGCACTTTTGGAATTGTAGTAGTATCGATTATTTTCTTTGAAACTAATATCTATCTATGGTAAGAGAAATTATAATACCTATTGGAGAGATAGCTCATCCTCAAACTACTTTCAAAATTCAACGAAACTTTTAGAAAGATGCATGTTTATAAATAATATCTTTTTTTCATGTTAGTTCCATTTTTTTATCTTTTGTTGGTGTTGCAGACTGTCGACATGACTTTTGTGTTAGATTCGTATGTTGTTGACTCTACCTCATTAGTTGAGTGACAGTCGATAGTTGAAAGTATCCGTTGATGATCTTTCCCTGTACTCGTTCGAGTTGTACCTTCGGACTCTGCACGTTAAATATCCTTATTGTCTCAAGTGCACTACATGTTGCAACAGATGAACCTGATCGGTTAGGTTTCCATGTTCTTTGATCAGCTATGCATATGTTTTATTTCTCTTCTCGTTTCTTCAGGTATTCAAAATAACATCAATTGCTTTAGCTTACTTAAACAAAAAACAAAAAGAAACTCCCCAACATATGAGTTTTGCTAACTTGAAAAACTATACAAAGTCCAAAATTTTTCATCAAAAGAGATTTTGAGATCTAATCAAAATTATTTGTCGATTAAAATTTGCCCCAACAAATCTAATTTTTTTTGTGAATAAACAAGTTAGCTCTTAAAGAAATAGAATTATAAAAAAAAAAAAACCTTAATAGCGTGTGATATATGTTTTTGTAAGAGTGAGTATTTTTTATAGAAAAAATAATCAAATATATTTCAACCTATCTCTGTTTTCCAATTCTACTTTGAGCTATCAACTTTGATCATTTTATACCCAAACTATAGGAGAATATGCAAATTTATCATCAAGTGTAAATTATGGCATCAAAAACTGAATAAAATGTCAAAAAGTTGACGTGACAATACATGTATACAAATTATTATTATTTTAGTAAAAATATTATTTTATATTCTAACATTTGAATCTTTTTACTATACCCCGATATATGAAAATTAATATATCCTAATAGTGAAAAAAAAACATTTTTGGTATCTTACGACATTAATTCCGACCAACTTGACATCGACCACTGGACCACGTCTGGAATCTCCCTGACTTAAACTATAGAATCCTCAAATCAATTTATCTATACGATATAGATTTGACTCTACAAAGTTATAGAGCTGCGTCTGATTGAGGTGAAATTTAGGCGTTGATAAATATAGTGTATGTAAATAGACGAGATTTATGTAAAGCAGTAGAGAACACAAGGGTTTTTACGTGGTTCGATCAAGAATGAGATCTACGTCCACGGAGGTGATGATCCTCAATACTTTCACTATAATCGGATTACAATGAGTGTATATAGAAAGCTCTAGTATTCAATAAGTTGCTAACCCTTCACCGCCGATTTAACCTCTATTTATACATGTTTATGGATCTTGCATCGATCCTCGATTTGTGGGATCACGATCTCCTTCCATAACCGACCATGATCTCCTTCCATAATCGCCACGATTTGCGCCTTTGACCTGGTCTTGATTAGGGTTTAGACGGACTTTAGCTTAACGCGTGGGGCGTCATTAGTCAAGCCCACTCGTTTGGGCTTGCCGGCCCGAAAGCGGTTGGGCCATATCCCATCATAGTCCTCCCCAAATAGTCGAGTAACAACTATGCCGGGTGAGGTGAGGATTGTATTTTGCCGAGGCCGGTTGGTGCTCTACCGAGGTTGTTGTCGAAGGTGTTGTTTTTCGACGCGAGGGTTTATCCGACGATCCGGGTCCGAATCGGGTTGGGCGATCCGTCGCTCGGGCATGCCCCGCTTGTCGAGGACCGAATCGAAGTCGTCGTCATTGGACAAAGATGTCCCGAGGGGATGTCGAGGTCCGACGGATAGCGATACCACCGGTAATTCCGAGGTCCGAGCTAGATGAGATATCCTTCGGATGATACCGAGGTCCGAGCCGGGTAGCGACATCTGTCCGGATGATACCGAGGTCCGACACGAGACGCTCGACGTTGGATAGCGACGTCTCTTGGAAGGACGGGCCGAGGTCCGAGTCGAGTGATGATTGCACGATTAGATCGGTGTGTCAGCGCGTCCTTGATCACATCATACACGCCAGACAGTTGAAAATACTCGAAACACATGCGCGCGTCTATTCCACATCAAATCGCAATTAGCCACGTGGGAAGTTGAAACGGCAGGTTTGGGCGCCCATTTGTACTATAAATAGGCCCGAATGAGGAAACTGTTCACTTTCTTCTTCCCCATCGTTCCAGAGCAAAAAAAATTTAGAGTTTTGCCAGAAATCCTTTCTCAAATTCATCGGAGAAGCGAAATCCTTCCTTTAAAAGTAAGTATGACTTCTGCATCTTCTTCTTTGTCTGGTTTTCATCTGCCCATTCATCTCCCCCTCCCGAAAATGTTATTGAGATTAGGGATTATATGTGTCATACCTTGGAGGGTAGGTCACTGGGTATTAGCGCTAAGGTGCCGGAAGTTTCATCTGTTTGGGATGATTATAAGGTCAAGGACGTTAGATCGCCTCCACCGCCGACGTAATTAGAGTAGGCGGGAATGCCACCTTCCCGGGAGGCCCAGTGGTGCTCGCCGATCCCGTGACCGAGCTTTGGTTCCTCCCGAGGGGTTCATAACGGTGTATGTAGACGCCATGAGGCTGGTCTTAGGTTCAGTTAGCCCCATTTTTTGCACATTCGGGAGTATTTCCAAATTCTATATGCCAATTTTCCCAAACTCCATTAGGTCGGTGGTTGGGATGGGGCTTTCTTGTTATGGCATAGCCGAGGAGTTTTCTTCAAGGTTTTGATGCGATTTTTAGCGTCAAGAATATGGGAGGAGTGTACTATTTTAACCTCGGCACTGTTTAGGTAGCCGCCGAAGGTGCCGCAGGTGGCAAAACAAATATTTCTTTTGAGGGTGATGGGCACCCGAGCTACGAGTGGGGGTGGGTAGAATGAAAGATGTGAAGGTGAAGCCACTCGGCTACATAGAGGATCAACTCAACATGCTGGTGAAATTTCTATAAGTTTCACCGAGGACGACTGAATAATGGATGAGCATACATAGGTCAAAGGCCTCGTGGTCTGGTCTGTGGCCTGGCCTGAGCTGGGTGAGGGCACCTCTTTTCTTATTTCTCATATGTCCGATCTCACCGTGTTAACAAAATTTTCTTCATTGTGTAGTGAAACCTGGGCACAAAAGAAGGCCTCATCATCGCCGAGCAAGCGCCTCAGAAGAAGAGGCGAGGTAGAATGAGCCCAGACCCCCGTGGTGGTTGACGATCTCAACCAACTGATGACGGCACCTCTGTCGGGGTCGAGTCCGGCATCGGAGAAACATACTCAGGCCCGTATCGCATATGAGGTGCTGATCGCTCCTTTTTCACACGTAAAAAGTGTAAGTATAGGGTAAGCTAAGTATCGTATCCACAGAGATTGTATCACGAAAACATAGAAGCTAGCTCAACGACAATTCATCATTATCCAAGCACGAATTTGGGTTGAAAGGTTTTGTGGCTTGAGATAATTAAATCCAAAGCAAAAGTAATAACAAGAAAATAAACTAAAGCAATAAAATATCAAGGAAACAAATATCAAGAAAGACTAACCCTAGGGATGCATTAATCCTATCCACAATGATGTTTATCCCGCTTATTACTAGCCATTTTAATCCGGACAAGACGGAAGATCACATATATAACCAACAACTTCGCCACGATAATTGCGGTAGGTTGATTACTAATTTTCCTATCACGCTTACGCTCTAGAGGAAAATAAGCAACTCCAATGGATCACTAAGAATATGCTTCCTACGAATGTCCTATCTCGCCACGACTCAGGTTTATTCGTATCATGCATTCAAGATCGATTGACAATTAATACAATTACGTAATTAACCGACAACTAGATATGCATCAAGATTGATCGTAAATCAACACATATAAATAAGCACCAAGAATCATGAATCAATGCCTCGGAAGGTAAATAACAACGAGGAATCACAACATATAGGATAGAATCATGCAAACCCTGTGATTAGAATGTAAATTAGCTAGACATAATTAACGACATAAAGTACGAAATAATCATAAAACAGAAATTAAATTGATAAAACCCGTAGGGTGGCGCTCAAGAACAATCGTTGGTTCAAATCCCAACGCCAACGGAAAACCGAAAACGGTGGAATTCTTCTGACGAAAACGTTCGAATCGATAACAATGCGTAGAACAATTGCGAATGATGGAAAACTCGATACTAGAATTAATCTAAATCAAAGCTAGAACGAAAATAAATGGAAAACTATGAAAACCGAGGAAAAACGTGCAAAATAGGTCCGGGGTTCGTTGGGGGCGGTGAAGCCCTATTTATAGATTAGGCTGAAAATCCTAATTTTGGGTCTGCCGCCTCGCCTCATGGCCGGGCTCATGACGCGAGCAGCGGTCGCGAGGTTTTGGCGTTCTGGCGATTTCGCGGCCGCGGCCGCGGCCGCGAGCTCGCTCGGCCGCGGCCCTCGCGACTTCACTGCTTTCGCCCGTTCTCCGCGTCCGAACTCAATTACGATCCGCTTGCGCCTATGGACTCCTATCGAGATGCTCTTTAACATTGTAAACTTTTCACATCCATATTTTCATATCCATTTAATCATCTTTGGTTACATCTTTGCCTTATGCATCGATTATCACCGAAAAGCCTACAAAACACCAAAGAGAAACCCCAAGAGCAAGATCTTCTAGAAAAGATAAAACATAAAGAATCGATACATAACGCACATTAAACGAGCTAAACTCATCTTCAAATATCAACTATAAACGTAAATGCGCTTATCAAACCCCAAACTTAAAACATTGTTTGTCCTCAAACAAAACCAAAACAGAAGACACAACAAAAAGATCAACGAAGGTAGCAAAGATGATAACCATTCTAGCCTCGAAACATATTAACGCTCAAAAACATTAGCGCACATGACGACGTTAGCTAACTCAACACAAACAACCATCGAGGGCAAAACTCATTTATTTCAACCTCATAAAGGCATGCGTAAAATATATAGGATACACTCAAACTCACGAAGAAATTAAGACGTGTATACACTCAACGATCAATGCAACGCAACATCTTACCATAGGCTTGCCGTTTCTCCAACATCTCCACCGTCAAATGTATTCAAATAAGGATCAAAGAGGTCTTTTGATAGGTTATAATGTAGGCACATTGGTTAAGGTAGGATAATATATGGCTAAGTGACTCAAGAATATTTCAAGCACCATCATTTATACATTTCGATACATATGGACTTTGTCCATTTTCTTCTTCTCTCCCAACGTACAAATCAATGTTTATTGCCACGAAGGTACCTATACTTTGATTAAAGACCCTTTATGCTCAATGCTCATAGTGAACTTAACATTTTTCGTTTCTTTTCTTTTCTAGAGCTTATAGGGTTTAACTTTCACAAAGAGACCCAAAATTAGGGTTTCACCTAATCTATAAATAGGCTTCACCCTCGCCCCAACGAACCCCGCACCTATTTTGCACGCTTTTCCTCGCTTTTCATAGTTTTCCATTTATTTTCGTTTCTTTTCTTTTCTAGAGCTTATAGGGTTTAACTTTCACAACAAAGGCACTATTCTTTACCACGATGTATTTTCTAAAAGAAACTTTTCTCGTCATAACTTACATCAAAATTTCACCCTTTGATTCCCATATCCATCCTCACCTCTTATCATCCGTTAATCGAAAGAAAAAGTCTAATAAAGGCTCAAAGAAGCGACAAATGGTATATAACATCGGGTTAGTGTTTGGGTGAATATGTGGTTAACAAAGATGGCCTTTATCCTTTCCAAATTCGAAACACATATTGCAGCCTCGATAAGAACGGCAAGTTCTAGAAGATAATCGCATGCATGATATCACACAATTAAAAGAAAGCAGATCAAGATGTTTATACGATTGAAGCTCAAGTCTCACGCAAGTTAAGCAAATGGTGAAAACAACAAGCTAAGCCATCTCACGTCATTCATGCGTCATTTTCAACATATCATGTGCACTATCATTAAATTTCACAAAATTTTCTATCGTCATCGCCACATGGATTAACACACTTCACTTAACTCGTTGATCGACGATACTAAAATGAAAAGAAAATGTAAACACGACAAAAGCAACACAAACGAAACACGACAAAACACGAAAAAAAAAAAGAAAACGCTGGGTTACCTCCCAACAAGTGCTTAATTTAACGCCTTTAGCTGACCATCACTAACCTCGTCAATCGGCGCTTTAGTAGCAATAGACATCTTTCCCGACTTGTGAAACCTCCTAAACTTCGCATTTACGGATGACCACCATCGATCGTGGAAGTGGCCCCCCAAACTTCGAATGAAACACTCGAGTTCCATGCCGAGTCCACTCTTTCTTCTCACAATTTCCTCAATCGGTCGAGTACCTCTAAACGCGAGACGGAGCGGCAGCAGTCATGATCGAGCAACAATCTTCTCGACTTTCCAACATCGTGTTGCTTGATGGCGTCAGATATGGAAATTTTGAGCTCCTCATCGTTAACACGAAACGTGAGGTTTCCTTCCCGCGTCATCAATCAACGCATCATTGCTAGAAAAGGTCTACCAAGGATTAGTGGTTGTTGTTTCAATTCGGAATATCTGAATAACAAAGTCGGCAGGAAAAACAAAATCCCGAATCTTACCAACACGTCTTCGACGATACCTTTTGGATATGTGACCGATCGGTCACCATCATCGCTGAGATCTTCGTCGGCTTCATCTTTCCTAGTGTAGCGGTTGAAAACGCTCAATGGCATCGATTGATGCTCGCCCCAAGTCGCATAAGACATTTGGGAAAATCGCCTCGGCGATCTCGCACTCTAACGTGAACCGCCAGATCCTCTCGCCGGAGGAGCTTCCTTTGCAAGGCATCGCATTCTTCTGATAGGAAATTTTCTCAAATTTTCCAAGTTTCTTCTTGCAAGCGCCTTTAAAAATTTCATGTACCAAGATGTTTCGCAGTCATTTCAAAGAGAGGCAAATTTATCTCAACTTTTGAAAATCTCTTTGAAACGAGCAAACTCCTCGTCATATTTCGACTGACAAGTCGACTCTAAACGGGACCGGAGGAATGTACGTGCGAGGATTAGCCTCAGGGGCACTCGCGGTCGACCTCGCGATCATTTGGAAGGTCGCGAGGAATCTGCATTGCTACTGGACTCCCTTCCTCGCGGCGAAGCTATGGCCGAGCTCGCTACCGATTTCTCGCCATGTGCTCGATCGATTGCTCGCGGTCGGGTTTGCGTCACCGGGTTGCTCGCGAACAACTCGCGCCGCGGATACCGGAGGCTCGCGGTCGGTCGCGGACGCGTGCTCGGTCGCGGGCTCGTGGAAAAATTACGGATGGTTCGCGATCAGCCTCGCGGTCGCGAGCTTCGGTCGCGAAGTTTCTGCGTCGGTGTGCTCTCATGCTCTTCTTCCCGATCGGGCTCGGGTAGGCTCGCCCACCTCCGTCGAATGGCGAGCATCGATTCTTCGGGTTCACCTCAGATTACTCGGAATTGGCCTGCCTTTTGTAGTGCATTCACTTATGCGGCTATTTGACCAATTTGATTCTCCAACATCTTCATGTGCTTCCCATAGCCGTCACGGTGGACTCCAAATGATTTATCTTTTGCCGGTGTTGCTTATGAACGATTCGATTCGTTGCCAATTGTTGGTTGCTTACAACCAGCTCGCCGCATCATGTCTTCGAGACTTGGCTTCTCGGCTCTTGAATCGATTCGAACATTGAAGCTTCACTTTGAAGGATGTTCGAAATTCGAATGATTCCTCGATTGATGTGGTCGACGTCGTCTCAATCGACTCTTCAAAGAGTGAACTTCTTCACGAGATCGTCATATTTTGAATCACTCTCAACAGTACCTTTGAACGATGGCGTTCTCTCCGTTGGCCATTGATAGCTGTTGGCGCCATCTCCTCTATAATACGGCTTGCTTCGCCCATCGGTCGGTTCAATAAACAGCCCGCCGACGCATCCACCATGCTCCTTATCGCCATGTCACCCACCGTAGAACCGAGTGATTTGTTGCTCCTTGGAGAACCCATGTTGTGACATCGTCTCAATAGACTCTGAATCTCTCCATGCCTCGAATAATGATTCGTCGTGGTTTTGGCAAAATGAGAGATTCGCGATGATCTTCTTGCGCGCCGGCGGAAAGTATTTCAAAGAAACTTCGCAAAGTTTTCAGTGTCGATGCCACTCGGTCCAAACTCTTGAACCAATCTTCACCGGTCACAGAGAAACCGAACATGCGATCCGGATCGCGGTCTTGTGGCACCCCATTCTGCTTGATGGTGTCACAAATATCGAGAAACGTTCGAGATGCGATCGGGTCTTCCGTGACTCCTCCCCAAACCGCCTCCTCGACCATACCGATCGTGGGCGGTTTGAGCTCGAAATTGTTCAGATCTACGTGGGCCCCAACCGCCTCCTGGGAACCTGCTGGGATGTCGGTACATGTGATTGAGGTCTTTCCTCCGAGCGGGGACAATGATTCCATATTCGCCATCCGACGCCGCATCCGCAAAGTCGGCTAAGCATGCGTGCAACTTGCTCGGGAGAATGCCCCGCTCGCGGATTGGCGCCATTGCAGCCGTCTCTTCTCTCGTCCTCTTCTCCTTTGATAACTTTCGATCTCGGGATCTAATAATATTTCAGAGGTCCCCGAGATCTTGACGCATAAACTACCCGAGAAAAGAGAATTTAGCACCGACAAAATAAATAAAATAATATAATATATATAACTTGAATTAATAAATCCAAATCGTCAAATTATTCCTACGCAATCTTAATAATCCTTAACGGCGCCAAAATTTGATCGCTCCTTTTCACACGAAAAGTGTAAGTATAGAATTAAGCATCGTATCCACGAGATTGTATCACGAAAACATGAAGCTAGCTCAACGACAATTCATCATTATCCAAGCACGTAATTTGGGTTGAAGGTTTTAGGACTTGAGATAATTAAATCCAAAGCAAAAGTAATAACAAGAAAATAAACTAAAGCAATAAAATATCAAGGAAACAAATATCAAGAAAGACTAACCCTGGGATGCATTAATCCTATCCACAATGATGTTTATCCCGCTTATTACTAGCCATTTTAATCCGCAGACAAGACGGAAGATCACATATATAACCAACAACTTCGATTCACGACAATGCGGCATTGATTACTAATTTTCCTATCACGATTACGCCTCTAGAGGAAAATAAGCAACTCCAAATGGATCACTAAGAATATGCTTCCTACGAATGTCCTATCTCGATTCACGACTCGCGCTTATTCGTATCATGCATTCAAGATCGATTGACAATTAATACAATTACGTAATTAACCGACAACTAGATATGCATCAAGATTGATCGTAAATCAACACATATAAATAAGCACCAAGAATCATGAATCAATGCGGAAGGTAAATAACAACGATGAGAATCACAACATATAGGATAGAATCATGCAAACCCTGTGGATTAGAACAAATTAGCTAGACATAATTAACGACATAAAGTACGAAATAATCATAAAAACAGAAATTAAATTGATAAAACCCGTAGGGTGGCGCTCAAGAACAATCGTTGGTTCAAATCCCAACGCCAACTAAAACCGAAAACGGTGGAATTCTTCTGACGAAAATGTTCGAATCGATAACAATGCGAGAACAATTGCGTAATGATGGAAAACTAATACCGGAATTAATCTAAATCAAAGCTAGAACGAAAATAAATGGAAAACTATGAAAACCGAGGAAAACGTGCAAAATAGGTCCTGGGTTCGTTGGGGCGCGAGGTGAAGTCCTATTTATAGATTAGGTGAAAACCCTAATTTTGGGTTGCCGCCTCGCCTGCGGCGGGCTCGCGTCGCGAGCAGCGGTCGCGAGGTTTTGGGCGTTCAGGCGATTTTCGCGGCAGGCCGCGGCCGCGAGCTCGCCGGCTCTGCGCGACTCCACTGTTTCGCTCCGCTCTCGTCCGAACTCCAATTACGATCCGCTTGCGCCTATGGACTCCTATCGAGATGCTCTTTAACATTATAAACTTTTCACATCCATATTTTCATATCCATTTAATCATCTTTGGTTACATCTTTGCCTTATGCATCGATTATCACCGAAAAGCCTACAAAACACCAAAGAGAAACCCCAAGAGTATCTTCTAGAAAAGATAAAACATAAAGAATCGATACATAAACGCATTATTAAACGAGCTAAACTCATCTTCAAATATCAACTATAAACGTAAATGCTTGCTTATCGTGTGCCGCCTCACCACCGTATCCCTCCCCAAGGTATAAATCTCTTCCATATTTGCTTTTATCCCCTCTTTGATGCGTACTAACTTGTTTTGTTCTCCAGGAAGTGAGCTCGGTGATTGGGGAGCTGCACCACGCTGCCGGGTACATCACCGAGAGCTACGCCTGCGGTGAGGCGCCGGCGGGAACTTACTGGCTGAAAGCAGATGCCGATCTACACGTGGCACCGAGGGCGGCGGAAGTCGATGCCGAGGTTGCCGCCGAGGCCGCCAAGAAGAAAGCTTGGGCGTTGGAGGTCGCTGAGGGAGCCTCGAGACGCGCGGCGAGGCGGCCTGGGCGGGCATGAGCTCGCCGACGAGAGTGAAAGTGCCATCTTGGCGTGTCAGGCCAATGTTGAGGGCCTTCGCCAAGAAGCTCGCCGAGTCGGAGAGCTTCTCACCTTCATCTCCGACCCGCCGTGCTTAGGACTCGGGTGGTGTCGGACCACCGAGGATTCGGCACCGCCATGCCCGACTTCGACAGGTCAAGCATGGCCGGGTCGAGGTCGCCCCCGCAATGTTCGCGAGTGCGCTCGGTGAATTCCGAGGTCGGCTCCTTCCCCGTAATGGAGGCTTTGGAGCTTCCACCTCCCTTTGACCGCCGAGGCCGTAGCTCGATCAAGGTGGATGAAGACCCCGAGCTTGTGAACTTCTCGCCGAGGCGCGGCCGAAACCGAGGAGTGAGTCGATCTCCGAGCTCACTCTTCCGGCGGGGTCAACTGCAGCAGCAGAAGCAGAAGAAGGTCGCAGGAGGCCAACGAGCCCAGAAAGAGCCCGAGGTCGCGGACCTTCCGATAGGTTGATTTGCCGGATCGATAGATCCCGAGCCTTGTAAAGTTTCCCACTTGTTGGATAATAATAAATACAACTTTGAAATTTGTGTTGTCCCTTTATTTTTAGCACTCCACTTCAATACCCGGACTCGATCACGATTTGTCGACTGCTAAAAGAGGCCCGAGGTGCCTGGGCCGAGAAGGACGAAGAGGTGCCGCTTTGGAGGAGCCGATCCGCCGAAATGACCCAAACTTTGGCCAACATGGACGCTCACCAAGGCCATCTAACGGTCAAGAAGAAACTACAAGCAATGAACGCGGTGGTTCGTCTTTGATAAACGCGATTTTACACGCTTATAGTTGATATTTCAAGATGTGTTTAGCTCGCTTAATGCGCTTATGTATCGATTCTTAATGTTTTATCTACTTCTAGAAGATACGCGCCTGGGTGTTATTTTGGTGTTTTGTAGGGTTATGTATTCAAAATCAAGCACGAGCAAAACGAGCAACCGACTTATTTCTAGCGACCAGCTTAGCTGTCGCTAGGTTGGTCATGAGCAAACCAATGAGCACCTGTAAGAGCTGTCACGACTGCGTTCGCGAAAGCGAAACTAAGGCCGAGAACTCATCTGGACGATTTCGCGACCGCCATAATGGCTAGCGACCGCCAGCTGTGTCATGAGGTTCAAAGCGAGCGCAGAAGGCAGCGGCGAAGTCGGTGGCGAGATTATTTAGCGATCGCCCTAGCGATCGCGAGGACCGGTCATGACGGCGCGACAGAGGCAAAAATTGTGGTTTCCACCCTTTTCTATAAACAGGCAAGCCATCCGCGCCTCAGAGAACCCAACACGCCTGCACCTATTTCTCTTCGCTTTTTCCTCGCTTTTATCTTTATTTTAGCTTCCATTTAATTCTAGTATTGTTTTTACGCTATTCTAGTTTAGTTTATCGTTTCGCTATCGATCGGAACGCTTTGTCCGATCGCTTTCCGCTGTTTTCCGCTCATTCGCTTGGGATCGATTCAAGACCAACCATTGTTCATCCGACGCTTCCTACGGGTTTTATATATCTAATTTCGCTTTTATGGTTAATTCGTATTTCATTCCGCTTATTATGTCCGCTAGTTTTCTATTCTAATCCAGGGTTTGTATGATCCGATCCTATATGTTGTGATTCCCGCTATCGTTATTTACCTTCCGCATCGATTCATGATTCGATTGTGCTTATTTATATGTGTTGATTTCAATCAATCTTGATGCATATCTAGTTGTCTGCTAATGACGAATCGTATTAATTGTCAATCGTTATCGAATGCATGATACGAACGAGCCTCGAGTCGAATCGAGATAGACATTCAGGAAGCATATTCTTAGTGATCCATTCGAGTTGCTTATTTTCCTCTAGACGAATCGTAATAGGGAGAATTAGTAATCAATCGCCGCAATTGTCGAATCAAGTTGTTGGTTATATATGTGATCTTCCGTCTTGTCCGGATTAAAACGGTTAGTAATAAGCGTGATAAACATCGTTGTGGATAGGATTGGTGCATCCCAGGGTTAGTCTTCCTTCATAATTATCTTTCGTGTTTTATCGCTTATTTATATTCTCGCTTGGTTACCTTTGCTTTGGATTAAATTCAAGCCTAAAACCTCTCACCCTTTATCCGTGTCAATAATGACGAATTGTCGTCAATTAGCTTCCGTGTTTTCGGATTGCAATCCTCGTGGATACGATACTTCACCCTATACTTACACTTTTACGTGTGAAAAGGAGCGATCAAATTTTGGCGCCGTTCGGGATTGTTAAGATTACATAGGAATAATTTGACGATTTGGATTTATTAATTCAAGTTATATATATTATATTATTTTATTTATTTTGTTGGTGCTAATTTCTCTCTTCTCACGGTGGTTTATGCGCATAAGATCTCGTGGACCTCCCGAAATATTATTAGATCCCGAGATCGAAAGTTCTCAAAGGAGAAGAGGAGAGAAGAGACGAAGTGCAATGGCACCGATCCAAAACGGGGCATTCTCCCAGCAAGTTGCGCGATGTTAGGCGACTTTACAGAGATGCGTACGATGACGAACATGGGAATCATTGTCCCTCGCTCCGCAGGATGACCCTAAACCACATGTATCGACATCCCACCGGTCAGCCCAAGGAGGCGGTTGGGGCCCGCACATAGATGCAAATAATTTCAGCTCAAACCGCCCCGATCGGTATGGTCCAAGGAGAGCGGTTTGGGGAGAGTCACTAAGACCGAACGCGCATCTCGAGACGCCGACATTTGTGACACCATCAAATGTAATGGGGTGCCACAAGACACTATCCGGATCAAGCATGTTCGGTTTTTACGCGCAACCGGCGAAGATTGGTTCAAGAGTTTGGACCGAGTGGCATCGACACTGGGGAAACTTTGTGAGAAGTTTCTTCAAATACTTTCCACCGCGAAAGCGCAGAAGATCATCACCGAAATCTCATTTTGCCAAAACCACGACGAATCATTATTCGAGGAATGGAGAGATTCGTAGGTCTATTGAGACGATGCCCACAACATGGGTTCTCCAAGGAGCAAGAAATCACACAATTTTACGGTGGGACCGATACGGCATTATGAGCATGGTAGACGTCGCCTACGGGGTCGCTTATTGAACCGACCGGCGAGGCAAGCCGAATTGTAGAAAGATGGTGCCAACAGCTATCAATGGCCAACGAGAGAACGCCATCGCTCAAAGCAATGTTGAGAGTGATTCAAATACGACGACCTCATGAAGAAATTCACTTTTGAAAAGTCGATCGAGACAGAACGTCACCACATCAATCGAGGAGTCATTCGAATTTCCAACAACCTTCAGCAGCTTCAATAGTCGAATCGATTCAAGAGCCGAGGAAGCCAAGTCTCAAGATATGATGCAAAGCAGTTGGTCAGAAGCAACCAACAATTGGCCACGAATCGTAATTGCTCATCAAGAACACCGCGTAAGATAAATCACTGAGTCGACTATGACGGCATGGGAAGCACATAAAGATGTTGGAAAATCAAATTGGTCAAATAGCCGATGCAAGTGAACGCGCTACAAAAGACGGGCCAATTTCCGAGTAATACGGTGAACCCAAGAATCAATGCCGCCATTCGTGCGGTTATGGGCGACTCACCCGAACCCTACCGAGAAAGAAGAGCAAGAAAACCTTCCGACGCAGAAACTTCGCGACCGAGCTCGCGATCATGAGCCCGATCGCGAGCCATCATGAATTTTGCCCACAGACGCCTGGCGACCGAAGCGCGCACAGACCCAACCGCGACCCATCCGAGAATGTGTGCGCAGAGCGTCATGCGGCGACCCGGCTCGCGAGCCACACCGCAAGCTCGCACGCGAAGATTTAAGATCGCGCAGCGACTCTCGCGACCTACCCGGTGTCGCGAGGTCGACCGAAGACACCCGAGGCTAATCCGCATCGCACATTCCTCCGGTCCCATTTCCAAGTCGACTTGTCAAGTCGAATATGACGAGGAATTTGCTCGCTTCAAAGAGGTTTTCAAAAGTTGAAATAAATTTACCTCTCTTTGAGCGCCATAAACATGCCGCTACATGAAGTTCTTAAAAGGCGCTTGCAAGTAGAGAGAAACTGGGAAATTTGAGAAAATTTCCTATCCAAGAGTCGCGAGGCCGTCTTTGCAGCCAAGCTCCTCCAAGCGAGAATGATCCCGCGGTTTCACGTTAGAGTGCGAGATCGCCGAGCGATTTTCCCAAATGTTTTGTGCGATTTTGGGCGAGCATCAACTGATGCCATTGAGCGTTTTCAACCGGCTACACCTTGGAAAGACGAGTTTATTTAAGATCTCATCGATGATGGTCGACCGATCGGTCACATATCCAAAAGGTATAGTCGAAGACGTGTTGGTAAGAATTCGGATTTTGTTTTTCCCTGCGACTTTGTTATTCTCGATATTCCTAATTCAAACAACAACCACTAACTGGTAGACCTTTTCTAGCAACCGGTCGTGCGTTGATTGATGTGCAGAAGGAAACCTCACGCTTCGTGTTAACGATGAGGAGCTAAAAATTTCCATATACGACGCCATCAAACAACACGACGTTGGAAAGTCTCAAGATTGTTGCTCGATCATAATCACGCCGCCACGCCCCGCATTTAGAGGGTACTCACCGATCGGAAGCCGTGAGAAGAAAGAAGTGGACTTGATGGAACCCGAGTGTATCATTCAAGTTTGTGGCCACTTCCATAGTCGCGGTGGTCATCCGTGAATGCTAAGTTTAGAAGGTTCCACAAGTCGAAAGATGTCAAGTGCTACTAAAATGCCGTATCGACGAGGTTAGTGATGGTCTCAGCTAAAGACGTTAAAGTAAGCACTTGTTGGGAGGTAACCCAACGCTTTCTTTGTTTTGTTTTCGTGTTTTGTTTTTGTTTTCGTTTGTGTTGTTTTGTCGCTCTGCTTTTTCTTTTCGCTGTGGTCTACGATCAACGAGTTAAGTGAAGTGTGTTAATCCATGTGACAATGACGATAGAAATTATTTGTGAAATTTAATGATAGTGCACATGATATGTTAGAAAATGACGCATGAATGGCGTGAGATGGCTTAGCTTGTTGTTTTCACCATTTGCTTATCCTGTGAGACTTGAGCTTCATCAGATACATATCTCGATACAGTCATAATGTGTGATATCATGCATGTGATTATCTTCTAGAACTTGCTGTTTTTCAGGTCGAGACCGCAATATGTGTTTCAAATTTGAAAGGATAAAGCGCCATCTTTGTTAACCATATTCACCCAAACACTAACCCGATGATATATATACCATTTGTCGCCTTCTTTGAGCCTTTATTAGACTTTTTCTTTCGATTAACCGGATGATAGGAGGTGAGATGGATATGGAATCAAAGGGTTGAAATTTTGATGTAGCATGACGAGAAAAGTTTCTTTTAGAAAATACATCTGTGGTGAAGAATAGTACCTTGTTCGTGAAAATTAAACCCTATAAGCTCTAGAAAAGAAACCAAAAAAAGAATATAAATAAATTCACTATGAGTGTTGAGCATAAAGGGTCTTTAATCAAAGTATAGGTACCTTCTGTGGCATTAAACGTTGATTTAGCACGTTGGGAGAGAAGAGGAAAATGGACAAAGTCCATATGTGTCGAAATGTATAAATGATGGTGCTTGAAATATTCTTGAGTCACTTAGCCATATATTATCTTACCTTAACCAATGTGCCTACATTATAACCTATCAAAAGACCTCTTTGATCCTTATTTGAACACATTTCGACGCGGTGGAGATGTTAGAAACAGCAAGCCTATGGTAAGATGTTGCATTGCATTGATCGTTGAGTGTATACACGTCCTTAATTTCTTTACGAGTTTGAGTGTATCCTATATATTTTACGCACACGCCTTTGTGAGGTTCAATTAAATGAGTTTTGCCGTAAATTGTTGTTTGTGTTGAGAGGACTAACGCCATCATGTGCACTAATGTTTTGGCGTTGATATGTTTGGAGGCCTAGAATGGTTATCCTCTTTTGCTACGCTCGCTGATCTTTCGCTTGTCTTTCTGTTCGTCTTGTTTGAGGACAAACAATGCTTTAAGTTTGGGGGTTTGATAAACGCATTTTACACGCTTATAGTTGATATTTCAAGATGTGTTTAGCCTCGCTTAATGTGCGCTTATGTATCGATTCTTAATGTTTTATCTACTTTAGAAGATATCGCTTGGGTGTTATTTTGGTGTTTTGTAGGGTTATGTATTGAAAATCAAGCACGAGCAAAACGAGCAACCGACCTATTTCTAGCGACCAACTAGCGGTCGCTAGGTTGGTCGCGAGGCAAACCAATGAGCACCCGTAAGAGCCGCGTGACCACGACCCGTGCCCGCGGCGAGCTTCAGCGCCGAGAACTCATGGGACGATTTCGCGACCAGTTCATAATGGCTAGCGACCGCTAGCTGTGTCGCGAGGTTCAAAGCGAGCTTAGAAGGCGAAAGGCGAGAAGTCGGCATGAGATTACCTAGCGATCGCCTAGCGATCGCGAGGACCGGTCATGAGAGGCGCGACAGAGGCAAAATTGTGGTTTCCACCCTTTTCTATAAATAGGGCAAGCCATCCGCGCCTCCAGAGAACCCAACACGCCCTGCACCTATTTCTCTCGCTTTTTCCTCGCTTTATCTTTATTTTAGCTTCCATTTAATTCTAGTATTGTTTTTACGTTATTCTAGTTTAGTTTATCGTTTAGTTATCGATCGAACGTTTTGTCCGATCGTTTTCCGTTGTTTTCCGCTCATTCGCTTGGGATTGGATTCAAGACCAACCATTGTTCATCAAGCGCTTCTACGGGTTTTATATATCTAATTTCTGCTTTTATGGTTAATTCGTATTTCATTCCGCTTATTATGTCCGGCTAGTTTTCTATTCTAATCTAGGGTTCGTATGATCCGATCCTATATGTTGTGATTCTCGCTATCGTTATTTACCTTCCGTGCATCGATTCATGATTCGATTGTGCTTATTTATATGTGTTGATTTCTAATCAATCTTGATGCATATCTAGTTGTCGGTTAATGACGAATCGTATTAATTGTCAATCGTTATCGAATGCATGATACGAACGAGCCTTGAGTCGAATCGAGATAGGACATTCGTAGGAAGCATATTCTTAGTGATCCATTCGAGTTGCTTATTTTCCTGCAGACGAATCGTAATAGGGAGAATTAGTAATCAATCGCCGCAATTGTCGAATCAAGTTGTTGGTTATATATGTGATCTTCCGTCTTGTCTCGGATTAAAGCGGTTAGTAACAAGCGGGATAAACATCGTTGTGGATAGGATTGGTGCATCCTTGGGTTAGTCTTCCTTCATAATTATCTTCGTGTTTTTATCGCTTTATTTATATTCTCGCCGTTACCTTTGCTTTGGATTAAATTCAAGCCCTAAAACCTCTCACCCTTTATCCGTTTCAATAATGATGAATTGTCGTTGAATTAGCTTCTGTGTTTTCGGATTGCAATCCCTGTGGATACGATACTTCGTTTACCCTATACTTACACTTTTTACGTGTGAAAAAGGAGCGATCAGTCTTCTGGCTGAGAATGAGACTCTAAAGCTAAGGATCATACATCTCGAAGTCCAGGGAGCGGATTTATCTGCCGACGTGATTTAGGGGCGCTTAATTCAATGTGAGGAGCAGCCCGAGCTGACGACGGAGAAGCTGGCTCGAATCTCAGAGGAACACGCTGAATATGAAGAGGTGATCCACCGATCTGGTGGAGTAACCATATCAGAGGCCGATGATCGAGTGCAGAGCTTGCTCGCCGAAGGCATGGTGCTAAGGGACGAAGAGAGGCCCAATAGCAAAAATTTTAAAGATTGCCTCGACTCCATTGTGAAGTACGTCCAGATCTACGAGCTCGTCATAGCGATGCATGCCACCGCCCGCAAATGAGTCCGCACGGCCCAGCGTTGAAAAGCCCGAGGTGGGAGGCGGCTATGGTGACCATGCCAAGTACTCGGTTGGTCGGGTCCGGCCAAGATGGGAGCAACCAGGGGTCGGTCGTCGGTAGGCGCGAGGCGCCCGAGGACCTCAGGTCGGCAAGGGAGGAACGCAGGTCGGGGGCGAGGTCATAACCCTAGCCATGCAACAAGCTCAAGGGGCCGCAGTTCGACCTCGGCCGGAGTGCCCGCTTCGTGTCTGGGGTTCCGGAGTGCCCTTCGGTGGGACCCATCTGCACCGGTTCAAAGTGCGACTAGAGTAGGCCGTGGTGGAGCCGACCTCGTCGACTGGGTGGAAGGCACTGAGTTCATCCCGGGTGTTCATCGCCGACTGGGATTTTATCTCGAACCGGTGCAGCTTGAGAAGACTTGGCGGTGGAACTCGCCGCAGTGAGTTGTATATAGTTTAGGACTTGGCGTATAGTAGTGAATGTATTTGAAGCTTTTTATCAAGTGTATATTTTCCCCTGAGAGGTACAAACATAGCTTAGGACTTGGTTTTAGCCGTAAATGTATTCATCTTGTTTATCAAGTGTATATCTTCCCAAATAAAGGGGTATAAATTGACGAGATCCGATCCGGATGTCGCTTGCATGTAGACGCTCAATTTAATGAGTTATCTCAGATACCTTGCATGTAGACGCTCAATTTAATGAGTAACTGTATGCTTGCACTTAGATGTTCAAGTTCTCGAGTTGTCTCAGATGTGCCATCTTCGCAAGCGTCCCCTCAAGGTTAATTGTGGTTTATCCGAATGGATGTTCACATAGATATAAGATGAGGCAGTGAAATACTCATTAGAAAACAAATGTTTTATCAATAAGTAAACAACATCACACTTCGGCAAAGCGATAAGAGGGCTAACATGATGCCGATCCGAAATCAAAGCTATGTAAAATACCTCCTCAAATGAGAGATATGCTAGGTTGGGAATAAGTGCACCGGATATGTGAGCAAGCTTATAGGCCCTTTGCCGAGGTCCTCGTGAACGCGGTATGGACCTTCCATGTCGGATCTAGCTTGTTAAGACGCTCGGCTTCATGGCTTCATTATTTCGTAGACGAGGTCGCTTACTTGGAGTGTGGAGGCTTTACCCTCTTATTGTAGTACTGGTCGTTGGATTTGTATCTTCGAAAGCGGTTTGGTTGAGCTTGTATACAATGTTTCTGTTACCACTATTACAATCTCCTATCCGATTTGAATACTTGATTGCATATATCGTGTCCCTTATCGTATATAAGTTAGATCATACAATGTGTAGAAGATCACGTAAGTCCGTATGATTGGTCGAAAGCTTAATGAGATATAAAAGTTTCACTGGTGAGACAACTTAAGGACGAGTTGTCGGTTTAGTGCGCAGATAGATAAGAAGTGACTTGACTTAGTTGCTTGTCTATGCTGATACGTCTACGGCGTATTGAAGGATCACGATGAGATGTGTTCTTCTTCGACCGTTGTGAAGAAACAAGATCTCGGTGACTTACGATGATCTAAACCTCGATAAGGTATTAGGTGAGTATGAGTTAGCGACCATCACTTTGACTTGTTATGAGTGAGGTTATATGTTCTAACCAATTCTCCGCGTCTTGGGTGGTGGCGATCTTTCGTATGTCACGCTAGTTATCATGTCAGTCACCGTATCCGTTTAGGATGATGGCGTCCCTTAAGGAGCTCAAAAGGTTTATTGTACTAAACCCCTGCGGTTGAGTTAGCTCAAGTACAATAATAAGGTTGAGTGGTACTACTTAAGGAAATGAAGTTATTAATCGTTTTAAGCGATGATTGCTAGAAATGATTAATGGACGTTCGATATCTTAAATACGGATTCGTAATGTCTAAGTGCAAGCCCGACTCAACCGGTAATAAAGGGTAAGTCAACATTTATTCTCTAGTGGCATGAATAAATGTTTATAAATTAATTTATGTTCGATTTGAACATAAGATAATTAATTTATTTGAGGCCCATCTTTATTCCTGCATTTGATCCTGACTGGCCGGCCCATCTGTGCCCATAGCTTAGCAAGAAAATCGGTCCCTATATCTCTATGGCAAGATTTTATTCTCTTTATCCCACAAGGATATAATTATATTTATGGTATATGCATAGATCCTTTCCATATAAGATTATGGTAATAATCACGAGAGTATGGAAATAATCACGAGAGTATGGAAATAATCCTAAGATTATGGTAATATTCCGTATAGGATTATGGTAATTTCCATATAGGATTATGGTAATTTCCATATGGGATTAAGGTAGTGCATTATAAATATAAGGTATGAGATAAAGTCTAGGTTAATGCTCACATATTAATCACAAGAATTTCGGCCCCCTCTTTGTCTATTGAGAGAGAATTTCGAAAATTGTGAAGAGAGAGTATTGGGTGATTTTCCGAAGCATTCTCCATAGATCGTCCTCACTCGACGTTGGAGATTGGGCAACCGGGATACAGTCCAGAAGGTCAAAGCACGAGTCCGATCCGTTTGATCCGTTCATCTCGTTCCATCGACCTCTTCAGATCCAAAGGTAAACACGTGAAAACCCCAACGTGTTGCGATTTAATTATATAGACGCATGCTAGGTTTATAATCAATGTATGGTGAATTAAACACCCAAGATGGATCCTCGGGGCGAGGGTTAACATACGTTTTCCCTACAATTGGTATCGAGCCGGGTTCGTAATCTTGGCTGCATTGGATTAATTCACGTTTGATTATTACGTGCGTTTAATTAATTATGGATGCGCTGTTCATCGTGGCTCGCTTATTGTTTTGTTGGTTTTGTTTTTACACCACGAGAAAATCCGTGGTTATATTAGATTTTATTCGTAAATCTTATCGTAAAGAAGAACGAAGACGAAAGAACGAAGAACGAAACGACGGGAAAACGGTAGCTCGACGATCATCGGGTGGTTTTCGGCGAGCCTCGCGATCGCGAGGGCGATCGCGAGGGCTGCGGCGACGGCGCTGCTCGCATGAGATCCTGGCGCTTAGCGAGCGAGCTTCATGGTCGCGAGGATTACCGATCGCTTAAATTTCTAACACGAAAAAGTGTAAATATAGGGTGTTTAAGTATCGTATCCACGAGATTGTATCACGAAAACATAGCAGCTAGCTCAACGATTATTCATCATTATTCAAGCACGTATAAAGGGTGAGAGGTTTTGGGGCTTGAATTTAATCCAAAGCAAAGGTAACCAAACAAGAATATAAATAAAGCGATAAAAACACGAAAGATGATTACGAAGGAAGACTAACCCTGTGGATGCACCAATCCTATCCACAACGATGTTTATCACCTTCTTACTAACCGCTTTAATCGAGATAAGACGGAAGATCACATATATAACCAACAACTTCGATTTTACAATTGCGGCGGTTGATTACTAATTTTCCTATTACGCTTACGCCTCTAGAGGAAAATAAGCAACCCAAATGGATCACTAAGAATATGCTTCCTACGAATGTCCTATCTCGATTCGACTCAAGGCTCATTCAGATCATGCATTCGATAACGATCGACAATTAATACAGATACGTCATTAACCGACAACTAGATATGCATCAAGATTGATTAGAAATCAACACATATAAATAAGCACAATCGAATCATGAATCAATGCCCGGAAGGTAAATAACGATAGCGGTGAATCACAACATATAGGATCGGATCATGCAAACCCTAGATTAGAATAGAAAACTAGCGAGACATAATAAACTGAATGAAATACTAATTAACCATAAAATGTAAATTAGATATATAAAACCCGTAGGAAACGTCGGATGAACAATGGTTGGTCTTGAATCCAATCCCAAGCGAATGAATGGAAAACAACGGAAAACGATCGGACAAAACGTTCCGATCGATAACGAAACGATAAACTAAACTAGAATAACGTAAAACAATACTAGAATTAAACTAAACGAAGACTAAAGACAAAGAATTGAAAACGAGAAAATCAAGTAAAACTAGGTGCGGGCGTGATTGGGGTCTTTGAGGCGCGGACGGTCGCCTTATTTATAGAAAAGGGTGGAAACCCTAATTTTTGCCTCTGTCACGCCGCCTCAAGGACCGGCCCTCGCGATCGCTAGGGAGATCGCTAGGTAATCTCGCACGACGACTCGCTCGCTCGCTTCTGCCTCGCTTTGAACTCGCGACCAGCTAGCGGTCGCTAGCCATTATGAACGGTCGCAGAAATCGCCCATGAGTTCTCGACGCTAAGCTTCGCTCGGCACGAGGTCGCTGACGCGCTCTTCCGGTGCTCTGGTTTCCTCATGACAACCTAGCGACCGCTAGGCTGGTCGCTAGAAATAGGTCGGTTTGCTCGCTTTGCTCGTGCTTCGTTCCTTGCTTGATTTTCAATACATAACCCTACAAAACACCAAAATAACACCCAAGAGCAATATCTTCTAAGAGATAAAACATTAAGAATCGATACATAAACGCACATTAAACGAGCTAAACACATCTTCAAATATCAACTATAACGTAAAATGCGCGTTTATCAATTACTCCGCGAAGGCGGCCGCGGCGAAGCTAGCGGGCGACGGGCGCGCTCGCGCTGAAACCCGGCGCATGGCGGCACTCGCGGTCGCGAGGTATGGCCGGGCGACGACGCCTCGGCAGATGTTCGGCGCTGGCGGCGTGCACGCTGCAGCGTGCTCGGCGTCGCGGATCGCATTAGCGATCGCGAGGTAGCCCGCGAGGAACACGCGGCAAAGCGGTAGCGCAAGTGCGGGCGCTGGTCGGGCTTTCCCTGGCCGGCGGCCAGCTGGATTTGGGCCGACCCGCCCGCACCGCTTTTTCCAGATTTTCCGGTCCGCGCCTGCGCGCGAGGCCCATTTGTTGAATCCGTCCGTGTCGTGCGCGCGAGGCGTTTGCAAGTTTAATTTCACTTTGTAAATCTATGTAATAGATTAGATTTAAATGTGCGGGTTTCACGATTGAGCGCGATGAACGTTTTATTTTATTTTTATCGCTCATATGCATGTCGTGGATGTTTAAATTGTGCAAGAGCATGCTATGTATGTTTATATTACGTTGACAAACCTTTAAGTGTTTTACGAATTGGACGCGCATAGTAAGCATGCTAGGTTTATCGCGTTTATCAAGCATATTTTAGAATTCTGCGAGCATGTTTTACATGTCGAGTTCTATAGAAAAGCATGCTAGGATTACGTGATCTACATGGACAAACCTTTTGAATAAAAAGACTAAGCAAGCAACCCGACAAATTAATTTTTCAAATTAAAATGTCAAGACCTCCACTTTTGATCTCTAAACAAAGTGAGACGACCGCGAGTAAACGCCCACACGCTGTGGCTTGCTTTCGCACTGCTTATCATAAGTTTGTTAGATGAGATTTCTAAATAAAACATTTTAAATCTATTGAGAAGTGGGAGTTTCATGTGTAAACGTCCACACGCGTGGCTTGCATGCGATTTTCATAAGTTCTCTAGAGATAGATATAAAATGAGATAACAAAAGAATTTGAATTGGGCGGTATGGTCCGAGTGAGTATACCAATTCTAAGAATTCATCTTCACGTTAAAATTGTGGTCATTGCTTAGACATCACCTCAAGTACAACTTCATGCCAAGTCCCTTCTTGCGATAGTGATGTGGTCTAGTAAGGTCAATCATTAATTTCATTTGTCATAAGGATAAGTTGACATGGATTGAAATTAAACGACTAAAAGGTATATTTTAGTCCGTCGAGGGGTTCATGTAAACGTCCACACGCTGGCTTGCATGTGAGATTCCTTGGGCGATTGGAGGTTTCAATTAATATTGTTTTATCAAAAGGTTACAATATTATTGTTACTAATTATTCGCGATCGTATGCTTATGTGTTTACATTATCGCTTTGAGATATGTCTCTTACGCCGATTATCAATATGCTCGCACAAAATCCGTTATCCGATCCAAATTTTATCGAGTGGAAACGAAACATGGAATATGTTCTTATCATTCAAGAACACATGTTTATTCTCACTACTCCTAAACCCGATGCCTTCATCGACGATCGACTAATGAGCGGCGAGAGTCAAGCGAGACTTTAGAATAAGTCAAACAATATGGCTAAATGCTATATGATGACTACGATGTCCAAAGGCTTGCAACCATGAAGATCGATCGATGGTAGACGCGACCGATATTTGGTCAAGTCTCGAGAGTAAGTTTGGGCAGTCGGATCGGACGATCCGCTTCCACACAATGAGAGAAATCTTGGCGTGTAAGATGGAAGAAGGAAGTCGGTCCATGAACATGTCTCCCACACGACTCATCTCATGGATAGTCTTGATCGGTTGGGAGGAGGTATCGACCATGCACGGCCAAGGTCGATATCATCCTCAATACACCGCCCAAGTCTTTTGAGAACTTTCGGCGTGAATGCGATCATGAGCAAGACCGAGTTTACACTTAGTCGGTTGCTTAATGATCTCGTTCTTTGCGGAAGGAGTTATGGGAAAAGACACATGCTCTTGCTAGCACATCTAAGGGCCCAAAATTTTCATCGCAAATGGAAATAGAAAAGGGTACCAAAGGTGGTAGAGGCAAGGAAATAGTGGGAGTAATGGGAGCAAGAACATGGTTGCACCGGAGGCAGAAGAAGCCAAAGAGAAGGGCAAGTGCTTCAAGTCTTGTAAGGCGGGCATGGAAGGCCAAATGCCCTATGCTCAAAGGCTCGAGTCGCCGTTTGCTTTTTAGTAATGTGAAACATGTTTAGCGACTTGTTCTACCCATTCTTGGGTAGTAGATCTGCGAACCGATCATGTTTGTTACACCTGCGTGGGTTCTGCGCGACAAGGGCTGTTTGATGGCGAGATAACGATCTCCATGGGCAACGCGACGAAAGTCGTTGCTGCGCTTGGAGATGTTCTTTATGTTTTGGGACAACAGTTTTAGTTTTGAAAGACGTTTTATATGTGCGGATTTTCATGGAACCTTGTTCTGTTTCAAATTATTTACTCATGGATATTCGTTATTTTGATAGTGGTGTTTCTATCATAAGAAATGACGGTTATCGTGTTGGCACCTTATATAATTCGCTTTATACTATTTCTCGCAAAACATAATACCTATAACTATGTCAGATCTTCATCAAACCCTAAAAGAGAAAGTTTTCTTCAAGAAGATGACTCTACTTTTCTCTCGGCATCTTAGATTAGGTCACATCAATCTAAATAGGATCCAAAGACCGGCTAAGAATGGAGCGTTGGTAATCTCATGGTTACTCTGCTCCCGATCTGCGAATCGTATAGAAGGTAAGATGTCGACCGGACCCTTCAAAGCGGCGGTTATAGAGCCAAAGAAATGTTGGAGTTAGTCCATTCGACCGTGTGGACCGATGTCCACACAAGCTCGTGGAGGGTACAGTATTTTGTCACTTATCGACGACATTACTCAAGTGCGGATACATATACCGCTTCACCGCAGTCCGAATGCTTTGAGAAATTCAAAGAGTTTAAGGCGTAGTGGAGACGGCTAGGTAAGAGTATCAAGTCATCATGGGTCTGATCGCGGTGGCGAATACCTCGAACGAGTTTATGGACTATCTAGTGAAGTGTGGGATTACCTCCCAACAAGACTTCACCGGGCACCACGGCAAAATGGTGTGTCGAGCGAAGAAATAGGACTCTTTAGAAATGGTTAGATCTATGATGAGTTATGCTACATTGCCTATTTCGCTCGGGGTATGCCTTAGAGGCGGCATACTGCTAAATCTAGTACCGCCCAAGTCAGTCGAAAAGACCCCTTCGAGTTGTGGTTTGGGCGAAGCCGATTTAAGCCACATAGGATATGGGCGCCCCGGCACATGTCTTGCCAACAAGAAGGTCGACAAGTTGGAGGCTAGATCCGACGCAAGGCTGTTTATGGCTATCCTAGAGGAACGAAGGTGGTTTATTCTATAGTCCTAAGGATCGAAGGTCATTATTAGCACTAATGCTCGATTCTTAGAAGAGGACTACATGAAAATCATAAGTCCAAAGTTGAAATCATTCTTCAAGAATTAGAAGATGATCGTATTCCACCACCGATTAGCTAAAGGTACGAGATGTCGAGTCTAGTGGGAGGATCGACACCGGATACTTCAAGAAATTGAAGTGGGTCGAGTTCCACCGAGATACCGACCGCATAAAGTTGGTACCTACAGCAAGTTGTGCAAGTTAGAGAACCACAAGTATCTGCACCCACCGTTGCCATAGTGCTGTGAGAACCTCATCGTAGTGGGAGGGTTGTTCGTCAACCCGAGCGATTTATGTTCGTGGGTGAATCTTGGATTTAGTCCCAGCAGATTTAACATGCAATAATCGACCCATGGACATACAATGAGAGCGATACAAGATATTGATGCAAGATCATGGCACACCACTATGGACTTAGAAACGGAGTCCATAACGGCTATGGATGTATATGAAAGACACTCTACCGGATGGCGAGGAAGCCGTAGGTAGTAAGTGGATATACAAGAGGAAGAGATTCCGATGGAGAGGTTTGACTTTCAAAGCCGTGCTTGTGGCGAAAGGGTACACTCGGATTGAGGGCATCGATTTCGACGAGACCTTTTCACACAGAGCAATGCTCAAGTCCATGTAATTCTTCTAGCCATAGCAGCCCACTTGAACCCAGAGGTTTGGCAAATGGATGTTAAAACCGCTTTTCTAAGCGGTTACCTTGAGGAAGGTAGAGACATCTATATGCAAGAACTCAAGGTTATGTGGTAAAGGGTGAAGAGCATCTAGTATGGAAGCTTAAGAAGTCCATTTATGGGCTTAGCGAGCCCCGATCATGGAACTTACGCTTTGACGAGGTAGTAAAGTCCTATGGATTTACCCAGTTGCTCTAGCGAGAGTTGTGTGTATCGGTTAGATGTCAACGGTGATGTGGTATTTCTTGCACTTTATGTAGATGACATCCTTCTAGTTGGCAACAACGTGAAGTCATTATCGAGGCGTAAAGAGTTGGCTATCCGATCGGTTTCAAATGAAAGACTTAGGAGATGCGTACATTCTTGGGATCAAGGTTTACCGAGATCGCAAGAAGAAAATATTGAGCTTATCTCAGCGCCTTACATCGATCTGTGATTACTCGCTTTAGTATGCAAACCGCCAAGAAAGGATTGCTACCTTCGCACATGGCGCCTTTATCTAAAACGCATCACCTATGACCGCAAAGGAGATAGAGAAATGAGACAAGTTCCTTACGCTCGCCGCAGGAAGTCTCATGTACGCAATGCTATGCACAGACCGATATACGCATGCGGTGCAGCATAGTAGCTGAATATCGATCTAACCTCGACAAGCTCATTGATCGCAAAGAAGCATATACTCAAGCACGAAAAGGACTCGAGATTATAGGCTAGTTTACCATGCGAGATAGTCTAATGCCTTTGGGTTATACAGACTGGATTTCAAGTCGACCGTGATGAGAAAAAGTCAACCTCTGCCATGTGTTTACCTGGGAGGTGGAGCCGTATCTGGCGGAGTGCAAAGCGGCGATGCATTGCGGACTCTACCATGGAAGTTTAATATGTAGCCGCCCTGAGGCTTCTAAGGAGGTCAGATGGTTCAAGAACTTCCTCATGGATCTAGGTGTGGTACTGGTTTGCCCAAGAGTATCATAGTTTACTGTGATAACTCAGGTGCAGTGGCAAACTCGAAGGAACCACGGACCCACAAG
Source organism: Salvia rosmarinus (assembly GCA_036937905.1). NCBI lineage: Eukaryota > Viridiplantae > Streptophyta > Magnoliopsida > Lamiales > Lamiaceae > Salvia > Salvia rosmarinus. Next base: position 11,817,396 of record CM072814.1, read on the forward strand.
GCGACCAAACACATAGAGAGAAAGTACCATGTCATACGAGAAATCGTTAGACGAGGTGACGTGCCGATTGAAAAGATTGATACGACGGAAAATCTAGCGGATCCATTCACGAAGAGCCTGCCGCAAAAAGTCTACGATGGACACGTTAGAGGACTTGGATTGCGCTTGATGGCACCCACTTAGAAAGGAAACTTTTGTATAAGTGGGAGAAGCAAAGTGATGGTTGTTTGTAATAGCTAGTAGAAAGACACATTGTATACTAAAAGTTTGCTTTAGTATAAGTGGGAGATTGTTGGATTTGTATCTTCGAAAGCGGTTTGGTCGAGCTTGTATACAATGTTTCTATTACCACTATTACAATCTCCTATCGGATTGAATACTTGATTGCATATATCCGTCCCCTTATCTCATATATGTTAGATCATACGGTGTGTAGAAGATCACGAGTCCGTATGATTGGTCAAGCTTAATGAGATATAAAAGTTTCACACCGAGACAACTTAAGGACGAGTTGTGGGCTTAGCCGCAGATAGATAAGAAGTGACTTGACTTAGTTGCTTGTCTATGCTGGTATGCGCCTCGACGTATGAAGGATCACGATGAGATGTGTTCTTCTTTCGACCGTTGTGAAGAACCAAGATCTCGGTGACTTACGATGATCTAAACCCGATAAGGTATTAGGTGAGTATGAGTTGTCGACCATCACTTTGACTTGTTATGAGTGAGGGTTATATGTTCTAACCCAAGATTCTCGCATCTTGGGTGGTGGCAGTGGTTCGTATGTCACGCTAGTTATCTCAGACGAGTCACCGTATCCGTTTAGGATGATGACGCCCCTAAGGAGCTCAAAGGTTTATTGTACTAAACCCCCGCAGTTGAGTTAGCTCAAGTACAATAATAAGGTCGAGTGATACTACTTAAGAAATGAAGTTATTAATCGCTTTAAGCAAATGATTGCTAGAAATGATTAATGGACGCTCGATATCTTAAATACGGATTCGTAATGTCTAAGTGCAAGCCCGACTCAACTTCGGTAATAAAGGGTAAGTCAAGATTTATTCTCTAGTGGCATGAATAAATGTTTATAAATTAATTTATGTTCGGGTGAACATAAGATAATTAATTTATTTGAGGCCCATCTTTATTCCTTGCATTTGATCTCTGGCCGCCCATCCGTGCCCATAGCTTAGCAAGAAAATCGGTCCCTATATCTCTCTATGGCAAGATTTTATTCTCTTTATCCCACAAGGATATAATTATATTTATGGTATATGCATAGATCCTTTCCATATAAGATTATGGTAATAATCCTGAGAGTATGGAAATAATCCTAAGATTATGGTAATATTCCATATAGATTATGGTAATTTCCATATAGGATTATGGTAATTTCCATATGGGATTAAGGTAGTGCATTATAAATATAAGGTATGAGATAAAGTCTAGTTAATGCTCACATATTAATCACAAGAATTTCGCCCCTCTTGTCTATTGAGAGAATTTCAAAATTTGAAGAGAGAGTATTGGGTGATTTTCCAAGCATTCTCCATAGATCGTCCTCACCGACGTTGGAGATTGGGCAACCGGATACGCCCGGAAGGTCAAAGCACGAGTCCGATCCGCTCGATCCGCTCATCTCGCTCCATCGACCTCTTCGATCCAAAGGTAAACACGTGAAAACCCCAACGTGTTGCGATTTAATTATATAGACGCATGCTAGGTTTATAATCAATGTATGATGAATTAAACACCCAAGACGGATCCTCGGCCAGGGTTAACATACGATTCCCTACACGTGCGACCGGCACTCAGACTTGGCTTCGCTTATGAAGGCGGGCTCGAGTTTCTCTTCCGTAGCCAAGGTTGACCCGTAGGTCCTCGCCGTTGCCGCCGGTCGAAGTGAAGAGCACGCTGGCTCTGCACCGATCTCACCTGGTATGACAGCCTCGGTCCGCAGACTAAGGCGAAGGGGTTTCTCCGCATAAGTCCGAGGTGTTGTCTGTGCAGACCAAAGGACTTGAGGAGATTTTCATTCACCACCTTTAGCTCTCGGTCTAACCTCTTTTCAATCCTTGCACGATCGTGCGGTTCGTCACCTCGCCCCGACCATTCGCTGCGGTGTGCGATCGAGGTGAAATGTTGCTTGATCCGAGCTCTTCACACCATTCTTTGAAGTTTTTGTCGATTTAACCGGGTGCCGTTGTCCGAGATCAAAACATGCGTATGCAAGCGGCAAACTATGTTTTCCACACGAATGTCCGGATCCTTCGCCGTGAGGCTCGGAAAGTGGCTTCGTCGACCCATTTTGTGAAGTAGTCTATAGCTACCACTAAGCATCGGCGACCGGTGCTCGGTCGAATGGACCAACGATGTCGATTCCCAACCGCATGAAAGGCTACGGACTTTGTAGGCTACCGAGATCGGTCGGGGTAGCTCGACCGTGGAGTGAAGCCGGCACTCGAACACCTCGACGAACTCGGCCGAGTCTTCGACGAGAGTGGGCCAATAGTATCCCGACCTCGGTGTCTTCTTTAAGAGCGCTGCGACCCAATGTGACTTCCACAAGACCCATGTGAATCTCGTTAAGCACGTAGTCCGCTTCTTACGCCCAAGGCATCTCGGAGAGGTTGAAGATAGGATTTCAGAGAGTGCCTTCACGCATGAGGTACTTTTGATTTGACCATCATCTTTTGGCTTCGAGTCGATCTTGAGGTAGTGCTCATTCTTCCGTGATATGCTTTAGTGGAGACATCGGTTCGGCTCCATCTCACCGATGATGCCGACGTGGGACTCGCAATTCTTCCGAATGGACTTCTCCACCGGAGGACTTGTTGATGACGAAGCCAACTTATCGAGGATGTCACCTCGGTTCTCTCCTCGCAGGATACGATAAATTGCGAATACCGAACGAGGTCAAGATCTCTTTGCTTTCTCAAGCGTATTGCTTCATTCGATCTCCTCGTTTCAGTATTTCCTGTGACTCGGTTTACCACGACCGGAATCTCCAAGATCTGGATCTTTCCACTTTCAATTCTTTTGCGGCGGAGTCCCGAGATCAATGCTTCATATTCCACCCGTTGTTTATGGTGGGAAGGTAAACCGAAGTGAATATGTCACTTGTTTGTCCGGCCGAGGAGTGATACTGCTCATTACTGCTTTGCAAGAAGCCCCGCTCACGCACATCCGCCAACAATCATCAGTGGGTTAGGCGGACTCTCCGTCGGAGGCGGAGGTCGGAGGGCCTCGCTGGTAGGATCGACTTTCGTAAATTGGCCTCTACCAGAAATCGTGAGGCTTGCCGCTTTTATGGCGATCTGGGGAGTATGAAATGTCATGCTCACGAGCTCCAAAGGCCCACTGGCTATCGTCCGGATGACTCGTGTTTTGACAAAACTTGTCTCAGTGGTAAGTCACCAAGACTGATGGAATGGGTTGAAAGTAAGGTCGAGACATCGCTACGCTCACGGCGCTAACGCTTATCTTTCGAGGCGGTGTACCTCGCCTACGGTCCTTTGAGAGCTCGATCGATAAAGTAGATGGGGAGTTGTCGTCCGATCTCATCTCGCACCAATATCACAATCGATTGCCTCATCCGAGGTGGCCAAATATAAAGAAAGGAGCTCGCCTTCTTTCGGGCGGTCGGTGGGCGGTCGGCGAGATACTCTTTCGGTGTGAAGGCGACGTGGTGTTCTTCCCGCCAGAGGAAGTCCGAGCTCTCCTTAAGATCTCAAGAAGGGTGGCTTCTCGGCAGCTCTAGATAGGAATCTCTCGAGGCGGCCAGGACATCCGGTGAGTTTGTGGATCTCACGGATGGTTTTGGTACTGCATGTCAAGTACCGCTGACCTTAGTGGATTCACCTTCAAGCCTTCTTGAGAAACCCAACATCCCGTGAACTTCCCTGCCACCATGAATGTACACTTTTGGGGTTGAGCTTGAGGTTGACCGACACGAGGAGGCTGGAGGATAGTTACGAGGTCGTCGGTGCTTTCGCTTTTTCGACTTTTGACCACGATATCGTCGACGTAGACTTGACGATCTTCCCTATATGATCTTTGAATATAGCGTCCACCATCCTCGGTAGGTAGCTCGCGTTTTCGCATCAAATGCATTTTTCGACGCGAAGACACCAAGTCGATGATGAACGCCGCTTTGGAGCATCCTCCGGCTCATCGTGACTTGGTGGTACCCCTCACAGATCCAGAAATCAAGATCTCGTGACCCACCAAAGGCCTCCACCTTCTTGTCAATATCGGGATGGGTAGCAATCTTTTGGGCAAGGTTTGTTGAGGTCGGTATAGTCGACACACACGCGCCCACCCTCCTCCGGCTTTGACCACGCATCGGATTAGCCATCTAGGTTGGGTATTTGACCTCGAACAGGATCTTGGCCTCCCGGAGTTGAGTCACCTCGTCTCTTATGACCTGGCTGCGCTCTTCCACGAAACCTCTCTTCTTCTGCCGAACTGGTTTGGTAGCCGGGTCGATGTTGAGGCGATGAGTGATGAGCTCGGGTGACACTCCGGTCTTGTCGAGTGGGGACCACGCAAACACGTCCCCGTATTCCCTTAGAAGCTGTATGACATGCCGCCGAATATCGACTGACCACAGGTGCCGACCTTGATGACTTTGGAGGGTCATCGTCGCATAGTTGTAGGTTCTCATCAGTCGTCCGGGTGTCGACCGAGGTTACTGAATCACAGCACGAGGTGAGCCACATCTGGGTCGAGACTCGTGAGCATTCTTTGGTGCCGCTTGGTCACCCCGATGCTTAGCACCCCACCGGGTGGGTATCTTGACAGGAGGCGGTACAGCGCAGTGCACGGCTTTGGTGGCGTATAGTGGGTCCTCCCTAGAACGATGTTATGCGAGAAGGAGTTCGGACCAAGAAAAATTGAATGGCCTTGGTGACCGACCAGGAGCTCGGCCTACTGTGAACCGGAAGGGTAATGACGCCTCGGGTTGGACCGCCTCTTGAGTGAAGCTCGCACTGGGATGGTGCGGGATGTATTCAATCCTCCGCCCGAGTTTATCGTGCAGCTGAAAGATGATGCCGACGAGGCACCAATATCGACGTAGACCCGATGGACGCTTGTTGCCCACCACGGCTTGTATGGTGATGGTGGAGCATGATCTTGACACCGGGTCATCTTTGGAGAACACGATGTTCTCACCGTCCCGAGTCGCTTATTTTTCGGCTCCTGGGGACCGCCTCCGAGCTTCATTTTTCAACGACAACCTCATCGCTCCTATGGGCATCCGGTAATGGCGAGACCTGCTCCATCGCATTGGGACCTTCGCCTCGCCGCCTTCGTGTTGGGGTCACGAGGTCGGCCCGTAGTTGTTTCCACCTCCATTCTTTCCTCTGCGCTTGTTCCCACCCGTGTCGGCCGAGGTATTCTTAAGCGCTCCTTCGACGAGCTCGCCGATCCACGAGCTCAAGTTTCGTAATCTTGGTATTGTGACCATAGCCTTGGTGATAGTCATATCACTTCTCCGTCGACCTCTTCTTCGATCCTCCTTTCATAGGAGGGGCTTGGGAAGAGCTCAGTGGAGCTCAAATATCTCCGCCTCGATTTGAGCAGATGAGGCGTTGTCGCTGTGGTTTGGTCGAGGTCCCAGCCGGACTCGACGGGCCCTTCGATCCTCTCGAAGGCACTTGGCGATCGGCGCCTCGACCTGGGTCCTCCGGCTTTTCTTTCAACCTCCGCTCATCCCGCATCTCTTTCTTCCGATCCGACTCGCTCCTTTCGACGAGTTGTCGACCGTGGTCCGAGGCGACCAGCCGCTTTCGGCTTTTCCGGTGATCTCTTTATTCTGCATGCGCCAGTCCGATCCCGCTCGAACGATTGATGATGAGATCGTTACTCTCATCAATTTTGAGCGACTCCTGATGAACCTCGAGACGAAGTTCGACATCGCCTCGTCCCGCCCTGGCGGATGGTGAGCGGTCGGACGGCGTCGCTGAGGTGGCATCTTTGGGTAAGCGCCACTTAAACCGATCCATGAGATCCCAGGCGGTGTATGCTATTCGGCATGGGCGAGGTGAACCAACGTCGGCGTTGGAGACCAGAAGACCTAGGGAAGATTTTGCACATATGAAAATCTTCCATTCCTCGATTCGCCATGTTAGTGGTGTGGCGAAAAGGAAGTCGGAGGGTTCCCAAGACCATCGTGGCAGCGATGTTGGGTGCCCATGTCATCGGGCAACAGGCGTGTCCAAAATTTCTCCGAGAAAGAAGAGATGATTCTCCTGCACGGCCGAACCCCGGAGATCATTGCCATCTCTCTGGAGGTGGGAGACCGTGACGGCGCTTATCGTCTCTTCGGGGAGTTCGCCCGCCCTCCTCTTCTCCGTCCCGGCGGCCTGCGGGCGTGCGAGGTGCGTGGCGACTTCACGGGCGATGCGGGGTGAATGGTTGCACCATCCCGACGAGGTGATTGACTTGGCAGCGGGGCGATGTACGCTTCTCACCTATTGTACCGAGGGTGGCGTTGATCACCGATGGGGCGAACGACCACGGGCACCGTAACGGCGGATTCGGGTACTCTTGAGGTGCCCGCCCATTTGTCCTCCGTTGAGAAAACTCGAATCGACGAGATTGGTGTTGAGGAATTCGGACACGGCCGCCGAGGACCTCATGAGATCGGTGAACCGCCTGCTCACGGTATTGAGGTCGGCATCTTCCTCTTCGTTAGGCGGCGATCCCGAGAGTGTATGGGAATGTTCTCCATGTAACCCTCGGTGTGTTGCACCGGTGGCGTCCATAATCCCTTCCGCTACTGCGTGACTACTTGATCATCCTCAACAGCGGTTATTGCCGTGACGCCGGCCGGTGCTAACGTTGCACGAGTTTTGCAATTGATTTTGCGTGAAAAGCGAAGCTTTTGTTCAAAAGTTTCCACGAGACGGCGCCAATGATAAATCTAGTGTATGTAAATAGGCGAGATTTATGTAAAGCAATAGAGAACACGAGGGTTTTTACGTGGTTCGATCAAGATTGAGATCTCGTCCACGGAGGTAATGATCCTCAATACTTTCACTATAATCGGATTACAATGAGTGTATCTAAAAGCTCTAGTATTCAATAAGTTGCTAACCCTTCTACCGCCGATTTAACCTCTATTTATACATGTTTATGGATCTTCACGGATCCTCGATTTGTGGGATTACGATCTCCTTCCATAATCGACCACGATCTCCTTCCATAATCGCCACACCAAGGCGCCTTTGACCTAGTCTTGATTAGGGTTTAGACGCATTTGGGCTTTAGCTTAACGCGCTGGGGCAGTCATTAGGTCAAGCCCAACTCGTTTGGGCTTGCCGCTGGCCTCGAGCGGTTGGGCCATATCCCATCAAAGGCCATATTAATGTCGGAATGGAAAATATGTTTGAGATTTTGTATTTCAAGTCAAGAGGTTTTAAGTTATGGTCTTAAATTTAGCGATCGATGACCGGATTAGTTGGAATTGAAGTTGCGATAAATAATACTCCTCCATCCTCAAACATTGTTCTTGTGAATCTTGATGCATGTTTTAATCAAAGTTGTGGAGTGTTTTATAAGTGGAGTAAGGATCCCACATTAATGTAGTATTAAATTAATTGGATCACGTGGTAAAATGTATAAATAAGTGGTGTTGATAAGGGCAATAAATAAAGATAGTGGTGGATCATGAGTGTTAAAATATGTAAATAAATGACGTTATTGAAGGTAATAAGTAAATAGTATTTTGTGGGATAGTTTCCATAAATGATGAAGGAACAAATTTGGAGGACTACCAAAAAAACTATGAACAAAATTTTGCATATGGAGGAAATAGTTTCTTTTTTACTAGTAAACCATAGTGTTAATATTAATTTGTAATTTCGTATTCATTAGGTGCAATTATGATGAAGTTCAAACATTTGAATATAAAATGATTTTTTCCCTACATGTCAGAATTAACATAATACTTAACTTTAGTTTAAAAAAAACATAAAACTCAACTCATACAAATAATAAAATTACAAATTGACACATACACAAATTTTAGCGATGCGCAAAATAATTGGATGAGATCCTCTCTCACCTTTAATTTTTTGTTTACCTCAAAACCATAATTGGATGAGATCCTCTCTCTCCTTTAATATTAATTAAAAAAGTAAAACAAATACACAAAATAATAATAAATAAATTCTAAATGGATTAGTGAATTCCAATTAATAATCTTAAAAATGAAACTCTAAAAATAGAATAAAAGATCCCATGTGAACAATAACTAAAAAAAACTAACATGTCAGATAATATACTCATATTTCATATAAAAAACTAACATCGCCTGTGAAACTCGGCAAAACTATCATGGATTGTGGGCGTGGGTGTGGGCGTGGGCGTGGTGACATTCCAGGGAAGAAATTGGTCCACCCAATGTATGACCAATCAGAGGAAAGTGAAGCATCGCCGGCCAAATATATCCCAACGGAAATTGTCACTAAGCTTCGGATTCACTAGAACGAGTGGGGTAAAGGACAAGTGTCTTGAAAGCCAATGACCAATGATAAATTACCCTCCCCACGGCCACGGCACCAACCCAACCTCTTAGCATGAGGCGAATTTGGATAATGAAAGGGAGACATGCTTGGGACGATGGAGAATGTTTAGACTCTGCTCCACTAAGTGGAAAACGTACGCAATCTGAAGTAAGTATTGAGGATGAGTTCACTACTCTGTCGAAGAAGACCAGGAATGACACTAGTCCAAAAACAAGAATATATGATTCAGACGGGGTTGCAAGCATCCCGCCGATCACAATGAAAATCTTAAGTGGGAACAGTCGCGGACTTGGGAACCGGTGGCGATTCGAGCCCCGCACAAGATCTAGTGACCCACAAACCGAAGTTGTGTTTTAATGGAAACCAAAGAAAGACATATGAGATAAATAAGATTTTGGGTTTCTGAGGTTGCTGCGATGAACTATGATGGAGAGGGACGCAGACATAAGGAAGGGTAGCAATGCTCTAGGAAAGGGTGGTGACCTAACACCGTAAATTTTGTTGAAACCACGTCTCATTCAAAGTTTTGATACCATGACTAGCAAAAGTGGCTCCGCCGGATATATGGCTGGCGATGCAAGGAGCAAATGGGGAACTTGGGACCTTTGTTGAAAATCAAGAACCCGAAGAGGAGCCATGGTGTTGAATAAGCGATTTTAATGAAATTCTTTGGGAAAACAAACGTCCTTAGCGGCTATGCAACACTTCGTCAAACTTTAGAACAATGTCATCTTAGTGATTTTCGAGACAACGATGTCGATTGCCAGAGAGAAGCGGCGGGTTCTACTCAATGGGAATTAATAGGGGTGGCGTTGGTCGATTCGGTTGAAAACCAAACCGAAAATCAAAACAAAAAAATCGAACCGTTCAAAATTTCAACCGAATCGAACTGAATTTTACTCAAACCGAACGAACGATTCGGTTTTGGTTAACCAGTTAACCAAACTTTTAATAATTTAATTTATATATATATATATATATATATATTAATTTAATAGGTTTATATATATATATAATATATAAAATATAATTTAATAGGTTTAATATTTAAATAATTTAGTTAATATATATATATATATATATATATATATATATATTTATACATAAACTTCGGTTGGTTCGGTCCGAACCAAATTTGGATTACTAAACCGAATCGAAGAAAAAGTTCGATTTTCATTTTTGCATCCAAACCGAACCAAAGTTTTTAAAACCGATCCAAACCGACCAAATTGCTACTGGTTCGGTTCGGTTATTCATTGGATTCGATTTTGCTCACCCCAGAATATTAATGACATCATTCGGAAAATCCGAGGAGGTGGTAAGGTGCCTCCAATGGCAACTTCTTTCTCGTTTAAAAGTTGAGAGCCAACTTTTTACCATTGTAATAAATATGATGTGGTAAAGTTGGCTCTCAACTCTCATTTAAGAAGTTTCATTTAAGAAGTTGGCTTTTTAAGTTTTTCTTTGGTCCTACTACTTTCTTTATCTTTTATCCCTTTTTTTCTTCTTTTTTTAATTTTATTTTTAAAAAATAGGTAATTTAAATCCATTAATATATATTCAAGACCTATCTTGAATTAAAGATCGTGAAAAGATCTTTCATTCTACATAAAAATCGTAAAAAATAGAATTCAAATTTAAATTGATTACATAATACAAATATTATAAATAAAAATAAATGAATATAAACATATATAGATATAAATGTATGTATATTATAATGGGACCCATATAAAGTTGATTTTGTAGGTATATGATTGGAGAGAAAATTATAATAAAATTGATGGATTTTAAAAACTGATGTGACATCTATGTGGCAACAAAAAAGTTGGTTTCCAACTTTCAACATTAGAATTACACTAAGAGTATTTTGTGTGTGTGTATTGGCCTAGTGGTAGAGTGGTTAATGCCTGAGGTCAAAGGTCTCGGGTTCGAGTCCACCGTGACGCGGCTTTTAAAATTTATGCATTTAATGACAAAAAAAAGAATTACACTAAGAAGTAGAAATACAAGAGGGCCACACAACTGGCAAAAGTTGGATACGGATGTGGCTGTCTGTCATCTCCCCAACTCAGGAAGATGGGGAATTTGTAATGGGACCCAAACATGTCTAGAAGGTTTGGAAATGTTGTATGTATTATCAGAGATTGTGGACTTCATTATGGTGTGATAGCCAAAGTTTGATAAAGCTTATCAATGGAACCTCAGGGGGATCAACTATGGGGAGGATGATCCTTGTAGATATATAACAAACTGCAGAAAGAATAAGCCGTATTAAATTTGTATACCAACGCCATCAGCGCATTAGGGTTCCATCGCCAACTTTTTCAATTGAAAAAGTTGGTTTTTTCCAGCTTTTAAACATTGTAAAATGATGACACTTGTGCATTTCTTTCTTTCATCAACGACTTCTTCCAGCTTTTAAATGAATGTATGTATATATATATATATATATAGTGAGGTCCATATAAAAGTTGATTTTCTGGATATATGATTGGAGAAAAATATAAAAGAAGTTGGTGAGTATTAAAAAAGCGATGTGACACTTATGTGTGAGAAAAAGTTGGATTTAGTTTTAACATTGGAATTACCTTACATATCACTTCTTTTGTCGACATTATTATCCTTATTTTAATGGAAGTTTGCTTTACTCTCAAAAAGGAAATAGTATTAAAATTACAAATTTTAATGAAATGCAAAATTAAGGGTAAATACCATCTAGCACCCTAACGCTTACGATTTTTATATTTGTGTCACAACGTAAGCGTAATAACAAATCGACTATAACCTTCAAATGGGTTCACAATAATGTCCCGACCATCAAATTCGGGTCCGTTTTATCTAGTTAGCACTTGAAAAGCCACATCATTAGCACAAAATTACAAAATGAATCGAAAAAACAAAACGATGTCGATCTCACACTTATATATAATTCTAAATGCAATATTTTATTGGATAAGTATTATTCTCTCTTCCTCTATCTTCTCACGTTCTTCTTCAATTCCAGATCTCTAGAAATCTAGAAATGAATTCATGCATAAATTTTCAAAATCTACAAACAATTTTTTTTTCACATCGCCATCCCCCCATTCTCTCTCTCATCTAAGAAAAAGAGAAACCTAAATCTATGTTTCTTCTATCCCTTCTTCATCCCTATTTCTAAAAAAAAAAACCAAATAGAAAAAGATAAATTTTCCAAAAATCCCTATTTCTTCTATCCCTTCTTCATCCCATCTCTTCATGCGACCTTTGTCGTCCGACTACATCCACGACCAACACCTTTCACGAACCGTTGTTGCCGCTCGCAATTCTCATCGTCAAAGCATATCCTCAGTTCAAGGACTGCTTTTCATTCCTCATCTCCATTTAACAACGAAAATAACCTTCGCCATTGACCTCATATGATTTTATAGCATCTCCGCCATCAATAGTCGTGACGACGGTGGTGGAATTTCCTGTGATGATGGTGAATTTCATAATTTATAGTGGGATGGAGGATTTGTTGGGGGAAGATCGAGTTATTTTGTTTTTGTTTTTTCAAATCTTGTACTGAGATAGAGAGAAATATGATGTGAGTAATATGAGTTATTTCTCCATCTCTTATGTGAATTGAAGAAAAAGGGTAGAAAGATAATAATGATTTCTTAAACTACTTCAGATGCATTGTAATTTGCCGTTTTATTTTTTCTTGAGAAAATTCAAAGATGATATCTTTTATTTTAATTTAGATTATATAATTTTTAATCCACGAGTGTAATCGACGCGACTTTTGGTACGCTAACTAGGCAAAATGGCTGAATCGGTGATCGTGACGTTATCAGAAACCCATTGAAAGGTTATTATTCGATTATTATTACGCTTACGTTAGACACAAATATAAAAAGTCATGACGTTGGGGTCTTTAGACAGATTTTCCCCAAAATTAACTAAGCAAAAAAGAAAAGAAAATAGCTTTAGCCTCTACCATCCCAAAACACACAGCACTAGTAACCCTAACACACACAAAGATCAAAATCGAAAATTTCCCACAAATTAAACGAAACCCATTCCCCAAATCTACGAATTCGCCGCCGATCAATGGAGGCCCTGGCTCATCGAAGAAGATGATAGCGACGCAGGAGGAGATGGTGGAGGCCAAAGTGCCGCTGGCGTACAGAGACCAGTGCGCCCATTTGCTCATCCCCTCAACAAATGCCGGCAGACAGAGCTATACCTGCCGTGGAAGTGCGGGTCGGAGCGCCACTCCTACGAGAAGTGCGAGTACGAGCTCGTCATGGAGCGGATGCTCCAGATGCAGAAGATCCGCGAGCGCGAGGCTCAGTTGAAGGCTCAGTCGTCGCAGCCCATTCCGCTCGTCCCCAAAACCGCCAATGCTTGATTCGACATTTTGACGATGATGAATAATCTTTCAAGGTCAGTTTTCTGTTTTGGCAAATTTTGTGCTCTCGCGGTAGAATGATAGAAATGCCGATCGGAGTGCGTTTGAATTTCTGAATGCTGGTCTTCATTTTCTTGGGGTTTCAGGTATCAGTAATTCGGAATTGGTCTCATGGCCAATGATCTTTAGATGAATGATCTTAGTACGATAATTTTCTGTTTCTTCTTTTGGACAAGACCGATGATGTGATTTTTTTGGGTTTTTTCATTTTTGTGGGTTCTTTCAATTGAACATAAAGTCGGCAACTTTGAAGCGTGCTTTTTCTGTTATAACTCTGTTTAGATCTTCTATTTGAAGATAATCAAAAGTATCCTATATATATCAATGTATACCCATGTACTATGCTTTCCTGTCATTTTCTTTCAAGTTTAACCTGAAAGAGTTTGTAAAATAAATCCTTCATAACGAGCACACGCAATAAAAGTTCACTAAATTGATTATTACAAATGGGTGAATGTTGCATGTCTGTGCACTGTTATCTATTTTAGCATTCCCATTTAATGGTTGATTAAATTTAATTTTGCATCTGTATCTGCAAGAATTTGATGTTGATATGTTTAGAGGAAATCGGGTGAACAAGTGGTTTTCTACATTCAAATTAAGGAAAATCCTATATTCCTATGTTAATAGTTGATAGTCTTGTGATTGTTTTAGTTTTCTTCTCTTCTTTGTATGGGGAAACTAAAAAGAAATCTGACTATGCTGTTAGGACGTACACTTAACATGAAAACATATATGTAACGTGCATTCTGTTGTTTCATTGTCTTGTTAAGCTGTCTGAGAAGTCTCCTAAAGGACTGTCCTCAGGTTGGGCTGATCTCTAGACCATCCCTGGCTAAATGAGTTAAGAGTTATCATCACTAGCTTAAAAGAGAAGAAATTTGTTCATTAGGGAAAGTGAATAATTCAGGGGCTCATAAGAGTTAATGCATTTTGATTTATGCCATGTATTGTGGTCTTAATAAAGTATTTATTGATTTCGAAAAAATGGGATACGAGAAGAGCGTAATGCTAGAGAGGAAAAGGCTTATCAAGAACACTTCGTGAACTATACAGCACCCAAGTAAAATTTTCTTTGACTAAGTCAAGGAAAATATTACAAATCTATAGACAGGACGTAACTTCAAGTTGTATGTTTTTTACCAAAGAGGAAACCAGAAGTCTTTTTATGTCATCTAGGTACATATTCATGTCACAAGCATGACGATCAACTGTGACAGTGTAGCTAGTTCAGAACTTGTGGACCTCTTCAATCTGAAATGCCCTGGATCATCGCATGAGGTTATGCCCACATGTACTTGGTTTCAGGGCTATGTACCTGCTGCAGGTGATTTAAGGAAACAGAAGCAGGCAGTAACCTGCTCTATTCCAAGTAAAGCCTGTTGCAGCTTTAACAGAAAACAAGCATCCATTGTGAATGTTGTTTTTCAACTTCATATATGGTTCTAGATATTACGTATTGCTAGAAACAACTTTGTCCCTCCCTTGATGCACCAAATTAAGGATGACCTACCCAATTGTAATACTGACATGTTTTTCTCCTATTCAACATGAGCATGTAGGAACAACATTACCTAGACTCCAGCACAACTGGATTTTACCTCGTGAGTCCCACTCATTAGCAAGAAGCAACCCATGTTGACACTGCTAAGTTGTCATAGAAAATCCTGGATGATAGAGGTATAGAGCATTGTACAATAGCTGTAGGGAAATACTGTTGCTATAACCAACCTGAACAATTACTTGAGCATACTTTCCTCTCACTAGGTGACGCACAAACAACCAGAAGAAAGTTTCCTTTCTCCTTTTAAAGGGAAACAAGCATTTCAATGTCATGGATACATTTTCTCTTCCCCATGGTTGGATAAAGTCAAAACTACAGAGGACAAACTTTTGGATGAATTCAGGTGCCCACATGAAGTAAGGAGTATTTTTTCCGGTCTTCAAGTACATTGCCTCTACTAATCTCCATATTCTTGGGAATTGTTGAATGCTCTACAAAGAGATGCCTGAAATTTTTACAAGTCCATATTTACATTATAAGAAGGTTGTTTAGATTTGAAGCTTCTTGTGCTGGCAAGAATCCTTGGTTTTTATAAATCTTCTTATCCACGTATTGCACCTATAAACTTACATGTTTTCACTTATTTGCATATTACTTCTGAACTAAAAATTTGCGACCAGCTATGGTTGTACCATCTTTGTTTCTAAACACATACTCATCAACTCTTACATGTCACGCAGGAAGAAGCTGGAAGTATTTACAGTGGCAGTATGTGACCTGAGTTTTATCTGAACTCCTCCGTGTTAATTGTACAAGGAAGTTATAACTTTGGCTTTCTCATGGTTCACCAGTTTGTAATAAATTTCGAACACGATTGTGTTCCATTTTTACTTATTTCCTTGTGTCTTACCAAAATATCCATGAAACCGTTGTTTTACTTAGTGTTGCAGTTTCATATCTAAGTAACCAGTTTTTCTTCTCCATTACAAAGATTTTAAAGAATTAGATGGCTTATTTGCTTATTTTGTTACTACTATGGTCCTCTTTTTTGTTTTTGTTTTCATTTATATAGGTTGATATTCTGGTGAGATACAAATAAAACTGAAGCTGGAATTGAAATTTGTTCAATGCTTAGTTTCTTTCTTTTCAAATACAACGTAAGCTATAAGGAAGAGGAGAAGAAGGAGGTGATGCATAATGTTGGGGGGGTTCGTTTTTTTTCTTCGAAATGATTTACAGCTTTTCTAATCTTGATAATTTGTATTGAACCGATATATTGCTGATTATATATACATAGTTTGTAGTTTGTATATTCAAAGGTTGGGCTATAAATTGATATTTTCTCATATGCAGGTATAACATAATTCATGACCCAATTTAACTTTTTTCACAAATATGTTCTGGATTGTTACTGAATAACATTCAAAATACTAATACTAACATATGAGAAATGGCGCGACATACAGTAATCTTAGTTAGATTCTTACTGAGTTTGTATCTAAGTAGGAAGACTGCCATTCTTGATTTCAAAGTATGCCTAAAGCAAGAAAAGGTATGTGGAATTGCCAAAACTTGAGCTACAAATATACTTTCCCAACAAAACACATGAAATGAAAGGGTTGCACTATCATCAACTAGTAGCTTACTGATGGGAAGGCGGCTAATCTAGGTTGAGTATTCGGTTAGTCGATCGGTTTTGGATAAAAAAATAACTAATTTGAACTTTTTAAAAATATAACCGAATCGAACCGAAAAAAATTGCGGCAATTGAACCAAAATAATTGAATATTTCGGTAACCGATTTTCATAAAAAAAGCTATATTGTGCTAAAAATAAATAATATGTTATTATATATTGATATAATATATAAAATACATATATATATCAAATAAATTAATTAATAATATTTTATATAATAAATAAAAAATAATATTATATTTATAATATTATTAATTGATATAATAGGGGAGAGAGAAATGAATATGGGTATTCATATTTTAAAATTATAATTCTAAATAAGTAAATACTATATACATATATATATATATATGGAGTGGATCAAATGAGAACTCCAATTTTTTTGAGAACTAAGAACTAATGTGGTCCATCCATTTTTATAATGTAACAGTCATGATTAAATATAAATCTTTTATTATTCTCAGATTTTAATAATAACTTTTTAACCCTATAATTAAGGGATTCATTTACGTAAATATTCTCACATGCACAATCATTACGATTACATTTACAACAGCGTGAATTTCATGAACATAACAATTAATTGGAATGTGATGCATGCACAAGAACTATGATTGCATGCACAAGAACATAAATTATACGAACAACGAAGAATTGAATATGAAATATTCAAATAGCGAAAATTTAGGGATTTAACTATTTTTCATTAAATAATCATAAATCGTCTGTCTTATTCAATCTAACGGTGGTTATTGGTTCTTAATTTTATTTAAGAGGTAGTTCCTCTATAACCAACCCCTATATATATATATATATATATATATATATATATATATATATATATATATATATTCACTATCGATTATTTGGTTAAAAAATCGAACCGATCGAAAATAGAATTACCGAATTTTAATCAGTTACAACCGAACCAAAACTAATTTTTCGGTCTTGTTCGGTACAATTACTTGGTAATTGGATATTTTGCTCACCCCTAAATAAGATTGGTAGCTGTAGGCTTGCTCCGAGGATGAAAGACGGGAGGGCCACTTGGAGCTTTACGTCTTGTGCAAGCACAACGGAGGGCTGCGAGTCGACAAGCGGTGCAACAGTAAAATGGACGTAGGGCTTTTGTGATGAGAGAGGAGGCTGATGTTGTTGTGTGGTATACTTAGTCAGTTTGTTCCTCTTAAGTGGAGAGTCAAGATTAAAGCTGACATAACAATTTTGATCCTCATTGTTTCGACGGGCGGGATGGCCCAAGAGATTCTAAGCACGTGCAATTCTTGCCCAGACCAGCTCAAAACTTGCAAACTCAGATGGGCCCGATCCAAAAATTTTGAACTATAAAAGGTATTTGGAGGCTGGTTGGATTCCCTTATTCTGACCAAATGAATTTTGATCCTGCACTAACAGATCCTATCTTTTGTTAGCTCTAGTCAAGTTAAGAATTATATTCAAGGAATCACATGACATTTAAAAAAATGTAAATATTGTTTGGTTTAATTCGGTTAGAACCAAACACATTTGGCCATTTTGTTAAAAATTTGAATATCAATATGTAGTTAGTCATAATTCAATACATTTTCGTGAAAAAGATAGTTTGAGTCACAAAATAACATTTTCCTACGTATGTCTATTCTTTTATCTTTCTTGTACAACATACTATTCATCGAATTGTATTCTTGCAAAGATTGAAAGATGCCTCACGTGCAGATGCAATTTCAAACATGATATATTTAATGCTCGATATCTTATTTCGACAAATAGTGTTTGTAATAATACAATCCAATGAGATCCTAGTTGTTAATAAATATGAACAAACCTTCTAAAGTTCACCCATAACGCAAACCTATCACCTAACATAACCATGCAGAAGTTATCCTATTCTCATAATAAAGACTACTTTATTCCTATGTAAAGTTTTTAGAAAGTAAAATCATAAACACTATTTGAAAAAGAAAACAGGAATATGGTTGAGAATTAGTAGGATCGAAAATCAAATAGGATTTAGCACTATTTCTCCATAAGCTCTTCCAAACTCGAAAGTAACAATTGTAGTATCCACTACATAAAAAACAAAAACAATGAATGACCAAACTTTCAAATTTTGAATCTCGTTCTCAACTCAAACTATAATAATGCTATTAACTACGAACCATGCTTTTTATATCAGATTTTTTAGAAATTATAACAATGCTTCTATACATATATAATAATGCTACTTTTATTACAATTGTGAATCACACCAAAATTAATAGTCCGAATTCATTTTGTAACTCATGGTTATATAAATGACAACAAGTATTTTAAAATAATAAATTACCAAAATATACGATACAAACTCGACGTACCTTATTCGATTCCTGATCAAAAATAGGCCCACGGCGAAACCAAAAAATGGACCCTTTATCTATAACAATAAAATAATTTTTTTTTGTATATGATATAGATTTATCCGACTTTGAAGGATTTCTTATGAAAAAAATATATTTTCTATATATGATTTAGATATATTAATGGATCCTTAGTCTATAATTAAAAAAAAAAGTCATTTTCCATCGATAAAAAAAAATTACCACAAACCCACTTGGTATTTTTCTTCTTAGTAAATATATACAAAAATAATTATTTTCAGCATATGATAGAGATTTATTCGACTTTGAATGCTTTTTCTTATGAAGAAATTTATTTATTTTATATGAGTTAAAATTATTTGCAAAAAAAAAATATTATTCAGATTTATTAATTGGCCCTTTATCTATAAATTAAATAATTATTTTCAATATATGTTAGAGATTTATTTGAATTTGTAGTTTTTTTTTCCAAGGATAAAACCTTTATGGTTCATATCAGATTTATTTGCGAATTTATTTTACTTACGAAAGTTTTATTAAGGAAAAAAATTCATTTTCTATAATATGATTTAGGTATGTTAATGGACCCTATATTTATAGTAAAGAAAACTATAAAAATGTTTTCTACATATGATGTAGATTTATTTAAGGTTTTTTTTAAGGATAAAATTCGTATTATTTGAATAAAATTGATTTGCTTAAACGAAAACTTACATGAGATTTATTTACAAATTAAAAGAAAATTAAGGATAAATCTTTTATGATTCATATAAATTTATTTGCTTGAACAAGTTCAGCTAAAAAATTATTAAAATATTGTTGCTTAAGTTTCGAGCAAGAGTCATTTGAATTACACTATAAACCACAAAGAACCATTTCCTACTTTACTTCTTATAAATATATAACGTTTTATAATTTTTGGGCCCCATATAAACTTTGGGGCTCTGGGCCGTCGCCCAAAAGCGCCCTCCCTCCGTATTCGACATCAATTTAAAAGACACAATAATTTCAAGTGTAATTCGTAAAATTTAATAACAACTCAAATAAATTTAAATATTAATAATAATATCTGAGCAATAGACTGAAAAGGCCAAAAAATGAAATAATATGACCGGCGGCCTCGACGGTCAAGACATGTTAAAATGTAGGCTGCCGTGCCTGCTTTTCCAACCCTACTCCTCTATTTGAAATTGACATGACAAGGTCAAACTTTTATTTGAATCTTTCATCACCACTTTTTTTCATCATTGACTTACCCTCTCTTAATATTATTTCGAATATATTACTCTGTTAACCGCATATAATAATATTAGTAACCCAAACTTAATTATTCACTTTTATTAAAATATATATCATCCATAATCTTTCCAAAATTTCCTACACCTTATACCTATTTCATTAAAATAAGACTAATTTCATTGTTTTCGATCCACCGAAGAGAAGACTTTCTCGATCGAAAACAGACATTAGTCGGCCGAATATAAGAAAATGTGTCGATAAATTGAAAAAAATAGACAAATTTCCTTATTTTCGATCAACTAATGTCTGTTTTTAATTGAGAAAGTCTTCTCTTCCGATCGGCTGAAAACAAACATTAGTCGACCGGAAACAAGGAAATGTGTGGATAAATTAAAAAATTAGACTAATTTTCTTGTTTCCGGTCGACTAATGTTTGTTTCTGATCGAGAAAGTCTTCTCTCCGATTGACCGAAAACAGACATTAGTCGATCGAAAAATAAGAAAATTAGTTTATTTTTTAAATTAGTCGTGTAGTGTAGCAAATTAAAAGATTGGATATTGGGAATACATACTTTTAAAAAGTATGTAATTGTATATAATTCCACATAATATTATTCATATTGATAATTTACATTGTCCTATTTTTGTGGTGGAACAAGTGAGACAACATGATCTTCATAGCTTTCGAAGCTGCTACACACAACCGTTCGAGTTCTTGACTGCTACTCAAATCTTCACGCTTACTACAATCAAAACTAGCCGAGTCTAGTTGTAGAGTCGATATGTTATCTGAGGCCCATGTTTGAATGTCATAAACACTTTTAGGTACAAGTCTATTAGAATTAATTTTTTTCAAGTATAATTTATTATTCCTACATAATTTGTAAGCTATTACACATTAACATAAGTCAATAGTTTATTTATAATGCATCAAAGATATCATTTTTGGATTTCCATAATATTAAATAAAAAAAGCTTATCTAACTTTTTAATTAATTTGAGTTTAACTTGTGAGAGAGTCTATGATGAACTAAATCTTCACTTTCAAGCTTTTAGCAGTCTTTACTGGGAGTGGGTTTCTATTGTTACACACAACTTTCATAATCGAATATACCAATTATAGATTGAGATTTACATCCTAAAACTTCTAACTTATTTGATATTTTTCGAAGTTTCTCAACAGTTTAGTGAGATGTTCACGATATTAATTTGATATATATATATATATATATGTATATATATATATATTATATGCTAGTTAACTGTTACAGATAATCTACAGTGATATCGTCATACTATTTCTTACCCAAACTATTAATATCGCCATGCTAGCAAGAAGAGTGAAATACTATATATATTTAGAGAGCGAGAGAGAGGAATGGTGATGCGTGCAAGAATTGCCTGAAGTTGGGAGGACAGAGAAAGAAGGTGTGATTTGGCAATAATAATATGGAGATGCAATTAGTATATATGAATGGTAAATGCAGAGAATAATTATGAGGGCAGACAAAGAGGATTGTGGACTCTACTAATAAATAAATAGTGTAGTCCCTTCCCATCTGTCTTCTGTAGTTTGTTGGACATTTATAAATTCTGATGGAATTTCCATCATTCATTCTGCCAGCCTATTTAATGCCACTTTGCCTCCTCCCCCCACCAATTCATTAATCTCTTACTTCATCTTTACATGAAACTGTTTCACCATCTATATATATTATTTGCATTAATTACCTAAATACTCTCTCGATCCCATTTAAAATATACTACTTTTCTTTTTGGATTGTTCCATTATAAATGTCTCATTCTATTTTAGAAAATAATCATCCCTTCAAAAAGTGTGAGCTCTAAATACCCATGTTCAAAAGAAATTGGACACTTTAGGCGGGACGGAGGGAGTACAAAATAAGTTTTTATAAAAATATAAAACGAGTTGATCTATAAAATTTGCAAACCCTATGAAACTAATGTCTATCGGATTTTTGCTTAAATGCATCAGCATATATATGATCTTTATGCGTTAATAGCGATTTACTTCATAAAAGGTTTAAGTAAATCGAAATGAGTAGTTGTTTAGTGATACTTTTCATCTTTACATAGGCCAGTGATTCGTTCAACTCCTGATTCTCATTTTCCCAACTAGACATATAGAAGTAGTCTCATGTATATCCGTTCGTATATATGGATTTTGATATTTTTTTTCAGTGTAAATGATATTTTTCTTCAATATAAATGATATTTTCTAAATTATATGGTAAAAAATAAATGATAATTTTCTTAACAACAAATGATATTTTTATCCATCCGTATCAGTTTATGTAGATATAGTAAGGTGAAGTCTTGTATAACACGATATGGCAAGTCAAGATTTATTAAACGAATGATTTGGATTCAAACACCATAAAATACTATCAAAATTAAACATATGTGATAAATCTAGTATGTGAGATTTATAAAAACTGTAAAGAACACGGAGGCTTTTACGTGGTTCGATCAAGAATAAGATCTACGTCCACGGAGGAGTGATTCCTCAATACTTTCACTATATAGGATTACAATGAATGTATTGAAAAGCTCTCTAGAATTCTAATAGTTGCCTCCCCTTTCTACCTTCAACCTAACCTCTATTTATAAGCCATCAAGTTGAGTTCCACTCTGATTCAAATTGAGTTTGACTCTAATACAAATAGAGTTTGACTCTAATACAAAGTCTTCTCTCATAAGGATTCTTTTAGATATGTTTCCGAATCTTCACGCTCCAAGTGCGATTAGAGTTGTAGTTAGTCGAGGAGTCTTCTTGGGCGAACTCACGGGCCGAGCTTAATGTCGGGGCCCATTTATATTGGACTCGATGCTTGGACCTAGTAGTTGGGCGTATCTATCATATCCCCCACCAAAAAGACGATAAATGAGGTCATTTGGGTTGGGGAGTGATTCGACATCGCCGTTGAAACCGTAGTCCGCGAAGTCGAATGTCGCTTGGTTTCCGCCGAGGTGTGTTCGCCAAGTCGTATGTCGCTTGGTTTCGCCCCGCCGAGGTGTTCGCGAAGTCGTATGTCGCCGCTTCGCCCCGCTGAGGCGTTTCTACCGAAGTCGAGGCCGAGGCGGCGCTCGGGATGCCGCGAAGAAGGAGGCCGGATCCGACGGCGACCGAGGTGGCGGCGGCCGAGGTCGGCCGACGGAGGTCGAGGCGCAAGGCCGGGCGGCTCGCGGAAGGCCGAGGCGCGAGGCGGAGGCGCGGCGAGGCCGAGGCGAGGCGAAGTCCGAGGTGTCGACCTACGGAGGCCGAGGTGGAGGCGGCGGGACCAAGGTCGGCTGCGCAAGGCCGAGGCGAGACGGCGAAGGCCGAGGTCGAGGTGGCGGCGCCGAGGCAGCTAAGGCCGAGGTGTCGATCTACGCAAGGCCGAGGTGGAGGCGGCGAAGGTCTAGGTAGCGAAGGCCGAGTGTCGACTGGTGTAGCTTTAGCGAGTCTTGGCGAGATCTTTGCTCGGAAACCCATATAACTTGGGTTTTAGTCATAAATGTATTTAGACTGTAGTCGTAAATGTATTTAGGTGTAATCAAGTGTATATCTTATGTATATAACTTGGTTTTTAGTCGTAAATGTATTTAAACCGTAGTCGTAAATGTATTTAGACGTGTAGCAAGGCCGAGTGTCGACATGGTGTAGCTTTAGCGAGTCTTGGCAGGCTGCTCGAAACCCATATAACGGTTTTAGTCATAATCGATTTAGGCGTAGTCGTAAATGTATTTAGGCGTGTACCAAGTGTATATCTTATGTATATAACTTGGTTTTAGTCGTAAATGTATTTAGACCGTAGTAAATAAATGTATTTAGACCGTGTAGGAAGTTTATATATTACGTATATAACTTGGTTTTAATAAGTAAATGTATTTAGGCGTGTAGTCGTAAATGTATTTAGGCGTGCAAAATCAAGTGTATATCTTCTCAGATATAACTTGGTTTTTAGTCGTAAATGTATTTAGACCGTGTAGTCGTAAATATATTTAGGCGTATCAAGTGTATATCTTCCCAATGAAGAGGTATAAATTGCACGAGATCCGATTTGGACGCCGTTTGCATGTAAATGTTCAAATTAATGAGTAATCTGTATGCCTTGCACGTGGATGTTCAAATTAATGAGTAATATGTGTGCTTGCCTTGTTTGTCGAGAAATATCGAGAGGGGTGGTCCCCTGGCGCGCGCTTAGTTGAGTACCCACTTTGTAGGTGTGTCATCTTCGCAAGGGCGTCCCCTTTTGAAGGTAAGTTGTGTTTTATCCGAGGTGAGAGCGGATTTTCACATAGGTATAAGATGAGACGAGGTAAACTATTTAAAATACCTCTTGGTGAGTAATATATCGGGTTCGGGGATAAGTGTACCGATAGGTAAGCAAGCTTATAGGCCCCTTTGCCGAGGTCCCAGTCTAAACTCCATTGGGCCTTTTTGATTCCGTCGAAGGCACTTCGCGATCGGTGCCTCTTCCTCGATCGTCCGGCTTCTTCTCGATTTTCGCTCATCCCATGTCTCTCTTTACGATCCGACTCGTCGCCTTTAACATAGTTATCCACCAAGGTCCAAAGGCTACTTGTCGCCTTGGCTTCTCCCGGTGATTTCTTTGTTTAGTGTGCCGGTCGGATCCCATTTTGAATCGTTGATGATGTAGAGGTCGTTGCTCTCATCGATCTTGAGGATTCTTTGATGAACCTTGAGACGAAATTCGACATCGCCTCGCCTCGCCCTGGCGGATGGTGAGTAGGTCGGATGAAGGTTGCCGAGGTGGCATCTTTGATAGAAACGCCACTTGAATTGATCCATGAGATCTCGAAGTGTATGCTGTTCGGCGAAGTGAGGTGAACCAACGACGGGCGTTGGAAACCAGAACCTCAGGGAAGATTTTGCACATGTGGAAATCTTCCATCCCCGATTTGCCATGTTTGTAGTATAGCAAAAGGAAATCTGGGGATCTCCTAGGATCATAGGCGGCGATGTTGGGTGCCCGATATCGCTATGCGGAAGGGTGTATCCAGGATTTCCCTGGAGAAATGAGAGATGATCCGTCCGTGCCGGTCGAATCTCGGTAGCTCGTTGTCATCTCTCTCAGGAGGGGTGGGAGACCAATAGCGACGTCTATCGTTGTAACAGCCCGCCTTTCCAAAGTACGGATTAGACGGGACTGTTACCAACTAAGCAGGGATTAAGAACATAATGACCAACAACCTTTCAAGACTCCAAACTTTTATAGATAAACACACAACGATTTCATACAAACTAGACCAACAGACCATTAACAAAAGGATTCAACTGATCTGGAGGTAACGTAAGTAATATCCAAAAATATAATAAAGTGTTTTGAACAGCGGAAAGCATGTGAATGCATATATGACGATATACATCCAAGGTAAACTATTAACGACAAAAACTCCGACTGCTCAACACTTGTCCATCCCATCAGCAGCTCAACTTGCACATTTAAAAACAAACATGCAGGGCTAAGTACAAGATTGCACTTAGTGGACTCATGCCAAAATAATTTCATAAAATTACACTGCCCATTAGTATAACACGAGGATTTTAGTTGAAATAACTCGTGAATACCAAAATACTTTATCATTTCTCAAAAGATTCGCCTGGCCAGGCATTTTCTGTTACGTATGATCCGTATCA
Organism: Salvia rosmarinus; assembly: GCA_036937905.1. Taxonomy (NCBI): domain Eukaryota; kingdom Viridiplantae; phylum Streptophyta; class Magnoliopsida; order Lamiales; family Lamiaceae; genus Salvia; species Salvia rosmarinus. The sequence goes on from CM072814.1 coordinate 11,842,825, forward strand.
TTCACATAATTATTCATAACTGATCTCACGTCGTAGAAGTAGGCCTCCTTCTACCGACGCCGTGATCGGCGAAGATGTTACTAACGGCTCCCAATCACATAGCCGTGGATTCTCGTGATCCGACTAGGATCCATGACCGGCCGATGATGTTGCTAACGGCTCACAGTCACAAACTGGTGTACACGTTAATCTTAGCCAGGAATTCTGCATCTGACTAAGATCCGATATCGATTTTAAAAATTGGGAGCGACCCAATAACTGATTCACATACATCGTTGGCTCGCCCAACAACATGATAGGATCCATACGTTAAAACATAAATATTTTGGGCATGTAACAGTTCATAATCATTTCTCAACTGAAAGCTTGTAAATAAATACTTTTCGAAGAAAGCGTCGTAAATAAAAGGGTTTTCGAGTAAAGCCCACCTCGTACACGTAGGTCTTTATACTAGGGTCTCTTTTCCTACGTCAATGTCCCGTCCACGTATCACCTTTACGTAAGAATTATTTTAGTACGTCGGTCACGTTCGATAGAAACGAACATAGTCTATAACGTTCTACGTATCAAATAAGGCTAACGTCGGACTTATTTTGACGTTTCCTAATTAATTGATGTCGATTATGAAATTTCTTAACTTATAAGAGATATTCTATCTTTTTAGTATATAATGTACGTTTTAATGTACTTACGTAACGTAAGTAGCATTGTTACTAAACGTACCACGTCACATTGATCACGTATTATCGAATTGCGTGCCCGTTGACCTTGGTCAACGATTTTGGTCAACTATTTTGACCAAGTCAACCAAAAGTCAACAATTTTGACTTTGGTCAACGAAAAGTCAACATTTTGACTTTTTCAACTATTTATGAAATTCTTATCATTTTATGTGCAATTCTTGTTCCAAAAATTCCTATAAAATCATACTATGTCTAAAACATTATTTTAGATCATAATATGTAATTATACTTGATAAAATAAATTTATATCATTAATTCACATCTTATGAAATTTTCGGTAATTACAAATTAAATAGCTTAGACTTGTGCAAAAATTCTTATAAATTCACATGTCATACTATTTTATCATGTGATTAATAATATGTAATTACCTTAGTCAAATAAAATTTATACACCTTAGTATCATACCCCAATGTTTTCGGTTTTTCATAAATAACCCATTAAATGATTTTTAAAAATTCCAATAAAATCATATATCAATTAATCACCCTCAATTATGCTTACTATAACATAATTGTTATTTATTGTGACTTATTGAATAAAATTTACCTAAGTCACTTCCTAAATTTTCGACTTAGGTCAAATAAATCTTTATAAATTTCAATAAATTCTCACAACCATATATTATGAATCTACACACTTGATATGCTATTATAACACTTAGACATGAATTATATCACAACATTATAACATATACTATAATTTTCGGTATTCATCAAATTATAGGCTATAGTTTTCCAAAAATTCTACATAAATTCATATAAGCATAATTAATACCCTAGATCATGATTTCATACTCGAAACAACAATTAAAAATCAAAATCATCAACATATATAACCCCTAAGTTTTCGGTCAAATGAATAAATTTAATAGCATGCTTAATTTCATGATATAATTAATATACATGCTTCACAACATCATATAAACATAATATCTAAACATATTAACATAAGTTCTATAATTTTCGACAATTTCATATATAAACTAAGATCATAACATAAATTCTAACGGACGAAATTCGAAAATTTAAGCATGTATACGAAGCTAGGACGAATTCTAACCTTTTAATCGGTTTCGATTTTGATCGGCAACGTTTATTTGCTAAAGATTTGGATTGAAACTTGATGAACTCTCTCTTAAATTTCTCACTATATTTTCGGTCTCAAGGGGTTCAAAATGGGAGAATGGAGGAGCTTATGGTATATTTATAGACTTAGGCAAGTTGTAGTGAAATTATTACATGAAAAATATCAACTACACACTTGCTACACTAAGTGAAAATTTTCGTCCACCTCCTCATGGTGTGAGACAAATTTTTTTGATCTTATCAATATATTTCATCATGTTATCTTATCATTTGATTAAGACATTGAAGCTTAGTTGTCACAAATTTTAATTAAATCAACACTTTGTACTAATGTTGTGTGTGTGTCGCCCATTTAGTACATTAGGCTAAGTTTTTATTTTGTTTTTATATTATATACTTTATTATGTTACATTATAATTTAAATTAATAATTTATAACATAATTACCAAGAAATAAAAGAATTATTTCATTATATCCTCCTTATGCCATTTACGCCAACTTTAGAGTATTAGGCTAGGATTTTATTTTATTTTCCTATTATATACTATATTATTATTATATTATTATTATAGTATAAAGTGAAGTTTGAAAAGTCAATTATTTCAACTATACAAATGGCACTATAATATAATATGAAATTAAGAATTTTTCAACCATTTTTTCCAAGTTTTCGGCTCCTTCATTTAATGAGCCTTGGATGATTTGTTTTATTAGCTAATTAATGCTACTTTACAACTAATACAAGATAGGATACAACTCATTACTCTCATTAATTGTTGTAGGATATTTATACATAAAATCATACTAAAAAGCCTCTAATTTTTGTCCCATATGTGCAAGTGTGCACCCACACTTGTGCAACTTGTATTACACCTCATTTAGTCCTTAATGACATCATAATAATATAATAATTATCATATATCATTAATTGATTAAGAATAAAATATTAAATCATACTTAAGAACTCATATTTTCGAAAATTACTAAGGTAATTCAAATATTTTATTTCCTTGTATAAAATAGCTACTACACATTTATATGACATATTATATGTCTTAGATAATAAATTTAATCATAGAAAAGTATTTAAAAATAATTTAGATCATAAAACCCTAATTTGAATACTTAGGGTTTTCGAAACCCATTAAATAAGGTACATTGCATTCTTAAATTTTCTAGCATTATTTTATGATAAATAATTCTCTTATATAATAATATAATTATAGGAATTTGAATTTTATAATTCCGAGATCATATGCTAAAGTTATCACATTATCTCTAAACGTAGACGTTTGAAACGTCTCTAAATTCTCATAGTTTGATTATCTCTAAAATGTTCAAAATAAAGTTTGTTACAACTTTATTTATTCCTATAATAATAGAAATTTCGAAATTAAGCTTAACTGCTTAATAATACTGTAAGACGTAAACGTCGAATTTATTCAACGTTAGAAATTACGTTCGAAGGAATATTGAAAATTATATTCCTTAATTCACTAAGCATCAGTGAATCTCATACAGAAATTATCCAATTATGCTTGGTCAAAGTCAAGAGTTGACTAATTAAGATTTTAATTATTGAATTAATAATACTAATAACGGACTTTATTATCGTAATCTAGTACTAAAATTACGGGATATTACAATCGTCTCTTTGATGAGGAGATCGACTCCGCCTCTCCTCTCTCCGGCCCCGTTCGGCCTCGCGGGCATGTCTTGGTGAATGACTTCGGTAATTGTACCGAGGTGACCGACTTCGTGGATGTCGCCTGGGTGAATGATTATGGGCGGCCCGCTGAGGTGATCGACTTCGGAAGTCGTGCCGAGGTGAGCGTTCTCGAGCATCATACCGAGGTGATCGTTCTCGGATATCGCGCCGAGGTGATCGTTCTCGGTTCTCGCACCGAGGTGAATGTCCTCGATTATTTCGGAGAGGTGAGCGACCCCGGGCGCCCATGAGTGCCAGTCCGGGCGTTCTTGAGGTTCCCGCTCCGTTCGTCCTCTGGCTCAGAAAGTTTTGAAATTGGCCGATGTTGGCGTTGAGGAATTCAGATACGGCTCTGCCGAGGACCTCGTGAGATTGTTGAACTGCTTGTTCACCGGTGTTGAGGTCGGCATCTCCCTCTTCAGTAGGGCGGCGGTCCTGAGGGTGTATAGGTAGATCCTCTATGTAACCCTCAGGCGTGTTGTTACTATCGGCAACCGTGATCTCTTTTCCTCGGCGCTGCGTAACAGCTTGTTCGGGGTCTTCAGGTCGTCCGTTGCCAGCACCACCAGCGGTGCTAACATTTGCACGAGTCCTTGCCATTGATTTTGTGTAGAGAAACGAAGCTTTTTGTAAGATGTTTCCCACAAACGGCGCCAAAATAGAGTTAGACTCTAATACAATGGTATATAAATAGAGGCTAGATCAGAGAGCTAAAAACATCGACACTCAGATCGATCACTTAATCATCTACACTCTTTGTTATCGCTTCTTACACACTCAATACACATATATTCTCTTGCTCCGTGGACGTAGATCTATTTTAAAGATCGAACCACGTTAACTCCCTCGTGTTCTTTACTGCATTTATTACCTGACAAAAAAAAAGATTTATCAATATGCTATTGCATACGAGCTTGAATTCGAAGATTTACTCCGCCTGACACAATTTTTTGTGATTACAAAATGGAATAGCATACAAAAGATTGCGGTATTAACAACGGATTTTATGACGGAAAGAACAAAGATATTAAAATAATCTCATTTAACTACGGACCCACGATAGAACACCTATCTCTTTAAATATTGTAGATTTATTTATTTTCTTCTTTTTTTGGGTGGGTGGGTGGGAGAGGATAAAACTATCCATCATTAACCCATCGTAAAATATTTTATTTTTCAAAATTTTGATTTAATTATTTTGCAATCTGTCATTGAAACTGAATATAATTTTATTTTTTAAAAATGTTTTGTGTGTTCATCGTTAATCCATTATTAAATTAATTTTTTAATATTTTATTTTAACAACAAACCTATTGTCGTTAATTCTCGACATACTTGAAACTCCTTTTACCCAAAATCAAAGTTGTGAGAACTATAAACCCTCAATTAAATTCCGTCGGTCGCGCCCTTGCAGTCCGCGGACCGTTGTCATCGCTGCCTAGGCCCTTTCTATCACGTCACAATTCCCAAGGGAATGCACGGATGCCGGGGTATGACTAGGGGTTGGAAATAAGAAGCAGTGAAGAAAGGGGGAAACCATATACATACATATGAGGTTCACTTACATGCCAAAAATTGGGCAGCATCTCCTTTATAAAAGGATAAATCCAAAAAGAAACATAAACTGAAAATAAGCAAACAAACATATCTTTGCAACATTGGTGTCGAAAAGCTCGGCACGCCACGTTGGTCGTATACAATCGACTACAATCACGGGGGTTGAACAGTCGGACAACCAATAACAACTATCGGGGTATGAGCATCCTACTACACCTCAAGTCAAGTAAAGGATGGGTTATCAGAGAGCCTAGCTTGCCAAAAGGAGTTGGCCGACCAGCTATGCTCATGAGGTCGTTATTGTCTCGACTACTACATGAGGGCTTTGGCCAAGCGTCCAAGAAGGGTAGACTACTCGCACTCTCCATCAAAAGCAATAAAGAAAACGGTAGAGAAATCACAGCGTAAACCAACTGAACTTAAAATATTTCAAATATAATAGTCATAGAACTCAACTGAGTTTCTAGACGATAGCAACAAAACATACACACTTAAGAGCGTACAACGGGACGTAGCATACTTAAAACAAAAATAAAGAACAGCCAACCCGCCTCAGCCACTCATCACCTCCGTCCGCTTATTAACCTGAAATCATTTGAAAAGATTTTAGGCTGAGTACTAGCGCACTCAGTGGGTCATGCATTTTCGCAAAAAGTTCATATAAACAAAACGAAGAAAGTCCATGTCATACGGTAAACATAGAAGGTTTTAAAACATAAATCCACTTCCATGAAACCAAAACCTTTTACTTAGGGCCCATTAGCGCATTCCATTGTTACTCTAAGCTATTTGATCTCCGGACAAACCACACTTCGAGATCACATTTAACATAACTCATGTGAGACTCCGGGACGAACCACACCTCGAGATCAATCACTGGGCTGGGGATCAATCCACGGCAGTACGGACTCGTGTACACATCATATGTCGGTATGCCACTGTGGATCAATCCATGGCAGTACGGACTCGTGTACACAACCCTTAGTAAGTGTGTTAGACCCACTAAGAGCCACAATTGCTTAACAGAGAGCATTAAACAGATAGTGATCGCAGAGCAGCAGAGCGGCATGAGAATGCCTAGTGGTGTTATGTCACTTGTAATTCCTTCCAAGACTTGTGCTATTTTGTCTAATTTTCTTTATTATCCTCGTTGGACTTGAGGTTATTTGAATTCCTACTTATCTTATGCTATCAGGTCTTGCGTGGTTTGATTTGGGCCGTTGGTTGGAGTCAGTTCTATCGTGTAAATTTTAGACTTGAGTTTGATGGACTTATTATTTGATAATTATATAATTGAGCTATTTTAGTATTTTATTTCAATATATATAAAGTTATACTTTTACTTGTTTCCTCTTTAGCTTATTAAGAAATGAAAACATTTTAAATTATGAATTTAAGGTGTTACAATATTTCACTAAATTCCGAATCTATTCCAAATGAGGTAGTTCCCTTGTTTGTGTGCTATGCTATGACAATAAATAAGAGTCAATGACAATCTCTTTCAAGCATATATCTATACATATACCAAAATCAGTATTTAATCATGGAAAATTATATATTGCAATCTCACGAACCACTAGAAAAAAGGTATCAAATATGTGACAAGGAAGGTCAAACGACAACACAACAACTAACGCGATATACGATTAAATTTTTGAAAATTGTAAATTTATTACGATATAACTTTCTTGTATCTTCTTTACATATCTTTTATGATTGACATCCAATTGTATAAATTTCTCTCAACTCCCTATTTATGTAAGATCCATTATGGTGATATAGATTTAATCATTTAGTAGTTGATATATTTTGTCCCGTTTCATAGAAAGTTCATTTGCTCTTATGCTTTGGTAACCGCCGCCGTACTCGCGAATGTCTTGTCTCTGTCGCAATTTTTGTCCCCCACTCTCTATCGCAATCTTTCTCCTCGATGTTTTCATTACAGTTAGAAGTGGATTTTGATGATGGATGACCGGAAGATAGAGATGTATGTATTTTATGAATGCGTGTGTCCTATCACGTGCATGTAAGAGACCATTAAATAGATCTAAAGCTCTCAATCAGCAACACTTGCTTGAATATCACGAAGACATATCTGAGGAAAATCATATTTCTTTAGTTAAGATCCCAAATAAAAATATATATAACACAACCTTTTACCAACACAATCACACCTCAACAAAGTAGTTTTGTTGCAGCCGTGCTTCAACGAGGCCCCTTCCGTCTGTCTTTGAACTCAGGCTCCCTGCTGACACTAGATACAGTTATAAACTATTACTTAAAATTCTCTATTGTCTACTATATGGGTTCTGGCTCCTTGGAATCAAGTGTGAGAAGATTCTTTTTAACTAAGCATCCTTTAAGGTTACTTTTCATGGTTTGCTAACATTTTTCAACTTTTCTTGATATTATTTTACTTCAATGGTGTTTTCTTGCGGTTGTAAGTGTTTATGTTAGTTGATGAGATGTACCAAGCTTCTCTGATCACTAAAGGACGAGAAGTTTTTGGAAAGAAACGATCCTACTGTACTTCTGCATAAACTATATATATATTCTTAATAAAATGACAACAATAAATGGTTCAAAATCAGTCTTCTAGGCAACGAGATAGGATCAATTGAGGATGGAAAAGTTGATCTCCAAGATGTGTCATCAGTTTAATATCTTAAAGCAATTAAGTGTTTCGATTTACCGAAACACGAAATCAAATTATAGAATGGGTGCATTATTAATAGGGTTGAGAATTGGTTCGATTAATCAATCCAAAATTTAAAAATTTAATTCAGTAATCGAAATCGATCGGTTAGTCGGTTAACCGATTAACCGAATCGGTTAGTCCGATCGATTATCGATTAATCGAATTAACCAAATTATAATATTAAAATTAAAAATAATAATTCAAATATTACCAAAATTAACTGAAATTAAACGAACTAACCGAAATTAACCTAAATAAATTCAAAAATTTCGAAATTACATATTAAAATTAAATTATTTAATAATTAATTATATATATATATATATATATATATATATATATATATATATATAATTAACTTGAGTTAATTGGGCATAACCATCGGTTATTCGGTTATACCGATAATCGATTTTTTCAAAAGCTAATCGATACCGAACCTAAACCGAAAAAATCAGTTGTAGGTTAACCGATAACCGACTTTTTCGATTTCGGTTTCGGATTAACCAATAATCGATTAATCGATTCTCACCCCTAATGATCATTTTTCACAAAAAAAATTAATAATCTATTAATAACTTCATAAGTGTCAAATAATAATAATTTGACATGATTATGTAATTCTCGATATTATCACTTCAACAATTATTATTAAATTGCTTATTAAAAAATTTACTTATAAAGTATGAGGTTAAATAATTCCCGTCGAATTTCAACATGTTACAAATTAGTTATTAAGTAACAATAATTGTTGATATTTCACTTGAGATCAGGATGTCTACTATTGGACTCTGATCTTCAAACCGTGGAAGGTCACCGCAAGAGCCATGCATAGAAATTTCCTCTCCACGGCGAAGAGAAATCTCATGAAGGGGCATAAGTCTGCCTATATTATAGCTCAGGTCGAGGAAGCTTGTTAGACTTACTAGGCACACTGACCTTTCAAGCTAAGTCTGCACAGGTGAGCAGAAAATTGCCTCTGCAAGCTTGCTGGTCCTAGTAAATGGATTGTGACTCACCATGGTGGGCTATGCAGTATTCTTGACCATGCCGAACAACTGGTATGTGGTTTTATGTACTTGTACTCGATATGTCTTATTATTTAAAATTTATTTTGTTATTTTCTTTTAACAATCTCGAAATAAGATTTTTTCCATGGATATCCATGCATTTCAAAGATGAGAAATACATCGACGTACAATCACAAATGTACTGGATAAGTGTATTTTAGATTTATTTTTAATTGTGCAATATTATGTACATATTTTTAGATATATAAATCTGGTAATGTTTTGTCTGAGTTTTAGGATGAGGTGGCAGGGCAGGTGGATGTAGGGGTGAGCATTCGGGCGGTTCGGTTCAAAACCGAACGAACCCAAAACCAAAACCGAATTTTTAAAAAAACCCAAACCGAACCGAATCAATTATCAGACAAATCGAATCAAACCGAACCGAAATATTCGGTTTGGTTCGGTTCGATTCGATTTTAACCAATTAAAATTAAAATTAATATAAATATTATAATATATATAATATAATTTATAAATATAATTATATATATATATATATAAATATATATAATATTAACCAATTTAAATATTAATAATATAAATAACATATATATATATATATAAAATAAAAAAATATAATAATAATTAATTCGGATGGTTCGGTTTAAAAACCGAATTTTTTTAACCAAACCGAACCCGAACCGAATTAATTTCGATTTTGAAAATTTGAAACCGAACCGAACCGAATTACTGTTCAAAACCGAACCAAACCGCCCATTTCGGTTCGGTCCGGTTCGGTTTTTCGGTCCGGTTCGGTTTTGGCTCACCCCTAGGTGGATGAGCTGAGGTCCACTCAAGAAAGAGAGGGGAAATTACATGATATGGATAAGATCTTTCGTGAGGTGGTAAGTCGTGACGGAAGGAGCACGTTTTTGGGATGTGTATGATATCATGATAGGTGATTTCATCCGCCTCGACCTAGTCTGAGTTTACCAACACTTCCCACTATGCTTATACTTATACGAAACGAAGTTATGAGCTTAGTTGGATGGGCATCGCAGAAGGAGGTTGAGATGTAGGCTCATTTCGACGAGCATCGACAAAAAGAAGGTGAGATGGAGGGTCACTTGCGGCATCAATCACATGACATGACTTGCGGCATCAATCACATGACATGTCCACGATGCGAGAGGAACTTGGCGGCGATGATGTTGATTTTCGTGACGCATACTAGATTCACGCTCCCTCATATGTGTAGATTCACCTCCCCTAATTTTACGATGTTATGATGTTTGTAACCAATAATCTACATTAGCTTATGTTTGGATTTGAATAATTTATAATATATATATAGTTTGGTTCAAATAAGAACCAAACTTATCCTAAAAACTAAGAACCAAATGAATTCGCTATGAAAGTTGATGAATCCGTTGAGAAAGTTAATGAATTCAAAAATTCAGAATTTTTCATCCGGGTTCGAATCCCATGAGAGGCGAAAATTCTATTTTTTTGGATTCAGTAACTTTTCCAACGGATTCATCAACTTTCACTATGAATTCATCATTTTTGGGTTCTCACGTTCTGACGATAAAAATGGTTCTCACGTTAACCCTCCCCTATATATATATTCTATTTGAATTTCATATTTATGATTTTTTTATCTATATGTAAATGAAATAAAATGAATTTAAACATTATAATATGAAATGAAACTAAAAATTAAAATTTAACAACGGATTAACATTGGAAACACACACATTGTTAATTAACAACAAAGACATCCATCGTTAAAACGTCTCCAAGTGAATTAATCGTCTTCGGTATCTAGCGATTGTTTTTCCATCGGAAAATTAACGACATAATAGTCTGTCGTTAAATAATTTGTGAAATTGGATTTGGCGGCTGTTACACTTCGTAGTTATTATTGTTTTAACGATGAATTATGAGTAATTAGTGACAGTATTTTCCGTTGTTAATGTCGTGTTTTTTTGTGTGAAAAAGAGAAACTCTCTAGATATTCTCTCATACGCATCCAATGGTATATGCAAGCATATGATTGTATACATGAATAGATTAATAGATAGTGAGATTAAAAGGTGTGTCACAATGATAAAAAATGAATATATTAATGGATAGTGGGTGTAAAAGATGGATCATGGTTGATTTTTGTAAATAAGTTGGTAGATTTAAGGTAAAATGTAAAATTGGTGTTTCTAAAAATGAAAGTGAATATGTGGACGGATCAAATGAAATTAAATGAATGAATATGATGGGAGGGAGTAATAAAGTACAAATTGATTTTCATTCTTTAATATTTTCATAATTTTAACCCGAGTGATATTTCTAGCACCTCAAATTTTATGTGATGCGCTATCGCTCCAAACTACTACATAATATCGATTATCCATGTCCATAAGAGACTCCAAGACGTCGAGTTAGATTTTAGATGTTGAAAGCATAAAATTGGAACATGTATTGTGAAAATATTGAAATGTTGAGAATCAATATATAATTCAATTAATAATTGAGACATTATCAAAATTGAGACATAGAGGGTGTTTGGCTGAGCTTATAAGCTCCCCAAAAACAGCTTATAAGCTATTTTTTAAGCTTGAAAAACGGCTTATAAACTGTTTTGGGGAGCTTATAAACTCAGTCAAACACCCTCATAAAGTGATATTTACTCAAAATGAACAATATGTTGCCCCCCCCCCCATCTGATGTACCTACTTTTGGAATTTTACTAAAGAAGTTCAAACATGTTACTTTATCTCCTTTTACACAAAATATTTTGCATTTGAGTACTTTTGTCACAGCCCGACTACTTAACTAAGTGATTAGTCAAGTAATTAGGCCATGACGTGGGTTAAGAAGGAAATTATGGTAATTGACAACATCAAATATGACCAATAATTCATATCGATCACAATGTGTGACCTCAACTTTCATTACGAAGGAATCAAACATTTATGGCTCAGGAGGCAAAATGGAGTTTAATAAAGAATGACTTTAGGTTTTGAGGAAGGATAATCACAAAGGAATTACCAATATTATGAATGTACATTTTCAAACATGCTTTGACAACATTGAGAATTTATCGACGTTTCAAATTATGACTCGATAATGATTTCATAACATCATGTTTGGTTCAACAACAACATCTCTAGACCTTCAAGTAAATCCTTGTGCACATAGGCATTTCAATAATTCATGTTCTCAGAATCAAGTCGACATTATAACAACAATGCCGAGATTAAACCAACAAAATCAATGATATCATCAAGATTATAATCAACTCAACGTAGTAACATCCCAAGGCAAATGAAGGCCAAAGTTTGGTAACGGAAAGGGTGGCTGAGAATTATGTATGAAGACATAAAACTTTGGGCAACAAACATATTAACATCAATTAATCAACCTTAATAATTGAACATTTTCATCATGAGTCGATTTATCTAGAGAAGCTCCTTTTGCACAGCATTCGATTCCAGCATCCTCTCGAGCTCAACCTGCACGTTTAGAAATACATGCAGGGCGTGAGTACAAAAATGCACTCAGTGGGTATACGCCAAAAACATTTGAAACATTGCCCTTAGGACTATATGATTGACTTGCCATAACATTTGCAATGCACCGAGGTTTTAGTGAAATAACTCGTGCATGCTTTTCATAAATAAACACTTACTTGCTTTCATTTCGTAGGATCATCATAAAAATATGCATATGCATGGTCTATGTCTGCAGACAACTTTTCTTCCCATATCCATGGATTATGTCTATGTGTTGAGAAGTAGGCCTCCTCTCAAACACGCTATGACCGAAGGGTCGCTATCCGACGCCGGTAAATCTCACATAATAACATACCCGTGTTGATGGACCGAAGGGTACCATGCCACGGCCATACTCTTTTATCATTTCTTTCTTTCATTCCGTGGATAGGTAATGCATCATGCTCATGCTCAAAACAAGCAAGTCATTTAACTTTGAAACTTTGCTCATAAATGCATTTCATATCATTTTGAAACATAAAAGCATAAGCATATCATATTAGAAAATATTTATACCACTGGATGTTCCTTAGAGCTAAGGAACAAATTCTCAATTCCATTTCTTTCTTTATCCATATAAAGCGGCATAAAAGCCTATCAAGAGCCAAACAAGAACATTACTCATATTGGTCGTCGACACGATCATATCTTCTCGATATCAAATCTAAGACACTATGGTCTATCAAAACTTGGGTCATTGATCCTTTAACATCTTATTAGCAAACAAATTTATCTAAATTTTGGCAACAGAACATTTATAAACGATCGCCATATTAAAACCAAACAATCCAAACATAGCTTAAACTCCACCAATTCATCACCATATGTTTCAATGAACATATTAAACTCAATACCAAGCATCAATCATCCAATCTTAGCCCATAATCCAACGGCCCCTTAAGACGTCACTTTTAGGCCTAACGTCGAAAATTCTCGTAAGACGTTATCTAACACCAACGAATCTATATACATGCTCAACTATCATTAAGGATCATTTATTTATCAATGAAACATAAAGATCAAAGCTTTGGCTTTGAAAACAATTTTTCGACGTCAAACTAAAATTTTTCAGTTTTCAAATACGTCGGCCGAAAAATCCGAATAAATCATTTTAAGCTTTATTCATATCATAGAATCAAAATATGAGCTCAAAATGGTCAAATAAAATCAAAATTTCATCAATATGGAAGCTAGGGTTTTCGGTCACTTTAGGAGTTTTCCGACGGTTTCGATTTCAAACGTTTTTCTCGTTCAAAACATGTTTATATCAATTCCTCAACACATATATGAAAGAATATTAGGCATATCAACATCATATATTCAAGATCATGGCCTCCATGATTTTCGAAAATCATCAATATATCAACAATGAGCATATGCTTAAAATTTCAACGTTAAACAACTTATCGCGACTAATCTAACGTAATATCAAGAAATAATCGAACAACAACATCTCCTTCATATTTCATCTAAAGGACCGAAATTATAACATGCTTATAAGTTCATATTTTCAAAATTTCAAACCGTAGATGCGTTCTAAAGATTGAGATATACCTTAATTTGAAGACGGATTGAAAATCCAACGGCTGGATCTTCTAAAATTGAGCTTGAAAATTTTCACCTTGGAGTGTGTGTGAGTGTGTGTTTCGAAAATTTGAGAAGAAAATGATAGTGAATAGTGATCTTCCAAAATTTAATGGATATTTAATAAAGTTTCTATTTTATTTTCCATTTTCTTTAATAAAAGTGATTATTCATCAAATTCTAGAGAATTCTCAAGAATTCTCCAAAATTCCACCATTTTTCCTTTTCTTTAATACATGATGAATAATCATGTTTTATAAATTTACAAAAATGTACATTTGTCTACAAATAATACCAACGTTATAAACGCATGCTATTAATCCATATTGTTCCAATTTCAAAACTCAATTTCTAATAAAATGCTCTCTACTTGAAATCCTCGTTTAAAACTCAAATAACATATTGTAATCATCAAACTTTGATTGTAAAAACATTTTTGGCTTCCAAAAACCATTTTAGACATTCGCCGACGATTAGGTTTAATCGGCAAATGCCGATATCACAAAAAACAAAGATTTGAATTTCTCCATTTTATGAAATCAAAACTCGTTGAGCATGTATCTATTATTTCAAGACTCTTGAAATCTAGGTCTTCTTATTCTAAACAAGACCTAAGAATCTTGTCTTAGGTTCTATCTCGAATAAATCTAAAATTCCATTTTCTTGTCTCGAAGCTTTAAAACAAAGCTTCTGGCTTAAACAACACTTTCTTAAGGATGCAATGTCCTTCTTATAACTCTTAATTAAGAGTTAATCTCTTCTACATGAATGCGGGGTATTACATTCTCACCCCCTTACAAAAATTTCGTCCTCGAAATTTAGCATGTCAGCAGAATCTCAGAGCACTTCTTTCTCATCTGATCTTTAACTTCCGTGTCGATTTCAGATGCATTCTGGCTTCTCTTCATAACTTAGATCTGTTTCAGGAATAACGTTCTTTTGATGTATGATGTGTTTTAGATCAAACACATATCTTCGTTACTGTGACACATGGAATACATCGTAAATATTTCCAAAACTTGGAGACATCGTAATTCTGTAGGCGATTATTCCAACCTTCTCTTGAATCTCGTAAAACTGATAAATCTTGGTTTGAACTTTTCTTTGATTCCAAAGCGATGTATTCCTTTGGAAGAATATACTTTTACGAAAAATTCTCTTCAATCTCGAAGCTTAGTTCCATTCGTCTTGTATCTGCATAGAATTTCTGATGATTTTGAGCTTCTTCTTTTCTTGATTTATTGTACGACCATTTCTTCGATCGCTTCTGGTCCAAGCACTTTTCGTTCTCCAACCGCGTTCTTAAAGAGTGGCGATCTACACTTTATGCCGTAGAGGGCTTTATAAGGCGTCATATAAATCGTTGCTTGATAGTTGTTGTTGTATGTAATTTTAATCTTTTAATCATCTCTGGTTAAAACTCGTCCACAAACGAGATATTCATATATTCGAGCTAACTTATCAGCTTCATACATATAGAGATCTCGGGAGAAAGAACTTTTGATGTAATTCCACCGTAAATTTGCGGACCATCTTAATCGACACGATATACATAGGAGACACTCGATTAGAGCACTTCCAAAACTTGAAAACTCGCTTTTCCGAGCGAACTCATTTTTAGCATCAGATGGGCTACTATTTCTATTGGAAGATGGAGGATTCTGACGCAGAAAAAGCTCTGAAATTATACGATCGATTTTAAAGCAAATAAGATATAGGTGAATCATGAGAAGAATTGTCACTTTCAATTTTTTCGTTTGTTTTAAAAAGAGGATTTCTTTTTCGGGTGGTATATCGCATTGCAAACAATTACCAAAATGCAAGATGTTTCATTTATCAAAACGAGAAAAGTTCTTCATCAACAAACAAGCTTTTATCTCGAGGATCTTCTTAATTGTTTATCACAAGGTTATGATATGAAATAACATAGCTCGATAGCAAAATGATCATATAGATCTCAAAGGAAAGAAAATCGCTTCTTTGAGGGCTTTTACAAAAGCGAGGAAAACCTTGCACAAGCATATTGGTGCTTTAACATCTCGGCAAAACACATCCGGTATGGCTTCTCAAGCACGTTACCACATCATAAAAATATCTATAATATCACTAATCTATATATGTACACCCATATGTCCACATAGGTCATCATCGTTATCATTCTTTTCTTCCATCTCTATTACTCTATTTTTACCGTCATCAATGACTTCATAGGAGTTTAACCTCTCCATATTTTTCTTGATCTCGGAGATAGCGGATCATTAGCACGATCGAAATGAGTATAAGGAATCTATTCCGGGATAAAGGATGTCAAGATCACCATGAAAGACATTTGTCGATATTTAGGTCAAGTCGGGTCATTCTAACAACTGGTAAAAATCGAGTTCATACATAAAGATTTTGAGACATCCGAGTCTCAACGAATTAGCTTAAGTCTCTTTTCAATTCTCAATTGAGAAGTTTCATAAACATGAGAAAATAGAACAAATCAATCGGTATAAAATCCCAAGAGATGCAATAATCTCGACCATACCAATCTAGGTCAATAGGAAACATTTCGGGATGGAGATAAAATAATCAAACTATGTAGGATCTACGTCGACTCAAGCATAAATAGTGAGTATCCGCAAAGAAGACTCTATTTCTAGAGCATGGGTACTAGCATCATATTCAGGGTGGTAGGATCAACATCAATGGTTCAACGTTCTCTTTATCATTAGGTATAAAAGAAAACTTACCATATTTGAAGTCGATTTAATAGCCGAGATGAAATCACCATAGAGGAAAAAGAGCCAAAAGGAAATTCAAGTGTACATAATAATAAGGCGATGATAGTTAGAGTCCGGAAAATAATTAGTGAAAACGAGAGTTACGTACAACGGATGGTCCGGAGTATTTATAATTGATGGGTCAAACCCTAAATTCTCATCAGTCGTGGTGCTAGCAACGGACTAGCGATTGCTAAGGAGATCACTAGCTTCAAGACAAAACGTGGAGCAACTTGCGACTTGGCTAGCGATAGGGAGGTTATGAGCTTTTGTTCCTTTTGTCTTTGACCACTTTTTGCGTATGCATCGGTCGTCACTTGAAAAGCCAATCTCGCTACTCCTTAAGCCATAAAAATAACTGGAGTATTCCACCGGTCCCCATTGCAATGTTCTCATATGCCTCTTCTTATGCGATGGAATTTAGCGAGAATTTCACTCTAGATAAGTCGCCCATTTGGTGTATATAGATAGAAGTGCTTTCAATCTTTCTTGATGACGACAAATGAGATAACGATAAACGAATCGTACTTTTCGAACTGTCTAAACGATCCTCGTTATCGTAGTTAAAAGAATACACAAATGCTAGCGTAAAACATATTCATGTTGTTCGCCGCCTTTTCTCATAATGTCTTTCAACTTTAACTCATAAAGCTATTTCTTATTTCAAACATACTTTTCATATAACAATTCATTCAATAAAGCATGTACTCAATCATCATCGTGATAATCATAATCACAAGCATAAGCATAATCATAAGCTCTTACCGGTGAGCTAGAGATGATGGAATCGAATGTCGAGCTTCTCTTAAGAACAATTGACTCTTTAACTTATATTCTCAAATCGTAATCAACAATCGATTCTATAAACTTAGATCTCATGATAGAGTCCAACAATTGATTCCATAAACTTAAATTCTCAAACAGAGTCAGCTCAAAAGAATTCACATACTCAAGGTGCATAAATTGCACAAGACTCACAAAGATTCATGAATTTAGAATTTGGGACAGCGCACAAGCTGCACAAGGATTCATGAGGACTTACAAGTTCAGAATTCAAAACCATGCTCAACTATTCAAAAATTCACAAGGATTTACAAGTCCATAAGTAAAAACTGTGCACAAACTGTATAACACTCACAAGGGCTACGGGTTCGAGTTCAAAACTATGCATGACGGCACAAATTTACAAAGGCTCACGTGTTCGTAACTCAAACCGCTCGATATTATTCTCATCACATGACCGACTACTTAACTAAGTGATTAGTCAAGTAATTAGGCCATGACGTGGGTTAAGAAGGAAATTATGGTAATTGACAACATCAAATATGACCAATAATTCATATCGATCACAATGTGTGACCTCAACTTTCATTACGAAGGAATCAAACATTTATGGCTCGGGAGGCAAATGGAGTTTAATAAAGAATGACTTTAGGTTTTGAGGAAGGATAATCACAAAGGAATTACCAATATTATGAATGTACATTTTCAAACATGCTTTGACAACATTGAGAATTTATCGACGTTTCAAATTATGACTCGATAATGATTTCATAACATCATGTTTGGTTCAACAACAACATCTACGGACCTTCAAGTAAATCCTTGTGCACATAGGCATTTCAATAATTCATGTTCTCGTAATCAAGTCGACATTATAACAACAATGCCGAGATTAAACCAACAAAATCAATGACATCATCAAGATTATAATCAACTCAACGTAGTAACATCCCAAGGCAAATGAAGGCCAAAGTTTGGTAACGGAAAGGGTGGTCGAGAATTATGTATGAAGACATAAAACTCGGGCAACAAACATATTAACATCAATTAATCAACCTTAATAATTGAACATTTTCATCATGAGTCGATTTATCTAGAGAAGCTCCTTTTGCAAAGATTCGATTCCAAAGATCCTCTCGAGCTCAACCCGCACGCTTAGAAATACATGCGGGCGTGAGTACAAAATGCACTCTGGGTATACGCCAAAACATTTGAAACATTGCCCTTAGACTATATGATTGACTTGCCATAACATTTGCAATGCATCGAGGTTTTAGTGAAATAACTCGTGCATGCTTTTCATAAATAAACACTTACTTGCTTTCATTTCAGAGGATCATCATAAAAATATGCATATGCATGGTCTATGTCTGCAGACAACTTTTCTTCCCATATCCATGGATTATGTCTATGTGTTGAGAAGTAGGCCTCCTTCTCAAACACGCTATGACCAAGGGTCGCTATCCGACGCCGGTAAATCTCACATAATAACATACCGTGTTGATGGACCCGAAGGTACCATGCCACGCCATACTCTTTATCATTTCTTTCATTTCTTTCTTTCATTCCGTGGATAGGTAATGCATCATGCTCATGCTCAAAACAAGCAAGTCATTTAACTTTGAAACTTTGCTCATAAATGCATTTCATATCATTTTGAAACATAAAAAGCATAAGCATATCATATTAGAAAATATTTATACCCACCTGGATGTTCCTTAGAGCTAAGGAACAAATTCTCAATTCCATTTCTTTCTTTATCCATATAAAACGGCATAAAAGCCTATCAAGAGCCAAACAAGAACATTACTCATATTGGTCGTCGACACGATCATATCTTCTCGATATCAAATCTAAGACACTATGGTCTATCAAAACTTGGGTCATTGCATCCTTTAACATCTTATTAGCAAACAAATTCTATCTAAATTTTGGCAGCGTAACATTTATAAACGCATCACCATATTAAAACCAAACAATCCAAACATAGCTTAAACTCCACCAATTCATCACCATATGTTTCAATGAACATATTAAACTCAATACCAAGCTTCAATCATCCAATCTTAGCCCATAATCCAACGGCCCTTAAGACGCCACTTTTGCCTAACGTCGAAAATTCTCGTAAGACGTTATCTAACACCAACGAATCTATATACATGCTCAACTATCATTAAGGATCATTTATTTATCAATGAAACATAAAGATCAAAGCTTTGGCTTTGAAAACAATTTTTCGACGTCAAACTAAAATTTTTCGGTTTTCAAATACGTCGGTCGAAAATCCGAATAAATCATTTTAAGCTTTATTCATATCATAGAATCAAAATATGAGCTCAAATGGTCAAATAAAATCAAAATTTCATCAATATGGAAGCTAGGTTTTCGGTCACTTTAGGAGTTTTCCGACGGTTTCGATTTCAAACGTTTTCTCGTTCAAAACATGTTTATATCAATTCCTCAACACATATATGAAAGAATATTAGGCATATCAACATCATATATTCAAGATCATGGCCTCCATGATTTTTGAAAATCATCAATATATCAACAATGAGCATATGCTTAAAATTTCAACGTTAAACAACTTATCGCTGACTTAATCTAACGTAATATCAAGAAATAATCGAACAACAACATCTCCTTCATATTTCATCTAAAGGACCGAAATTATAACATGCTTATAAGTTCATATTTTCAAAATTTCAAACCGTAGATGCGTTCTAAAGATTGAGATATACCTTAATTTGAAGATGATTGAAAATCCAACGGTGGATCTTCTAAAATTGAGCTTGAAAATTTTCACCTTGGAGTGTGTGTGAGTGTGTGTTTCGAAAATTTGAGAAGAAAATGATAGTGAATAGTGATCTTCCAAAATTTAATGGATATTTAATAAAGTTTCTATTTTATTTTCCATTTTCTTTAATAAAAGTGATTATTCATCAAATTCTAGAGAATTCTCAAGAATTCTCCAAAATTCCACCATTTTTCCTTTTCTTTAATAAATGATGAATAATCATGTTTTATAAATTTACAAAATGTACATTTGTCACAAATAATACCAACGTTATAAACGCATGCTATTAATCCATATTGTTCCAATTTCAAAACTCAATTTCTAATAAAATGCTCTCTACTTGAAATCCTCGTTTAAAACTCAAATAACATATTGTAATCATCAAACTTTGATTGTAAAAACATTTTTGGCTTCCAAAACCATTTTAGACATTCGCCGACGATTAGGGTTTAATCGGCAAATGCCGATATCACAAAAACAAAGATTTGAATTTCTCCATTTTATGAAATCAAAACTTCGTTGAGCATGTATCTATTATTTCAAGACTCTTGAAATCTAGGTCTTCTTATTCTAAACAAGACCTAAGAATCTTGTCTTAGGTTCTATCTCGAATAAATCTAAAATTCCATTTTCTTGTCTCGAAGCTTTAAAACAAAGCTTCTGGCTTAAACAACACTTTCTTAAGGATGCAATGCCCTTCTTATAACTCTTAATTAAGAGTTAATCTCTGCTACATGAATGCGGGTATTACAACTTTTCTATCAGAAAACTCTAAGCAATTACGATTAGTGGGAAATGCGTTTGGATTTGTAATCTGTGCATCGATTCTTTATTTGCATGAGTCTCTTTAGCTTTTGTTCTTGTCTCAAGGTAAGTAGGGATGTTTTCAATTTTTTTATTTTTAAGTAATTTGGTACGATATTAATTTGAAAAATATACTGTATATATGTTGAAAACAATGTAATCGATAGAAAGTGAATTTACATCATTAAATGCCTATATAAATGGAAAATAAATATGATGATTTCAAATATTTAATAATGATAAATACCTTTGATAGAGACGGTACATGCACTTCAATAGTATTAATTTGGAAGCCCATCTACAAATTCAACCTTTTTGTTGCTTAACTTTAAAACAAACCAAAATATAAATAAATTAAGCACAAGTTTAAGTATAGGGAGTATAAAATGTTATATTATCTTAAATTATTGTACAACTTTATGTACAGTTCAGAAACAAGAACGATGAAACGAAAATTATTAACATATATTCTTCTTATGCAATATCTCGCTTAAAGCCTCACATCCTATCAATTCAGTTTTATATACTTCCCCCCGTCCACGATAAGTGTATCACAATTAGTTTATTTTGTATCCACGAAAAGTGTATCACTTCCATTTTAAGACATTACTCTTATTATTCAACCTCACAATCACTCATCATTTACCAAAAATGATTATTACCACTCACAAAACACATGGTGTGACATTTCTTCACTCAAATAACACACACCAATAATTTTATTAAAACTTGTTTCATCCACAAGTGATATACTTATTATGGACGAAAGGAGTATATGATATGAATTATGGCAGGATGGACTTGAAAATTGAAATGGTGTAATTTACCCAATATTATCTATATCATCCTCTTGCATTTATTTTTCGCTTTAGAATTAAAAAGTAACATTTGAAGTGGCATAAGAAAAAAAATCAAGTAACAGAAATCTAGAAACAAGAAATCTGAAATGACGATTACCCCCAAAAAAGTGTGAAAGATCCAATGATTAATGATTTTTGCCTAAAATAAGATGGATTATGTAACCTTAACAATTGGCTTTGCCACTTGTGTGCTTAATCTTGGTAGTCATGCGGTAAAAGGTCTTCAAAAGACCAAAACTCCAATCATTGTTAAATAAATTATAATTGTGTGACTATTTCCCCTACTAAATCTTAATCAACTGCCTGGTTTGACAAAACCAACTTTCAAATCTCAATAATAGCCTGCATCCCCCCAGTTATACATGGTGCAGATAATTCCTGGTTAAAAATAAACTCACAGTATTGTATGTTATTCATCTCCTTTATAAATATAGATGAACAAGATACGATTCACAAAAAAACCCCTCTTTTTCTGGAATGTTTTAGATTAACAATAGGGGTGGGATTCAGTTCAGTTATGATTAATTGAAATCGAAATTGAGAAGAATTACTTACAGCAATTGACACCGATTAATTAGTCGGTTCGGTTAGTGAGTAATCAAATTTATAATATTAAAAGTCTATATATATACACACACACACACACATATATATATATATATATATATATTAACAAAATTAACATAACAATAATAAATAATAACCGAATAACTGAAATTAATGAAATAATTTCAAATATTATCAAAATTACAATATTAAATTGAATAATTCCATATATTTATTAATTATATATGTATATAGATAATTTCGATTAATCGGTTATATCCGATAATCAAAATTAATTTGGAGTAGGTAACCGATATCGATAACCGATTTTTTAATTTCGGATTCGGGTTAACCGAGAACTAGATAAGCACCCTAGGTAATTAAGAAGATATCTAAATCTAATTTTTCTGAAGTCACTACTTCCAGGTCTCTATTTTTCAAGAATAAATAAATAAAAATATCTTCAGATATCATTGTTTTTATTTACTTACCCTAATATATATTTATAATCGGGTTTCTATATCTATATATTAATTTTTGTAAAGAAAAATCTAAAGAAAAAAAATAGCCTAAATATAATTAATTTCATAGAGTTTTACAAAAAAGTACTAAGACGCTGCCATTAGAAAATTATATCTTGACGTTAATCTGATAATGCTATTATAATGTAGTAGTAAAACTTCTTCTAAAACGTGCGTTAAATTATTAGAATTAATTGGAAGAAAGGTCAGAATTTCCTCCAATTAGTGATGATGCTTTACAAAATCCCCAATTCCCATTGGCTTGTTTCTAAAAGTTTGGCACTCACTGCATCATTCTTTTCTTTATCCTTTCTTTATCTTTTCTTCTTCATGTTCTTAAACAACGGCGGTAAATAAAATTACAATTATGACATATAGAAAAAATCCGGACTGACAAAACAAAAAGAAACATACCGAAAGTTAGAGAAAAATAAGAAAAAGGTAAAATGGCAGTCAAAATAATACTCCATTTGTCTCCAAAACTTTTTTGAAAAAACAGTTATATATTTGATATGTAAAATAATATTAAAAATATTTGTCCTAGCTTGATGGTTAAGATTCTCTCCTATTTGAAGGAGGTTTTTTCTCCGTTCCTTCTTTTTTTCTCTCTTTCCTTATTTTTTTCTCTTCTGTTTCTTTCTTTTTGGTTTGTGCTTTTTCCCTTCTCTCTCTATTCTATTTCTTCTCTTTATTTTAAGATCTTTTTTCCTTTTTTCTTTCTTACATAATTTGTTTTATGTTGATGAAATAAAATATGTATGCAAATAATAATACTATATGAATTAATTCTTAGCTAAATATGTGTGCTCTCTATAATTATTTAATATAATAACTAAATCTATTGTAATATAATGAGTTAGGATTTTTATCTCATTTTTAGGAGATCTTTATTCGATTCCTTTTAGTTACATATTTTCTTT
Source organism: Salvia rosmarinus (assembly GCA_036937905.1). NCBI lineage: Eukaryota > Viridiplantae > Streptophyta > Magnoliopsida > Lamiales > Lamiaceae > Salvia > Salvia rosmarinus. The sequence goes on from CM072814.1 coordinate 11,866,754, forward strand.
TTCTTTTTTTCTATACTTATTTTCTTTTATTTCCTTATTCTTTCTTTTTCTTTCCTTTATCTTTCTTTCCTTTATCTTTTTCCTATAATTTGTTTTATGTTGATAAAATGTTATTTCTTTTCTTTTTCTATAATTTATTTTATATTGATAAAATAAAAGATATATTCAAATAATAAAGTTTTATATGTGAATTAATATTACCAATCAAATTTCTAAAAGGATTATAATAAAATCATTATATTATTTAAATTATTATTATTTTATAATTTTATTTTATTACCTTTTAAAATTATAATTAATCGGGTCCCCCCGAAAAAATTTCCTGGCTTCGTCACTGTTCTTAGGAATCTTGGATGCAAATTTTAATAAAAGTTATTGAATATTTGTGAGTGTAGTAAAAGATCTTACTAATGTTAAATTAATTAGTGATGGACCATATGTGGTAAAATGTGTAAATGAATGATGTTATTGGGGATAATAAGTAGGAATAGTGGTGGATCACTACCATGGTGGTATATTGTGTAAATAAAGAGTGTTGTTGAAGTAATCAGTATGAAGTATTCTATAGGATAATTTTTATAAATAAGAATGGAACAAATTTGAGGATGTACCAAAAGGAAAACTACGAACAAATTTTGGAGGTGGTGGCAGTAAAAATACAAAATAATTTCAGACTCTAAGTTAGCTAAATGATTATATACCAATTAATAAATTAGAAAATAAAAGTTGTAATTGCTACACATACCTAAATTTAAATATAAAAAAGAAAATACCAAAAAACACTATAATATCCTCCCCTAAACAAAGCACTGCTCTCAAATTTTACTATGTGTGTTTTAATATTGTAGAACATTGTCACTGTCGTATAAGTCTGCTGATTATTTGCACGCATTCTTTCATATTGAGAAACATAATCTATCATTTGATCTTTAATTTTTATTGTTCTTTTGTTGGTTATCGCAACGAATACTTTTTATTAATTTTATTTTCAGGCTAATATTTTCTAGTAACCTTGAATCAATCACAATACTTGTTTATATTTTTAGTTTTAGTTTGTTTGTTTTTTGTGTTGTTAGTGTGAATTTATAGGAAATTTGGTTGAATTACTTTAATAAAATTATGTATAATAGAAAATACGAAAATGACTATTCAAAGTTGAAAAAAGAAGAATTGATATGCTAATTAAGATCTCAAGGGGGAATACTTAATAATTATTTTTTTAAATAAAATGTATTATACTATATACTATAGTGATGTTATAATTACAACGTACGTTCTAAAAAATTGTGTCACAATTGGTAATTAAGATTAATATCATGTTAATTGTGAAAATTAATCTAAATTAATACTAGTGCCTAGATAGACATGAAACTAAAGTTTCCTTCAAAACTTATAAGATGAATAAATATGCTAGTTATCTTTCTCCTAAGCTATGATGATGATGATATTCGTTTGAGTAATATTCTATTCGTCTCTTAATTTGTTTCAATGTTATTTATAGATATTAATCCAAAAAAAAATCTTTTACTTATTATTCTCAATAACACTATTTATTTATATATTTTACCACTCATGTTCCACTAGTCACTACTAATTAACTTAACACTACACTAGGTTGAGACTCTTACTTCACTCATAATATACTCCACAATAATATCATAATACACTCCACAACTATTATTAAAACCCGTACCAAAGATTTGATCAACAAATTTAGGGGAGGAAAGGAGTAATATCTTTTTCTAAAGGGGAAGTATATAGAACTACAAATTTTTTCAAAAATTTGTATTCTCTATACCCATTTTAAAAATTTATTACACCTCATATCCATTTTATTAATTTAATGTATTTTGAGTCAAAAAGTTGAGGATTTTTCAATGACTTCGACATAAATCCTGCACTAAATTATGCAAAAACATTGTACATTCCGCAAAGAATCTCTTTGGTCGGCCTTTGTCACAGCCCATCTTCTTAATCAAGAGATTAGGCAGTGACTAATGACTCATCATGAAAGATTAGGACTAATGATGATGTTAAAAAGTCAACAAAGTTGTGACAATCACATCTATATGGACTAATTAATGTATGACATCAATTGAGATATAAATTTTGGACAACACAACATAATTCGTTTCCATGGAGTCAAATGAATAAATGGAATAACGGAGATAAGATAAACAATATCAATAGGTTTTTGTCCGAAAAGGGAGTTTTCCTATCATAATTACAATAATTTCATGACAATAATTCGGGTCAGTGTGTGACAACAGATAGGGTAGTTGAGTTATATGTATGAGGACATATAACTCTGGGCAATCACTTACAATAAAACAAACATAACATTTTCAATCAACAAGAAACTAGCTAGGCATTAACATAAGTTTACAATAAACTCACAGCAACATAATATCACAACAAGTTAGACTCCAAATCATAATTTCGAACCAATATCCAAAATAACTTCCAATATCACATGATTTCAAGGAGTTAAATCTCAACAATCACAACCAAAAATAGGCAACAACGAAGTTATGATAAACATTTCTAACATATATGACGGAAAACATAGACCATAACAACCACAGTGGTCTTCCAATCTCATCTCTACGATCTCAGCTCAACCTGCATGTTTAGAAATACATGCAGGGCGTGAGTACATAAGCACTCAGTGGACACGTGCCGAAAATATTAAAACTTTGCTCTTAGAGCTATAAGATTGACTTGCTATAACTTTGTCATACACATGAGTTTTAGTGAAAAACATGTGCATGCTTTTCATAATAAGCATGTATTCACTTTCATTTTCATAATTTTAAAACAATTGCACATGCATGATCTTTGTCTGCAGACATATTTTCCTTTCCATATCCACGTACTTTCTTTGTGCTGAGAAGTAGGCCTCATTCTCAAACACCCTTGACCCGAAGGTCCATACCCGACGTCAGTAACATTCTTTCATTCATTCTTTCTTTCTTTTCTTTTCCGTGGATAGGTAATGCATTATGCTCATGCTCAAACATTTGGCAAGTCAATAATTTTGAATGTCATGCAATAGATAATGAAATAATATAAATTAGCACGTGCTATAAGTTTTTAGAAAGCCCACCTGTTGAATTACTCACTTTGCTTAATAAACTTTCATTTCTCCTCTTCCTCTTTCACAACCTTGCCATTTTTCGACGTACCTTAGATTATTTGATAATATTAGTACTCATATAAATGACATTTCTTATCTATCAAACATATATAATTTCTCTTATTTATTCTTTTTCAGTTCTTATGTTTTGTTTAGACATTTTTGTCTAAACTATTACCTATACGAATTTAAATCTTTCGGGTCATTGCATCCTTTTATTCTTTAAACTTTCTTCACATTTTATCTTATTTGACTCTCACGAGTCTACTTTGATATCAAAGAAACGTTTAAGAATTATTTTATAATTATACTTAGTGAACTAGATTCACATAACTTTTTCAATTAATCTCTTAAACTTTTCATTACTAATGAAATAGTATGTCATCAATACACTTAAATGACATTTATTTCACTATTATCATACTCTTAGATTCATAAATCATCTTTAATCAATTATAATCACATAACATAACTTCTTTAAAATATGAGTTCACATCAACATAATAAGTACATTACTTTGGATTTTCTACTTTCTTAACTTTATAGATCCCAAATAAGCTTTATTAAACTTTACTTGCATAATCATTTCATGATCTAATCATTTATGAAGAATTATATAAATTTTTAAATTTTCCTTTTTCTTTCCAAATTTTCGAAAATTCTACAACATACATAAACTATATTATTCTTTCAACTTTCTTTCAATTTCACATCTAATTATCATATATTAACCTTTCATAACAATAACAATAGAATATCTTAACTTTAACATAAATATGTCAACCAAACACCTAAACTAAAATTTCTCATTTTCAACATATAAACTTAAAAATTTCAAATAATTTCACAATATTCTTAAATCCTCATATTAAACTCATATATCAAGTTAATTGAAGAAAATAAAATCAACATATCATTTCTCCATTATTTTCAAAATTTTATATATATATATATATATATATATATATATATATATATATATATATATATATATATTCTAAATTTATTTTATTAAATTTTCTTTCAAACTATTAACCTAAACATGCTTTAAACTCATAATTACAACTTATTTCCAACATAATTTCAATATTTTATCACATTAACATAAACCTTATAAACTAGGGTTTTCAATTTCTACACTAATCTTACAACTAAACCATAATTAATTCATTATTTCATCATCAAACCATCAATATCATCATATATCATCAATATTCACAAACAATTATCACATAATCCACAAAATTCTTCAACCAACATTTTCAATATTTTCACAAATATATACTACAATAATTAAACTTCAATATTCAAGAAAGATTAGAATTATACCTTCTTTCACCTTTGAGATCAAACTTGGAAGTAGGAATTACAAAGAAAATAGCTTAATTAAAATTTTTGTCTTAGTGTGTGTATGCGTGAGTTTGGAAGAGAAAATGGTGAGTTTTGGAAGTCTTCCAATAGTTAAAAGATGATTTGAATATGTATTAAATGTTATTTTATTTTTACTTTATTTAAATGCATGATTATTCATCAAATTTTATTAAATGCTATTGCTTGGTCACCAAGGATAATAAATATGTATGGTTAGTTATGCTTTTCTAGAGCTTTCTTACTTTAATGCTCATTTATTCATATATTTCCATTTTAATTTTTAATAATATACTATGTGTAAATATTAAATTTAATACTACTAACTTTATACTATAACTTACTTTCTTATTTTCATGACTTTTATGAAATAAAATACTCACATTAAAATCTTACATTTATGAAATAATGTTTACCATATAACATGAAAATATAATATATATAATAGAAAATTTAAACTTTACTATAGTTAATAGGATTTTATTCGATCATTAGGATCAAATAATCAATCTACATAATATTTGAAATTTCTAAACAAAATCTTTTATTCAAAATTTAGAATTCAATTGTCGATCACATTTCATTTTGCTAAGTGAAATTAAATAATTTGGATCTTAAGCATATATAATTTTATTTTTATTAAGGATGCAATGCCCTGTTTAGTCTTTAATCGTCGATTAATTACTAGTTAAAAAGTTAGGATATTACATTCCCCTTAAAGAAATTTCGTCCCGAAATTTAGTACCTTAATTAAATAATTCGGGATATTTCTGTTTCATTTGCTCTTCTAACTCCCATGTCGCTTCCTCTGAGCCATGATGTTTCCATTGTACTTTAACTACATGAATAGATTTATTCCTTAGTTGTTGTTCTTTTCGGTCTAAAATACACTCTGGCCTTTCTTCGTAGCTTAAATTTGGCTCAGGGACTATCTCTTCTTGATGAATGATGTGTTTTGGATCAAACACATATTTTCGTAATTGCGACACATGAAACACGTTATGTACATTGCCAAAATTTGGTGGCAATGCAAGCTCAGATGCCACAGTCCGATTCTCCAACACTTCATATGGTCCTATAAATCTCGGTTTCAATTTCCCTTTTATGCCAAATCGATGTACGCCTTTGGTTGGAGAAACCTTTAGAAAAACTTTGTCTCCAATTTGTCGAGTTCAGTACGGCGAACATCTACGTACGATTTTTGGCGATCTTGAGCTTCTTGAATTCTTTGCTTTATTTGTCGTATGATTTCAATCATTTCTTCGATTGCTTCCTGTCCCAATACTTTTCTTTCTCCGATTTCGTCCCAATAGAGAGGCGATCGACATTTCTTACCGTAGAGAGCTTCGTATGGCGCCATGTTAATTGTAGCTTGATAACTATTGTTATAAGCAAATTCAACTAACGGTAAGGCTTGTTCCCATTGTTCGCCTCGATCTAGTATTACGGTTCGAAGCATATCCTCAAGCGTTTGAATAGTTCTTTCTGTCTGACCATCCGTTTGAGGGTGGAAAGCTTTACTAAAATTCAATTGCGTCCCCAATTCTTCCTGGAAGCTTGACCAAAATTGCGAGGTAAATTTGGAGTCTCTATCTGAGGTGATAGATACTGGTACTCCATGTAACCGTACTATTTCGCGAACATATATCTGGGCTAATTTGTTAGCTCCATAAAGTAACAGGAATTGGAATAAAATGTGCGCATTTGGTGAGACGATCCACAATTACCCATATAGCAGTGTTTCCACGCTTCAATCTGGGTAGTCCTGTTACAAAATCCATAGCTATGTGGTCCCATTTCCATTCAGGAATCTCTAGGGGTTGCAGCTTCCCATATGGTCGTTGATGTAGAGCTTTGACTTGTTGACATGCTAGACACCGACTATCTCCTGCTTCATTCCCGTCCACACGAACTATCGTTTTAGATCTTGATACATATTCGTGCTTCCTGGATGCGATGTATAAAACGAGTTGTGAGCTTCACTCATGATTTCATCTTTCAGCTCATGGTTGTTGGGTACTAAAATCCTATTTCGGAACATGATTGCACTATCCCGGGCTTCACAATAATCTTGTAATCCCTCCGTTATGATTTTAGCTCACAACTTTTCTAGTTGTTCATCTTGTCGTTGAGCATTTATGATTCTTGCCCTTAAGTCTGGTACAACCACTAGCATTGATATGATACTCGTAGTGGTATCGGGTGGAAATACTACTTCTATCTTCAATTTCTCAAAATCTTTGATCAATTCTTGCTCTTGGGTGAGAATCATTCCCAATTGTCCTTGACTTTTTCGACTCAGAGCATCTGCTACCACATTCGCTTTTCCCGGGTGATATTTGATTTCACAGTCATAATCCTTGACGAGTTCAAGCCATCTTCTTTGACGCATGTTCAAATCTTTTTGCTCAAAGAAGTACTTTAAACTCTTATGATCTGTGAAAATTTCACATCTCGAGCCGTATAAATAATGTCTCCAAATCTTTAGCGCATGGACTACCGCAGCTAATTCCAAATCATGCGTTGGATAGTTAAGTTCATGCGGTCTCAGGTGTCGTGAAGTATAAGCGATGAATTTTCCTTCCTGCATGAGTACGCATCCCAGTCCATTCTTTGATGCATCGGTATAAAGAGTAAATCCCTGATCAGGTTCCGGTACTGTCAATACAGGTGTTGTAGTCAATCTCTCTTTCAGTTCTTGAAAACTTTCCTCGCATTCCTTGGTCCACTGAAATTTTACTCATTTCCGGAGTAATTGAGTCATTGGCCTTGTGATTTTGGAGAATCCTTCGATGAATCGACGATAGTAGCCTGCCAGCCCTAAGAAACTCCGGATTTCATTCGGCGTCGTAGGTGATTTCCATTCTTGCACAGCTTGCACCTTAGCAGGATCTACCTTTATTCCTTCGACTGATACGATATGTCCAAGGAAATTTACCTCTCTCAGCCAAAATTCACATTTGCTAAATTTGGCATACAACTTTTCAGCTCTTAGAGTTTCTAATACAACTCTTAGGTGCCTCTCATGTTCTTGTTCGTCTCTCGAGTATACAAGAATATCATCGATAAATATCAAGACAAATTTATCGAGATAATCGTGAAAAACATGATTCATTAAATCCATGAACACGGCAGGAGCATTTGTTAGTCCAAAAGGCATCACTACAAACTCATAGTGACCATATCGTGTTCGAAAAGCGGTCTTAGGAATATCTTCTGAACGAATTTTCAACTGATGATACCCTGATCTTAAATTAATCTCAGAGAAAATACTAGCTCCCTTCAATTGATCAAATAGATCATCTATCCGAGGCAACAGATATTTTTTTTTCAAGGTGAGCTTATTCAATTCTCTATAATCTATACATATCCTTAGGGTACCATCCTTTTTATTCACGAACAAGACGGGTGCTCCCCATGGAGATACACTGGGTCGAATAAACCCTAAGTCCAAGAGTTCTTGAAGTTGGATTTTCAACTCTTGTAACTCTTTAGGAGCCATACGGTAAGGTGCCTTTAAAATAGGTGCCGATCCGGGTTCTAGATCAATCTTAAATTCCAATTGTCTATCTTGAGGTAACCCTGGTAGTGTTTCGGGAAATACATCTGGATACTCCTGAACTATTGGCACATCATCTAGTCTTCTTTCTTTCTTATTATCTTCAAGGTTCAAATATACCAAATAGACACAATTTTCCTTATTCCTCATCAGCTTCTCAGCACATAATGCTGAGATTATGAGAACCCTTTTTTCTTTCATCTCAACACCATAAAAACAAGTGGGTTCTTTTCCTGGAGGATGAAATGAAATTTCCCGTCGTTCACATTGAATTACCACAAAATTCTCTGTTAACCAGTCCATTCCTAAGATAATATCCACATCCCACATTGGTATTACTCGTAAAATTCTTGCTTTCAGTTTAAGGGTTCCTAACTCAAATTCTAAGTTGGAACATACGTGGGAAACTATTGTGGATTTACCTAAAGGAGTCATCACTTTCAAATCCTGGTCACTTCGCTCTATATTTAGTTTAAAAACATCTACACGTGTCGTAGAAATAAAAGAGTGCGAAGCTCCAGTGTCAAAGAGAATTACAATAGGTAAATCGTTTAAAGTTCCCATACTTGCCAGATTCTCAACATTCTGTTCTTGTCGCCTTGGGTTTAAGTCGAATGCCCTCTGATACTGGGATTGAGTTTGTTGAGGTTGAGGTGGTAAAATCATTTGATGTTGTGGCACCGATGTTAACCGGGCTTGCTGTTGAGAACTACCACCTATAGCTTTCATTTGTGGCACTTGTTTAGCGGAAGTTGACTTTCTTCCACTTCCCGATGGTCTTTGTCTGGTTGGGCAGTCGTTAGCATAATGACCTACTTGGCCACAATTGTAACAACTATTGGTGCCCCATCTACAAATTCCAGAATGAGCTTTATTGCATCTTGGGCACAAAGGCATTTTTGGAGGATTTGGAAGTGTTTGTGGTTGATTTTGAAAGGGTGGTCGGAAAGAATTTGAAACAAGTTGGTTTGGTCTTTGCCAAGGTTTCTTATTTGGAAAATCTCTTGGTTCCCATCTTTGTTTTCTTTTGAACCTTTGATTTTGAGGCATTATCTTTTGTGGGGTTTGAATTTGGGATGAAGTTGGATTTGACTCAGAGGCCATCTTTTCCGAATGCATTTCTAATTCCATGTCTAAAGCCCTATTCAACGTCTCAGCATATGATAGGGTAGGTTGGCTTGCCAAAATGATTCTTATTTCTTGACGTAAACCTGAACGAAATAATTCTACCATCTTCTCGTCTGTTTCTATCTTGTACGGAGCATAACGAGATAGGTTGCAAAATTCTCTATCGTACTCTGCCACCGTTTTCTTTCCTTGTTTTAAATTCATAAACTCAATTTCCTTTTGTTTCTTATAGCTCCGAGGAATATTCTTGGCAAATAACTCTTCTTTAAATTGTTCCCATGTAAAATTTTCCAATCTCTCAGGAGTGAGAGTCTTCTGGCGTGATACCACCAGAAATCAGCTGGTCCTTTTAATTGAAAGGAAATGCACAAAAGGCATTCCTTATTCGAGCATTCCAAAAATTTAAAAATTCTTTCCATTGCCCGAATCCATTCCTCTGCCTCGGCAGGGTTACCAGTTCCACTGAAAGAAGGCGGATTTTGTCGAAGGAATAGTTCAGAAATTTTTCTGGTGTTTGGAGGAGGGGTAGGTTCAGGGGTAGGTTGAGGTATGTTTTCACTTTCTTGTTCTTCTACCACAGGAATTCGATTTCGACGTCTTGGCGGCATACTGCATTTCAAATTAATAAGAACAATATATATGCAGTATGTAAACAAGAATTTATAAGAAAGCAAGTAAAGTATCATGGTTTAACAAATAGAGTTACATATAAATAAATTCACATAATTGCATAAATAATAGGTTTAAAGGTAAATAAGAAAATTAACATTCAACACAATATGGATATTTTAAATTTTTCTTTTTATATCATTGGAAAATTGCCTCATAGAGGACTTTTTACATAGAGGAAAATTTTGCATTGGCAGAGTAGGCATCAGAAAACTATTGCGGTTCGTCTAGGTTATACATCCATTACTTCTACATCAGTCCTACTTAACTACTTATTTACAAATGTACAATACTACACCACATTACTGATCTATTTCATCATGCTTTTAGTCCATCCTTGATGCCGCATCATCTCCATTGCTTGGACCAAATATCTCGTTTTCTTCATCCATTCCTTCTACTCCTACATCCACATCGGGTATATCTTCTATATTTTCTTCGTCCGATACCTCCTCAATACATTCATCCTCTGGTGGAAGGTCAGAAGCACGGTTAGCCAAAGTGGTAGGATGAGAAAATCTGATCTCGGTGTCTAAAAGAGAAGGATCTGTGATAAATGGCATATCTGTGACGACCCGACTTCCCAAGGAAGTACGGATCATATGGATCGTCACTGGTATAGTAAGGCAGTGGATATAAACACAACTAATCAATGCAATTAACCATTTAACTACTCAATAACGCATAGACTAAAAAGGGATAAACTGTTCAATACCAACTCGAGTCACAGAAGGACTTGTCAAAAGATTCAAGGTTTAAAATAACCCAATCAGGGCAAAATTCAAGGAACGAGGTACGACCTCAAGTTCAATACGGTATGAAAGCAATCATAATTCAAGCATCAAAATAATATCAGAGTTAGGCAGCAAATAAACGTGTGGACATGCATATGACGATGCATGCCCAAGGTTCTAGAAACCTTTCTAATAAAGCATCAAAATAGTGTTACTCGCACCACTTCGCACCCATCATCGATCCTTGCTCAACCCGCACATCAAAATGAAATGCGGGCTAAGTACAAAAGTACTCGGTGGACTCGTTCGAAAACATTTTCTTTGTCAAAAGTTATTAATCGCCCACAATAGCGCATGAGGATTTTAGTTAAAGACTCGCCATCAAACATTTTATCGTTTTCCAAAAGCGTTCGTCGAACTATTTCATTCACGTTGTTTCCATATCGATCATTCATTCATTCATCCATTCATTCGCGCACTATGGAGGTGGCCACCCACACATAGTCGCCGTGACCGGTCGAGGTACCTAACCTTAACACACAACACACGTGTACACAATCCGAGTTAGTCCTTAACTAAGTCGGATCCGATCATACTTTTTAACGTTGGTGGACCAACACATTCACATACCACATTGATATACCAATCTCGGATAGGATAACAACAAAACATAAACATTTGATCAATAACATTTCATGTGATAATATTTCATAAAGCTTTGTAAAACATGCTTTGAGATATGCATAACATTTTCGTTTCAAGAAAGCCCACCTGCTAATCCAAGCTAGTGGTTCTAAATGAGCAGGTGTGATGTTCTTCCTCGCCGACTACGTACGATCAAACCCTTCATAAGAAAATAGCGTTTCTTAGATTCTTTCTATCGATCGAAGGTCGTTTATAAACTATGACTGAAAGTTCCTAATTAGGGTTTCTTTATGATTTTATGTGATCGTTTTAAGATAATTTCTATTATCTTACATTCCCAATTCCCAAGCTATATTACTTCATCGTTCATAGGTGAACTCCAATTATGAATCACATATTCCGAGTCTATCCTCGACTCTTGACCTTAGTTTTATTATAACGTTATTACGTTATAGGTTGTCGGTAATCAAATTATGATTGATAAATTAGGAAACTCTCAAGCCACTAACTAGACTTAGCAATTTTAGTTACGTCCTAGTAGGTTATGCTTGACGGTTTGTCGTATTAGCACGATAATTAAAATAGGAGTATTGACTTATGATTCAAGTGAACACATGCTATCATGTAAGTAAGTACTTAAGAATAAATGAAGTGCTTCGGAAATATTAACTCGACTTTTGGGACATAAGGATCGACATCTTATGTTCGAATCTTTGCTTGCACATTAATTACAACATTGTTTGTTTATCCTAACTCGTCGGAGATTACATATGTCGTATAATTGTTGTTCGTCATCGAGTTGTTTTAACGCTCAACTAATATCTTATTGGGTTGTCGTTATTGAGTACTAACGTTGTAGCTCGGTTTTTGGTTTTTCTAACTTAGGAACTCGCATTCGAGTATCCTTTTATTAATAGAAAACCCTAATTTGTGTCTAACTTCGATTCTCGTTAATTCCTTCTTAAGTTATCGAAATTGGTCGATTTCTTTTGGATTCTCGTATATATAGTATTATGTTGTTTACGTTTGGGGTTTTGGTTTGTCGGCACAATATAAACATAAACATTCAACACCAAACAATACCATACACAACATAAACTACACTAAAGCATTAGAAAACCCTAATTTCTAACATAATACACAATCATTGTGTATGTGTGCATAAGTGTTCCATTCATTCACCATAATCACAACCATTCATTCTAAGCTTCTAATTTCACTATCATAGCATCATTTAACATTAGAATTAAACCCATACTTAGCCATTTTGTTACGTTTTCGATAATTAGCAATAATTAGCATAGGTATCCAATAAATTCCAATAAAATCATGTTATACTCCTATCATACTATAGGATTTAATTACCAACTCAATATCATCATAAAAATTTTTAAACCATAGGTTAAAATTGCTTAAAGTTTTCGGTAATTCCAAATTCAATAGTTTGGGTGTTCAATAAATTCCACAAAAATTATATCATGCTTATACCATATATTAAACATGAAATATCACTTCATATCATGCATTAAAAATTTAAGTCTATGCTTTTCATCCTTAATCAATTTCGGTAATCACATATATATATGTATACCTATTCAATAATTTCCAATCTTTCACAATATGGTTATATAATGCAATAACATGTAATAATAACATTAAACATCAACCAATATTTATAATATCACACATCCTATTATTCTCAACAACAAAAATCAAATAAATCACTATATATATATATATATATATATATATATATATATATATATATATATAACTCACGGTTCTCTCTTGGAAAATAGGAGGGGTGTTTGAATAAATTCAAAGTTAATATATGATCTTCATATCATACCTTAAACACCATATCTCAACTATTTCCAACAAATAAAATCAAACAATACTCCAAAAATATATATAAGTATTCGGTCAATATAAAATAAAATAGGAGATGTGTTTCAAAAATTCCAAGATTTTTATATGATGTTCACATCATATATTAAACACCATATCTCAACTATTTTTCAAAAAGAAAAATCAAACCATGGCTTAAAATTTCCATGGAGCTCACGGTTTTTAGAAAACAAATTCAAAAGTATTCTGAAAAATTATGATATTTATACTACATGCTTATAATACATTAGCAAGCCACAATATCAAATAATATTCACAAAATCATGTTTTATCATATATAAAAAGAATTAAAGCATAAATAAAAAAAATAAAACATGCTCCAAAAATTCTAAAATTTTAACAGTAGCCTTATAAAATTATTCTAAGCATTTTTCATTCATGTCTTGAGAGCATTTAATGGCTCCAAAGTCACAAAAAAATGAGAATCAAACTAGGGTTTTTAAACCCAAAAAAATCAAACAAAAATTCAACTCCATTAGGATGGAAGAGGATGATGAATAATACCTTTCTATGGTCTTAGAAAGATTATTTGAGTGTGGGAGAGGTTTGGAAATGAGGATTTAGAGCTTAAGGTTTGAAAAGTGAAGAGAGAATTCGAAAATTGAGAGAGAAATTGGTTCTAAGCAAATGGGGCTGCAAGGGACGGTTCCTCACTGTATTAGAAGACCTAAGGGCTTTCATTTCCCATTTGGGGGTGGTCTTGGTCGTAGTTGGGAGGTGGATTGGTCAAATTATCCGTTTTGGCGTGTTAATACCGACTCTTTAAGTTTTAACGCGCTTTCGATTGATTTCTCGGAACTTTAAGGTTTTATTTTATTAAATAGACTTTAAAAGAATTATTTCAATGTTTATAAAAATTTCATGAAGTTCGGACGTCGTCCGATAAGTCAATTCCGAGTTATCGCGAAAAAACAGCGTTCGACGATTAATTTATGCTCATTCAAAAATCCTATTGAACTCTTGAGCTTTCATAATTAATTTGAGTCTTATAAATCATATTTTATTGATTTAGACCCTTGGTTCGATTTTCGGATCGTTCGGATCAATTTAGGGTTTTCCCGGTATATTTTTTCCGGCGTTCGGTTAAGTCATTCAGGAATTTCTTTCAGAAATTGATTCTTATAATTTCTAAATTCATAATAATATATTCCTTCATTATTTTAATTGTTATCATTAATTATCATGATTAGCACGGACTGGAAGTTGATCCGGCTCGTAAATAGTGCTTTTAAGACTGACCGGGCAAGTATGCCCGAAAATTCTCATTCTTTGTCTTCTCACATATTTTCGCGAGAGGATTCTAGAAATGAAATCATTTTGTAAAGATTCATTCTCGATCTTTCTTTCTATGTTCAGGCTATTTAGAAAACTCTAATCCTGTAGGATTAGTCACTAGTTTTTTATTTCTCTAGTTTTCGATCTCCGAATCGATTCTAATTCGTTTCGTTGGTTACCTTAAACATAATTAAGGTCTAAGAACCACAGATAAGTGATTTAAACATCACTAATAAAAGTTTTAAATTTTTCGGGTTATTACAATATCACTCAGCTGAAGAGGTTTCAATTGACTAGTACCAATAGGTTGTAAAAATTCAGGTTCATATTTGAAAGATCGGGTAGTTCCAGTTGGTCTAGATGATCCAGCCTCAGTTTCAAACTCGTTTTCTTCGAAAAGGGATGTGGGTGGGGTTTCAGATGGATATTCAGATGGTACTGACTGAAGTGGGAAACATTTACAGCAACAAGCTGATCATACCATTCTAAGTCAATAGCATCCATATCATAGTCTGGATTGAAATACTCAGGTTCTTCAAAAGGAAGTTCTTCTTCAACAAGTTCTTCAAGAGGAAACTCTTCTTCAAGAAGAGTTAGGTAGTTGTCAGGAACAATAGGGCTAGGCTCAAAAGAAGTAGTAACATCAACAAATGTAAGTTGACCAGAGGAAGTGGTAGTATCAGTTGGTACAATTTGGTCTTCATAAAGAGAAGTATCAGATGTTTCCATCAAAGATTCAGAAACGGCCGAATCTACTACCGCAGAAGTACTAGATTCGCCTACTTCAAATTGAGGTTCATTTCTTTCAATAGAAATGTCTGATGTTAAGATATTATAGATGGCAAAAACAAAACCTTCCACCGTAGGGTAGTTACCAGGAGGTGGACTCTGAGTAGCGTGATACTTGTCTTGAATATTATCCACGAATCCCTAAGCTCGCAAAACTACGATATTCAAGAATATAATCTAGGCAACGACAATGCCCATTCTCGCCATCCGGAAGGAAGTACACGTACTAGCCGAGAATACCATCCCAAAGGTGTTACCGCAAATTCCTAACTTGCATCCATAGCTCAACGAATCTATCCGAAATTCTACCAGCTCGAGCTTCTTCCATTCGATACTCATAAAATTGATCCGTTCGTCCAATTGTAAGGGGTCTTGGTGTTGTACTCTTCCGGGTGTAGATCTAGTCCTTGCCATCCTAGAATAAAACATAAATACTAACTAAAATGTCTTCATATTAATGTGCTTAAATGTTCAAAACTTAACAATTTTACACTTAGCACATTTTAATATATACTTCACATCATATATCATATACATAACTTGTCAATCATATGGAGAACTTTATCAAATGCATGATTTTATCAAATGCATGGCTTTATCAAATGCATGACTTGATCAAATAAATTTCTAAAGTGAAAATATTTTTCAATACTCATAACAATTTTATCTTGTTTACCTGGTTGAGCTGGCGGAGATGGATTTGGAACATTGTGCTTTACTGACTCTAATTACTTTTAGGAATTGAAATAAACTTCAAATATTAACAGACCCAGTAGAACCGAGGCTCTGATACCAATATGTCACAGCCCATCTTCTTAATCACGAGATTAGGCTGTGACTAATGACTCATCAAGAAAGATTGGTACTAATGATGATGTTAAAAAGTCAACAAAGTTGTGACAATCACATCTATAGGGACTAATTAATGTATGACATCAATTGAGATATAAATTTTGGAAAACACAACATAATTCGTTTCCATGGAGTCAAATGAATAAATGGAATAACGGAGATAGGATAAACAATATCAATAGGTTTTTGTCCGAAAAAGGAGTTTTCCTATCATAATTACAATAATTTCATGACAATAATTCGAGTCAGTGTGTGGCAATAGATAGAGTAGTTGAGTTATATGTATGAGGACATATAACTATGGGCAATCACTTACAACAACAACAAACATAACATTTTCAATCAACAAGAAACTAGGTAGGCATTAACATAAGTTTATAATAAACTCCCAGCAACATAATATCACAACAAGTTAGACTCCAAATCACAATTTCAAACCAATATCCAAAATAACTTCCAATATCACATGATTTCAAGGAGTTAAATCTCAACAATCACAACCAAACATAGGCAACAACGAAGTTATGATAAACATTTCTAACATATATGACAGAAAACATAGACCATAACAACCACAGTGGTCTTCCAATCCCATCTCCACGATCTCAGCTCAACCTGCATGTTTAGAAATACATGCAGGGTGTGAGTACATAAGCACTCAGTGGACACGTGCCGAAAACATTAAAACTTTTCTCTTAGAGCTATAAGATTGACTTGCCATAACTTTGTCATACATAGGGGTTTTAGTGAAAAACATGTGCATGCTTTTCGTAATAAGCATGTATTCACTTTCATTTTCATAATTTTAAAACAATTGCACATGCATGATCTTTGTCTGCAGACATATTTTCCTTTCCATATCCACGTACTTTCTTTGTGTTGAGAAGTAGGCCTCATTCTCAAACACCCTTGACCCGAAGGTCCATACCCGACGTCGGTAACATTCTTTCATTCTTTCTTCCTTTTCTTTTCCGTGGATAGGTAATGCATTATGCTCATGCTCAAACATTCGGCAAGTCAATAATTTTGAATGTTTGAAATAATATAAATTAGCACGTGCTTTAAGTTTTTAGAAAGCCCACCTGTTGAATTACTCACTTAGCTTAATAAACTTTCCTTTCTCCTCTTCCTCTTCCTCTTTCACCACCTTGCCATTTTTCGACGTACCTTAGATTATTTGATAATATTAGTACTCATATAAATGGCATTTCTTATCTATCAAACATATATAATTTCTCTTTTTTATTCTTTTTCAGTTCTTATGTTTTGTTTAGACATTTTTGTCTAAACTATTACCTATACGAATTTAAATCATTCGGGTCATTGCATCATTTTATTCTTTAAACATTCTTCACATTTTATCTTATTTGACTCTCACGAATCTACTTTGATATCAAAGAAACGTTTAATAATTATTTTATAATTATACTTAGTGAACTAGATTCACATAACTTTTTCAATTAATCTCTTAAACTTTTCATTACTAATGAAATAGTATGTCATCAATACACTTAAATGACATTTATTTCACTATTATCATACTCTTAGATTCATAAATCATCTTTAATCAATTATAATCACATAACATAACTTATTTAAAATATAAGTTCACATCAACATAATAAGTAAATAACTTTGGATTTTCTACTTTCTTAACTTTATAGATCCCAAATAAGCTTTATTAAACTTTACTTGCATAATCATTTCATGATCGAATCATTTATGAAGAATTATATAAATTTTTAAATTTTCCTTTTTCTTTCCAAATTTTCGAAAATTTTTCAACCTACATAAACTATATTTTTCTTTCAACTTTCTTTCAATTTCACATCTAATTATCATATATTAACATTTCATAACTATAACAATAGAATATCTTAAATTTAAAATTTTCAAATAATTTCACAATATGCTTAAATCCTCATATTAAACTCATATATCAAGTTAATTGAAGAAAATAAAATCAACATATCATTTTTCCATTATTTTCGAAAATTTCCGATCAATCATTATACTGTCTCTGACCGACCAAAGACTTCATATTCCATTTCAAACTTCAAAAGACACTATTTTTTTTATAATAAAAAAACATTATAATACTGAAGTTCACATTACACTTCACTCAAAATACATTAAATTAATAAAGTGAACATGGGGTGTAACAAATTTTAAAAATAACTATAAGTTGTACATACTTTAACAAAAATGAGTATTTTAGTTTAGATCTCATCCTCATGCAAATAATTAACCATTTTATAAACGAAATACAATTGAAATAAATCAATTATTTGAATATTAAGATTATAACTAATTTGGTTATTTCTGTATAACTTCGAAAGAGAAATATTCCGTACTTATTATAGAACTAGGTTTGGTTTGTCTTCACACGTTTAAATATTTTACAAATAAATATATAACATCTCATTGAATACGATTCAGTATAAAATGAGTTACTATGACCAAAAGTTCATAGGTTCAAACTCCACTAATATTTTATGAGTTTGAACCATCAAATTGATTTTAAAAGTAAATGAATATAATCTATATAACGTTAGATTTCATATTCAAATAACTCTCAATCATGATCAAGAGTTACTCCTACATCCTACTTAGAAGGTGTTTGGCTGAGCTTATAAGCTCCCCAAAAACAGCTATACAAACTTAAAAAAACAGTTTATAAGCTGTTTTTGGGAGCTTATAAGCTCAGCCAAACACCCTCTTAATTATGCACACCAACAATTCAAAATTATAGTGTAAATAATTTTTATACCAAATTTATAATACATGTAAGAAACATTTGCATTCTCCAAATATAAATCAAATCCAAGGCAATGAACCAAAAGTCAATAAAACGAAAGAGTAGTTATTTCATTTTATTTTTTCTCTCGGAGGTAGAATAAAAATAAATAAAGAAGTAGTAGTATTTGTGTGTAGTTTTGTGATGATGAGTAACGGTGTAATCGAACCAAACTGAATGGAGTCGAATATTATCATGCTCAAATTTGACTTGTTTAGTACTGAGCTGTATCTCGAGTTTTATTTATCGAATATTTCGAGCTCATTAGCTTATTCGAACTTTAGTCGAATTCAAACAAAATTTTCAAATTTAGATATATATTTAGAATATTAATTATTTTATTTTAAAAATAAATTATTTTATCCACAATAACACAATATATTTATTGATTTCTTATAATAAATAAAAATAATTAAAGATTTAACATATAATTATTAATTATATCTAATTAATAATTTTATATTTTCAAACTAAATCGATTAACAAATTTGTTCAAAAATAAACTAATCGAATGATACTATTTTTATGTTTGATTCGTATATATAACGAGTTTTAATAAACGAACTCAAACAAATTTTATTGAATTGAAGTCCAAATAAGTTAGGAATAGGGTAAGTCATTTACGGCGCTAATAATGAGGAGGCTGGCAAAGCAATTAAAGATTGTAGAGAGAGAGTCAAAGGAGCAGCAGAGTGTTGCAGCGCAGCAGTTGGTATTTGTATTTGGTAATGATTTCGTGCGGAGAAGAAAGATCAGATCAGATGCCTCCTCTCCGATTTTTTTTTTCTTTTCAAATTTCTCTTTTGCTGCACTGCTCCCTCCCTCCCTCCTAACATACTTACCACCTATCATACATACATATATACATACATACCACTAATTCTTGTTATATATACATCTGCGTGTATTCATATACATACATATATAATCATATCTCTCTATCTCTCACTACAGATACACAACATACAACTCTACTTTCACTACCAGGAATTTGCAGCTGTAGCTGCATACCAACACCCTACTATTATTATTAATCTCTCTCTCTCTCTCTCTCTGAAGTTGATGGTTTTACACTGGATTGGGGTCAGAAGAACCGATAATTCCTTCCTTTTGTTCTCTTGGATTAAAGCACGTCGCAATTGAAGTATCTAAATCCTCAGGTGCTACAAATTACACTTCTTCTTCTTCTTAAAGTTAATTGTAGAGAGAGAATGGGTAGCAGTAGCTACGGCGTGGGAGGAATAATGGCGTGAGGCAGTACATAAGATCAAAGGTGCCGCGCCTGCGGTGGACTCCCGATCTCCACCACTGCTTCGTCCACGCCGTTGACCGACTTGGCGGCCAAGATAGTAAGTCTTCTTCTTCAATTTTAGAGAGAGAGAGGTTTTAGTTGTTTATAATTGAGTTGAGTTTTTGTGTGTGTGGTTCGAGTAGAAGCGACACCTAAACTGGTTCTTCAATTGATGGATGTGAGAGGCCTCACCATATCTCATGTCAAAAGCCATCTACAGGTTTAAATCTTCCTTTCTTCATCGTCTTCGTATAGAATAGTTATAATTAATTTGGCTTTAATTTCTCCATATTTTATCTCTCTCTCTCTCTCTCCTGTTTTTTTGTTCAATAGATGTACAGAAGCATGAAGAGTGAAGCTACCACACAAGGTAATTTTACGTGCATATAAATATATATATATGATGTAGGTATATCATATATGTTCAATAATCTTCTCAAAATGCTCTAGTCCTAAATCGCAATGCCAAAGTTCTTGCATATATCTTTTATGGAAGGCTGTCACTAATTCATTTATTATTAACGCCTATTTTTATAGCATTTTTTGTGAAGAAACACAGTCCTTTGTAATCTTCCAATAATGGCATATATCCAACGAAAACTACAACACTCATTTATACTAATTCTCTGCATCATCGTCTATTTCATTAAATTCAATTTTTGTACTAAAAACACAATGTCTGAAGTTGCAAATGTGTTTGTTTATTTCCAGAGATAAGTATTTCACAGCAAAGGAAATGTGATGAGGAAAGCGAGCTGCTGTTTCTCTCTCCTATGAAAAGGTAAGCTCTTATTACTAAACCGTGCTTTTTTTCTCTGCGTTGGGTAATAATTAAGGGCTCAGACTCTCAGATTTCAGCAAGGGGTGTGTGAAGGAGTAAGAAACAAGAAGGATTTTGGATTTCTGCATCTTCGTTTTCAGTTATAATTAATACTGTGTGTGTGTGTGTGTGTGGGTGTGTGTAGAGCGAGAGTGGAGAAGCTGAGAGAGAGAGTGGAGGAATGCAGCCAAAGGAGAGGGGTCGCGAATCCGTACAGTGATGATGATTACATTGGAATAAAAGAACAAGAAAAGGAAAAGAGGGATTTCAGAGTGCATATTCAACAAAATCCTCAAGAAAATGAAAACCCTTCTTCTGCAACTGCAGCTGCTGCTGCAAGAGATGTACTTCTCCTGCAATTTGACTTTTTCAAGGTATAATCAATACCCTAAACCTCTCTCTCTCACACTCACTCTCACTTTCTCACATATCAAACGTTTGAAAAGGGGTAGATGATTAGGGAAGGTGCATGAACCGAGCAAAGTTGGTTTTGGTTGTTGAGGAATGAGTGACTTCTAACATAATATGAATATTCCTGGAGTTGGTACACTAAATTTGAGTTTGGTCAATATTTTCTATCTTGTTTTCTGTTATCATCTCGACGATATTTTTTTTTTAAAAACATTCTTCGCTTCCTTTGTTACCTGTTTTTTGGTGTTTTTGTTTCTTAAAAGGAATATTGGTATTAGGAATTTGGACGTATTGAAATCTGTGTTTAATTTTTGTCGCATGGATTGTACATCATGAAAGTCTCGTACTTAACTTTTAGTAAAAAAAAATTATTATACTATAACTTTAGATGTATGAACCTTAATAATGAATAATTAAGGTTAAGGTGAGGTCATGAGTTCGAACCCCACCAAACGCCTCTATGGGTTTGGCTCATCACACTTGGTTTTCAAGTGTGGTTTCTGTCTGTGTGGTTTGCGGCTATCAGACAAGATCGTGGTTTATCCAGGTCTTGTGCACCTAAGGTAATATGCGCTTTCCATGATATCCAAAAAAAAAAAGAATAATTAAGTAATAAAAGTAAAATTAAATGATAAAAAGATAAGTATATACCTTAATTAATAATTACAACATAAAACCAAAATATATAAAACTGGAATTGAAGAAAAATAATGAAAGAAAAGTAAAAAAATTAAAAGTAGGCACCCAATGTGGTACAGTAGATCTAAGTGCAAATATAGGGGTCTTGGTGGTCCATTTTATGCACTGAATTTCGTACTATTTTACTAATTTGGATGCACCGTCAGATAAAACGCTATGTCCTGGCGTTTTTACTATATGTTCAAGATTTGCTTATATGATCATCATTAAATGTTGCACTAGCTAGATAAAGCATTTAAATTCCCTTGGATAATTTTGTGCTGTGTTTTGTGACTCTATTCTCTTTGACCTGTAGTCTGTTAAATAGCTAAAATATTTTGGTTGTTGTTGCTTAAAAATATTTATTTTTTAGACACGAACTTAAAAATGTATTTTTTTAATCCACTAATGTAACTAATGATAAAAATACGCCCTATTAGATTTTGTGTCATGTCTTTTTTGGTCATTTTGACTAAAAAAGATTAGGTTATTAAGTTTGAGGCCAAAAAATATTATCATCTCAAGTAACTAGATTTTCCAACTTGGCCGTTGACAAATTGATCTTACATTATCTTCGAATAGTGTTTATTTAGTTTAAAAATATACTAAAAATCATTTACAATTCATAATATACTTTGAATAAGCTCTAACTTTGTGGAATCTACGTTAATTTATATATAATTAGTTTAAATTATAATTAATTACATATTACTGATAAAAGATGACTCCGGGCCAGACTTTTAAAATTAGTAAGAATCAATAATTTGGATTTACTCTTCAACCAGATACGACACCTAAATTTCCCAGAAGAATCTGTACTATATATGAAATAATTAAAGGAAAAAAAATGCTTATAACCAACATACTCGGTTTATAGTGATGGTCAACTCCTGGTTCAATTGGTCCGACCGGACAGTCTGGTCTGGTCTAGTCCGGTCGGGTTTTAATGTAGTTAGTATGTTTCAATACTACTTGTAATTGGTTTCATGGTTAGGTTATACTACTTGTCATGTATTGCATGGTCTTGCAATATTTGTATGTTTCATTTTAAAGTTTTTATTTTTATTTTATGTTGGATGAATTTAATTAATGAGTTGTGTAAATGAAGTTGCAGAAGGGAATGTGCAAGATGGAGCAGTTTAACGGCAGCGAAGATGGATGTGAATTGTCTCTGTGTTTGGCTTTGCACAATAATAGTAATCCAATTACTGATCACCTCCAGAAAAGTAACGTTTCTTGTACCACTGAGATTAGTGAGGCTATTTCCTCTACTTCTTCCCAGGAATTCACTGGAATTAACCTTGATCTATCTATTGCTTGACTTTTCTTCTATCAGAATTTCTTTTTATTTTTTCCCTATTCTATATATTCTTCACCACTTCCATATTTGTTTTGATTTTTGGTTCACAGACAACAAGAATCTGTTGTTTGTTTACTGTCTTCGACAAGACTATGATTCCATGTTAAATAGGTAGACCGTGAACAGAAATAACGGGTTCACAAGTATTAGAATACAGTACTCCAAATATCCAATATAATATACACTAGAAACTCACTTGAATAATCGTGATTCTTCATGTAGATACCAAAGGCAACTTCTCTGCTTTTATTAAGTATAAAGCTAATAAACAAGATCTCTAAGGGGACCCTTTGTTGTTGAGGGCGATCCCCATAAAAGGGGAAGAAAATAAGGAATGAACACACTTTTATTGAAATTTTAAGTCCCCAACCTCTTGGTACCACATTCTGAGCAGAACTTTGAGGTCTCCCTAAGATAGGGAACTCCGCATTCATCACAGAACTTTGCAGGGCTTGTTGGCTGAAACCACAAGGAAGAAAAGAAAAAAAATTGCAGCATCAAGTATACTAATATATAGTATATAACCTTATCCACAATCAAGAATGTATTGCATGTGACACCACACAAACTTGGTGTCACTGTTAGATATCATCACTGCCACTGCTGGTTGATAGGCAAGAATTTAGGACTTATGAAATTGGAGTGCACCACTTATACCAAAAGAAGATTTAGTGAAGGGGCTTTCTAAGTGACAAGCATATTATGCTGCATTTCTCATACCAAAGAATATAACAAGCCATCTATAGAGCTTTGAACAGGTCATATATTATGACATGGTAAATTTGTTTATTATATCAAGCAATTTCATCATCGGTATATTGTCTTGTTTTCTGGTACTTGTGAACTTTGGCAAAAATGTATATTCTCATAGCACTTGTGCAGCTGTGCCCGAAAGTCAATCATTAAGAGAACCCACAAAAGAATAAAAATAGATTAAAAAATGAGAGAGAGAGAGTGATGGTGAACTTAAGACTCATATAATGTCAGAAATAGAGCAGATTCCACATCCGAATAAGGGAAAAAGGAAAATGAAAAGAAACAATTATGTGCATTACCACCAGTAATGGGAAGAATATCTATGATCTGTAATCAGAAAAGAAATTATTAGATGGTATAATTGATAGTATTTGATGAACTAAACTGAACCACCTGATTCCTAGAAGAACTAGTGTGCAAGGATAAGGAAATAGCAACCCCGATGGATTATTATGCAGAAAAAATGATACACACCATAATATACCAGGAGCACTGAATGTCAAATGAGATTTTAGAATCAACAAATGTCCAGTGAAAGACAACAAGCGAATGCATGATCATCAAATGAGCATGATGGATAATTTAAATTTTCAGTAACAACCATATAGTTCTAATTATTTCATCTTTACAATAATCAACTGTAGAATGAATTCTTTTAATCTTGTGCAAAAAGCAAGGGTTCAAATTTCAGTATGTCACGCCATTGTTTTGTTAACTAGAACTGCCATACATTGTTTCAAAGTGTTTACATGTACGAATTATCTTATTGCCATAGGTTGGCAGTCGTCTGAAGGTGTAAATTTTTATGGAAAAACTATCGAAGGCCTTTGTAGGCTATAGCTCCATTATTCAGTTCAGATTTAGAAATGGCAGACGAACTTTAGTATCAACAACAGGATAACACATTAGAACACATGAATCCTGATAAACTATAGCGACATGTGGCCATTGAAACTTCAATATTAGGTGGAAAGTGGAGAAAAGTTAAGTGAGAAAGAAACCCAACCATAACATGCAGACGCTGACCAAGAGACTGTAGAGAAGCTATATGGTTGAGGGCTGCTGACGGCTGCTGGTTGTGAACAATTTCAGGCAACTGAGGTGGGGGAATACAATGTTGACCCTGCATAAAATGAGTCGAATGTGGACTGTGATTGATAGAATTGTGATGGCCCTGGTACATAGGATGAAACTGAGACTGATGTGCAAGTGTTTGCATATGTTGTTTTGATGGAGTCTGCTCAGTATTCTGTGGATTCAAATAAAGGCAATAATGAGACAGAAGTAACAAATTAGTGAAGGTAAATTATTGCAGACAAAAGTGATCCTTGCCTAAATGAAAAAAAAAACAAAACAAAGCATGGAGATGCCCCCTAAGTCTTTCTCTAATCGACATAAAAAGCCAATCTAAGGACACATTCAACCCCAGAAAGCCACGATTCTATGTTAATGGACACACACCTATGAATGTGGAGAATATACTATATTGCCAAAATGAATTAGAATCAAACAATCCAATTTATTTTTACGTCCATGGGAGTGTCTGTTAAATTAGACATTTGACGTTTAATCCTGTGTCATTATGCTTTTAACAAACTTCTGCACTTTTGTGGTGAGCACATAATGATTTTCATAATCATTTGCAGTAATAAAATAAGGAACAAAAGCAGGGATAAAAATGAACGAAACAAACAAACAAAACAATGCCAATGCACACAGAAATGAGAAGTTCACAAAATATCCCAAAAGCTGAAGCTGTTTACAAAGCGAAAATAGAGGTAAGACCTCAGAATTAATTTTAAGGGAATACAAGAACTATATAGTAGTAAAACCTCAAAGAGAAATTCTTATCTACACAGCTCCTTCGAGTGACATCATAATTTTAGGATATAACAGTAGATCAGCTGTGTATGATATACCGCTACAAATATTTTCATGCAAAGATATTAACACATAATCCATCATTGGTTAATACTTAATAGACGCTTTTCTGTTCCTCCTGTGATTTAAGGATATAACAGTAGATCCTTGATTATCCGCTACTAATATTTTCAATCAAAGATCGTTGACATATAATTCATAATTGGTTAATAGATAGATGCTTTTCTGTTCCTCCTGTGATTTTTTCCAATAAAAGGTTCTATTAGAATAGGCTGATTCAATATCTTCTAAAGCTTTAATTAGACAGTAGATGTTTATGGAAATAAACAGCACATATTCACCATGTCCATGATAATTGATTTCACTGCATTACTTTTACTATCAAGCTTCTTTATCATCCTCTGATAGCGATAAAATCAGCATTAGTTAATTATTAGTTGAAGTCTATTGGGATTATAAGTTGAAGTCTATTACCAGGAGAAGTCCTAATTAGTTTCATAGTTATCAATAATTTCATAACTGTCTTTAAATGTTAATCTTATTAGTATAAATAGAGCATCATAGAATAGGGTTCTGAGTCAATTAGTTTTTCTGGAGTAACAGCTTTGTTGTAGTCCTCACAAGAGGAGTTTGGGACAGCATCTCGATGTAGGGCCTTGCAAGAGGAGGGTTCCACTATGTTTTCCTTGTTCATTATTTATTTCAATTGAATTCTTTTTGTTTTATTGTTTATTGTTTATCTCAATCCCTTTATCATCCTCCAGCTAGAAAAAAAGATCAAATGCACTAAAAAGACAACCATATTGATATAGTACATGCATCAAACTCTAGTCACATGAAAAATGAAAGCATCCCAGTTGCCAATAAAAGAATATCTCACTTCGTTTGCAGCTCGATAGCCTTGAGAAGTTGCCATTGAAGAAGAATTTTCAGGACTAGGGAATGCCTGAAAATATGTTGGGAGTTTTAATTTGATAAAACCTTTAAGATGGTGAGGCCTAGAACCAACATTTCAACTCAAAGGGTTCTATATATCTTACAGGCAAACCAGGCATATTGGAGTTTGAATTCGACACAACACGCCTATACTTATGCCTTGGAGCATAAAATTTGTAGTCTCGAGCAGAAATGGCAACTTCATTCCGTCCAGTCAGCCTCTTAAACCTGTTTGAAATATTGTGAAGTAGATGATCAAGAGTGACTGTCACCATACTCAAAGCATACAGAATATTAGGTATGGTATTTAAAATTGAGATAAAAGGATGAGCTACAGTAAGTATAATAAAATAATATCAAGTTGAACCATTCTAAATATTTCTGGAAAAACTTCTTGCAAATTGATACCAATCACAACTTGCAAGATGCAAACAATGATGTAATTAATGTAAATGTACTGCAAGGAGTTGCAGTACACTCAGATAGTACAATAAGTTATGATTCCACTCAAACTAAAGAGTCTTCAGTTATATTTATGATGTTCAAAATTTGGTTTTTCTCATGATGCATCGAAGCCATTTCTTTCTTCATTTCCAAGTTTCTTGAAAATATCAATAGGTATAGATTAAAATATTAAATTCTTCTAAAATCTACAATCTTTCAGTTAGTCTAGTCCTAAGTCCTTGCGCTACTTCCATCTTGGAATGCTAGTTAACCTCCAAAATAACCATCAGCACAAACACGCT
Organism: Salvia rosmarinus; assembly: GCA_036937905.1. Taxonomy (NCBI): domain Eukaryota; kingdom Viridiplantae; phylum Streptophyta; class Magnoliopsida; order Lamiales; family Lamiaceae; genus Salvia; species Salvia rosmarinus. Next base: position 11,894,493 of record CM072814.1, read on the forward strand.
GAAATGACACTTGAAATGCATACAGCACTGCCGCCCCATCATTAAAAACATCACCTCCAATATTGAGAAACTCTTCATTAGGCCAAGAAAACAGCAGTTGAAACCAAAACATCTACTAGCGTCTATCTACAAACCTGACTATTTAGACTTTCATACAGAAATAAGTTTTATCTAAGCATTGCACACTTAAATGTTAAGGTCCACTTAGCCATAAAAACATAACTCGCCTACTTTGCACTACCTCAAGCTACAGTATCTTGCAAAGATGGAATTAAGCAACAGAAAAGTGTAAAAGAAATTATAATTTATTAATTAAAGAGAATGAAATGAGAGCAGGAAAAACAAATCCCAAGAAGATGAATCTCTTGTACCTAAGCAATGAAAACCCCAACAAGACTGACAGCCATAACCTGATTTCCTGATGATTTTACATGCCCATTTTCCTAACAAGGATGTTATTATTGACATGCACATAGGTACAGAGACAAATTAGCTAATCGTGATCAATGTTGTAAAAGCTTAAGGCGGAACTGAGGCGTTTCACCTTCACGAGGCGAGGCGGTAAGCCTCGAGGCGGTCCGAGGCGTAAGCCTCAACAATAAAAACAAAAACATAAAAATTATAAACTAAATATAAAATAATAGATAGCAAATCCAACCTTGCAATAAAAACAAAACAAAAATCATAAACCGATAAACCGACATAGAAAGAAAGAACTGACCTAGAAAGAAAAAAGAACGATCTTGATAAAAACTGACCTAGAAAGAAAGTAAGAAAGAAAAAGTAAAAAACTGACCTAGAAAGAAAGAAAAAGAAGAGGGAAAAAACTGATCTTGATGAGGCTGGCGGCTGTCACCGGAGGAGGCCTACATTACTGTGAGGCGTGGGCGGAGGTGAGGATGAGGAGGAGAGAGAATGGCGAGGCGCCTCTATTCTGTATTTTTTCTTAAACTTTAATAAGTAGAACTTAGTTTTAGGGTTTAATCATATTAGGCTATTGTTAATTTCGTTTGGGCTCAAAACTTTTAGGCCCAAAACACCTAATTAAACCCTAACGCCTGCACCGCCTCACTGCCGCCGCCTGCCTCGAGGCGTTGGCGCCTGAGGCGGCCGCCTCAGCCGGAGAGGCTCACGAGTGATATTTACAGAAGAGCGGTCGCCCGGGCGTTTCCAGCCGCCTCGCTTGAGGCGCCGAGGCGGCCGCCTCTGGCGCTTTTTACAACAGAGATCGTGATAAGATTATGCAAGACACATTCTTGTGGCAGCCAACTTTTGGGTAACTCAATACACAGCACAAGGAGCTTTTGTTTTGTTGAGCAGATTGTGGTTTTCCATCATTCAATTATGGTCCTAATACTTGTTATGTTTATCATGGTTCAAGCAGATTCTTTATTATCGCGCATTCTCCATTTCCAAACAATTTCTTATCAATTCGGGGAAAAATATTTATTTTTTGAACTTTTTCACTTATGCCACAACGTATATGTTATGAACCAGAAGATGACATCACGTTGTCCCTCACTTACATTAATCACATCCAACAAAACATTTCTGAAAATAATGACTATTTTACTAATTAATAAAACTCACAAAAACCACTATATATTCAGTGACCTGAAAAAATGATGAGAAAACTATTGAAAAACCAACTAAATGTTAAGCATCCAAGATCCAAAAAATGCTCCCTATGTGTTCATAGCAATGGCAAATCAACTTGATCTTGAAAGAATATACCTAGTCCTTTAAGTAAATTAGAGCTAGACAGGAATACACCTCCTTTCTATGGATAGAGAATATAGGGTCAATTTCAATAGAGATATACCACATTTATCACAATCTAAAGCATATCTGGGACTTCAAAATTTACAAGAACTAGTTTTCTGAAGAATGAACTCATAGCATACCACTCAGCATCATCAATACCAATTTTTGTTGGTTTTTCAACGATAGCTAAGCCATTGACCACCACAAAACGAACACGCTTCTCCTCCTGTATCACCAATTCCGGAAACTTTGATCTTGTTTCAAATGAAGTTGCTAGTTCCCTTCTCTTAAATATACAAGTACCTATATGTACAACGTGAGATAGTTTCCAAGACTAGCAACTGCATAATTCTCCATCTCCAAAGAGACAAAGGCCAATCACTGAACATATATAAATAAACATGTAGAAGGAGTGACATGCATATGTAATAGATCCATTAGTCCATCTCAAATCCAGGTGCTCTATCCAGCTCTCCTGATTCACATAAATAATCTTTTTTTTCATCTCTCAGGAAGGAAAAGGCCTATTCAAACTGAAGTCTAAGAAAGAAATCTCTATATATCCAGTACAGGTATGCAACAGGTAAGGATTTTAAAGATGCCAACTTTTCAGTGTTCTGTTAATTCTAAATCAAAGGGAAGAAAAGAAATCAAACCTTTTCTAGGAAATTTCTTAGCAAGCTTTCTATACAATCCACCAGCAGCTTCAAGGGCCACACCAATGGTCTTCGCGGATGCCACTCATTGATGATAATCTCATGTTAACTTCATTGACTAGTGTTTCATACATATTAGCAATATACATTAATGGCAAAGCATAGCGTGCATCACCTTCATATCGAATCTCTTTGGACTTCCTCTTGCTTAAATTTTCGTGTGAGGATTGTTGCACAATGTAATCAGTGTCATAATCCGACATCTCAATAACATGTGGATCAATAAAATGATTCACAACGATATCCATAAACCTTGCCCTAGCTGTTTCAATTGGAGACACATCTGGTCAAAGGGTATCAATGTTAGATCGATATTAGATGATTTTAAACTGCTTCAAATACTCGGTAATTATATGGAACAAAAAATATCACCATCAATTGTCAAAATTGAGTAGGAACCGCATGAAGACCCATTATTTTCAAGACTACTCCTCTCGTCCTCCACACCAATGCTGTGAAGTGGTAAAGAGCTCTGGTAAGGCTCGTGCATACAGTCCTACATCATTCGAACAACGAAAATTGATAATTTTGTATGGCACCAAGCTCAAACTTTTAATACCGTACATAATCCCAGGTGAAATTCAAAGATTAAAGATTATCACTATTCAAAGGGGGAAAAAAAGTTAAAATTGCCTTCCATCAAAATCAAGTCTGTCGCTTTTCACGAAATTAAACACGGGAATCACAACACCACGACAAAAATAAAAATAAATCCACTAGTTTCATACTAACACTGACGACAGCGGAGGAGCGGTCGTCGTTATCGTCGGTGACATCATCGGCGGCGGGGTCGGCTCCTTCATCCCCGGAATTGGGGTCGTGCAATGAGGTGCCGATGTAGGAGTTCGCAGCGGCGGCGGCTGATGACAAATCGTAGTGCTCCACGGGGACGCTGCTCCCCATCGGGAGAAGTAACAGCAGCCTTAAACCCTAATCACAGAAATCAGTGAAAAGGGAGGGAAACCGAAGAGGAAAATTTAACGGCTACCCAGACGAAATCTTCTCTCTGAATGTGTGTGTCTGCAAACGCAGGTTCCGGGGTTTCGAAGCTCAGTCCGAGCCTGGTGCCATTGAAACCCTCCCGATCTTCCGAACCGGTAGTTCACGAGAGGTGTGGGACATGTGTTTGTCGCCTTTATTTGAGCTCATTTATTTATAAATCTGATGTATATTATTTACTCTATTTACTAAAAAATTGTATTATTTTAGTGATATGAATTCTAATAAATTATAGTGAATGGAAATGAAGTTCTATGATAACACCTCTATAATATTAATATTTACTAATTTTAATATAATTATTTAATAATGAATTTTTAGACAAAATAAAATTAAATTACTATCGTGATGCACGGGCGCAACGCTAGTGAAGTTCTATACTTTAAATATAAAGAGATATCTAAAATGTATATGTATTGATCTAGTAATAAAGTGGTTAATATTTGAGGTCAAAGTCTCAAATTTGAATCCATCATGATGCAACATTTAAAATTTCTATATTAATTGATAAAAAAAAGTCTAAAATAAAAAAGTACAAATTTTTAATGAATGGATCGAAAAATTAATAACGAATCAAAAAATAATTAAATACAAACTTTTGGTGGAAAAAGTGAGTGTATAAAAAATAAAAAGGTTGATTCGAAATTTAATTTATACTTCAGTCCGATTAACTTAAATTAAAGTATATGAGCTACAATTTGTAAGTCAACTTTGTAGTCACGAACAACATAAATACAGACCTTCACAAGTTAACTGAAAACATGAGTTTGTTGTAGATTTTATATGTTTTTAGTTGTGTTATTACAACTTGCAATCAAGTTGAGTTAGAATATTTTTTACTTATCGCTAACAATAGTAAATATCTTTTTAGATTTAAAAACTATTCAGATAGTGTCCAGCTTTAATCAAGAATTTTGAATCAAGAATATTGGGACTGAGGAGTATAAAATAAGTAAATCAACCTAAAATCTCTCTAACCTCAAATACCACTTAACTATTAGCTCATCATATGTGGAATATTTATATCTAAGTCTTATTTCTATTCAAATTATGCTTATTATGCTCTTAAGTAAAGGTCAGACTTTATGGGGTTATTGATGGGTGGCCTTGAACGAGGATGTCAGATATGAGGGGAATACACGTGATTGAATTTTTTGGGATGATCTTGAAAGTTTTTAGCTAGCCTTATTAAAAGCGTGTCTGTGTCAGAGATACTGAACTCTCTTATAACAAAAAATTACAGTCGACGAGATGTGGTTCATATTGTGCGAAATGCGGTGGAATGAAAACCTTCTCGTTCTTTTACTTAGAAACACTGAAAGACTGAGTATAAATCAGATGCAAGCGAGAGTCAGAATGATATATGTCTGGCCGAATGAGTATGGACCGACTCATTATATGTCGAGAGTAAGATATGCAAAATAAAACATGCATAAAACAAAATAGTAAACATCACCAAGATCTCGTAGCTTGAAAAACTCCTCCCACGTACGCAAACCCGTTGAACATGTTGTATTTCAATTTCCTTAGGAACTTCTTATTTTATATTTCTAATAGAAGTGAATTCATATTCAGTTTCCTCATAGATATTTAAATCACTTGGGTTATCAGGACCTCTCACCTTGATTTCACCCAATTTTCTTATGGCTACTCACGACCTTCTTGCTTCAAATAGCTATATCTTCATTCTTTTCGTGCTTCACCCTAACTTCTAGGGTTACAATATTTGTTAAGGTTTGGTTGGGCGGCTCTTTTCAAACTATTTAAGTGAACCTTTTTAGACTCACTTGTCTAAGTTCAATTACGATTATAACATTAAGTGCGGCTTAGAGGTTTGGGAGAAAGGAGAATATGTAATTATGTGTTGATGGCTATCATCGATATGGCTCTTCTTTAACTCTCATCTTGGGCTTTAGTTGAGGTGTGCTCTTAAGTGACCCTTGAAGTCAAGTGATGAAATCATGAAATTTGAATTGCTTAGATAGCTCAAATTCCTTCCAAGTCTAGAGATTTGAAGTTGGAGGTTGGAGTGAGTCCTTATAGCTTTCTTCTTAAGATTCCTCATCTTCTCTCTCTCACTCAACAATTCTCTAGTTGAAGAAGTGACGTGTTGTAGAGATTTGAATTCAAGCTAGCCATTTGAAATTTTCACTCAATCTTAGAAATGCGAATGTTAGACTTGTCATCTTCTGCTTTTTCTCCTAGTGAGCCAATAGATGTTTCGATAGCTATCATCGATATGGCTCTTCTTTATCAACTCTCATCTTAGGGCTTTAGTTGAGGTCTGTATGCTCTTAGGCGACCCTTAGACTTCTTATGATTTCTTCATCTTGACCCCTAATTTGCGATAAAGTGCGACTAACTTCAAATCTTGAGTGAGTATTTGAGCCCTAATCGAGTTCTCTGGATTTTTAAGCTCGTCTAATACAAACTTGCTAACATCATAATGATCATCAAATCTCATGATGATTAGGCTATTTGAATTCCTTCAATGTATTCAGACCTTCTTACCTCATTCGGACTTGATTTTTCAATATTTAACTATTTCTTTATAATGTTTTTACTCTTGACTTGACTTCATCAACTCGTTCGACTACTTGAGCTTGAGGCGATAATCGATGGGTCAAATGGATCCATATAAGTTGATCCCTAACTAGAAGCCTTCAATTCTATTCTTCCTCAAACTAAAACATGTCTAATAAGCAAAGTTCAACCCCTAACAGATAATTTTTTTTTTGCAACCACCTAACTGAGATAAATTGATTACATATAATATATCGAATGATTTATCATAAAAATATAACTTTACATATCTTTTCAATTGATTTTGAACTCTAATCATTCTATATGTTTCTATCCAAAATTTCCAACAATTATGAAAAATATAGTTAATTGTCATAAAATTCACAATCACCATTTTGCAACTAAATAATGACACTATAGTTATATCAATTACAACAACACATTTAACAATGTTGTAATTAGGATGCCTCCAAAAATTTAATGGCAAATTCTCCAACATGTCATCTATTTAATTCTATAATCCATTACACATTGGAAGCACCTTATTGATCTTTGATCCTATGTGGAATTTCTAAGATTTTTTATTCTTAATTTTCTAGAAATTCTCTATTTTATTCATTATATAATTGCTTGAGAACATTTACATTAATATATTAATTATATCGATATAATTGTAAAGGGTTACGTTGATTTATCAATTAGAGGCAATAACTGTTATGATGATTATAAAAACATTGGGCTGAAATCAAGCAATCACAATCTTAAATGAAAAATCAACCACCATTACTCTATTATATACTGCTGCATTCTAACTATTACTATATTCTATCTGCAAATATCATCTGACTCCATTTGTTGTTGTTTGCTCACTTACGCCGCTCGAGATGCCATTTTTGACACCACGCTATCGGTTGCTACCACTGACTCCTCTGGGTCGACTTTGACCATCTACTTGTTGTTGTATTTTTTCTTATGGAAAAAACAATTTATCTAATTTGCAACGTGCGAAATTTTGTCTAAAGATGCGATTTTCTTAGATTGTATTCGAATTAATTACACGTACTATAGTTCATTAATTTGATTGATTTTGTGTATTTCTTTTCTAGCAACCAACATGGCCAAGAAAATAGAAGAGTGTCAGTGTGTTTGTATGTTTGGTAATTGAAGCTCCGATGTATTGTATATATAGCCGACTCTTGCTCTCACATTTTCATCCGATTACTTCTTTTTTGTTATTTATTTTTGGCCTTCTCTTCTCGCGTTCATCGTGGCCCATATTTGTTTATTAGATTAAAGTGTAAAAAAAACTATTTAGGTGTTCAATACTAAAATAATAATAATATGTTATTATATTTTATTTTCTTAGAGTATGAATCATTCCTTATTTTTATTTTTCATAGCATTAGGATAATAGAACCCAAAGGATAAAGTAAACAAGAAGCACCAAATTGCTATTGTGTGTGAAGGATTGCACCAATAATTACATTTATAAGATTGCGGACTATGTAGTGTAAAATAGAAAATCTCAATTAAAATAGCATATATTTTGTAGCATGAAGGAGGCAACTGCTACTTATCATTTGATCGTCTACAAGTTGGAGACAGTTGTATATGCCCAGTTGCTTTTTTTGGAATTAGTGTAACATGATATACAAAAGACGTTTTAGAATATGAAAACATAACATAATAGGAGAAAATAATCAATTGTATTTGAATTCATTCAAACTTGTTATGAGACTATTAATCAGTAATTACTTTTGAATTGCTTAGATTGATCGATGGGGATTTGGTTCCATCTCATTGAAGATTTATGGCTAAGAGTTTATGTTTTTCACAATTTCGTTTATCAGAACTAAAATCACTAAATATTAAATATACTCATTTTTTTCTGATTTTATTACCTATTATTAGTTAATTAAAAATCAAATGAATACGGCAGATGCATATCGTAACGCTGGTTGTGCATAAACCAAATTATTAGGTTTTACGACATTGAGTAAAAATTATATAAATGATGTATTACGAAGGCATAAGATATAAATAGTAACTTGACCTTTACACTAGAACCTTTCGTAAAAAAAGAAAAGAATTTACGAACAATGTATATTGATATTAGAATAGATTAATGACATTGTCATGCAAAAGAGTTAAATTCTCAAAATTACATGATCATTAAAAGCATCTATAAATATTTGTGAGTCGATAAAGAAAATTAAAAAATAAATAATCAATAAATCTAAATAAAAATCTACATATCATTTCTATATACCGTTACACACTATCGGAGGCAATATTGATAATTGATCCTACCTGAAATTAAAAAATAAATAGTGAATCAATAAATCTAAATTAAAATCTACATATCATTTCTATATACCGTTACACAATATCAGAGGCAATATTGATCATTGATCCTACCTGAAATTTCAAGGATGTTCAATACAATAATCATCTACTATACGCAAATTTCAAGAATTTAGTATTCTTATTTTTCTAAATTCTACAAAATATGCAATGACACAATATAGAATGACTTCATGTGATAAGTTGTTAACATGGTATGAAATTGAAAATTTTCAAAATCATAGGATTTATAATTATTGTTATGCTGAAAATATTATTTCATGTTATTGTCTTATTTTACATAATTTAAAAGCGTATGTATGTTATAGTATCTATTAGTAACGTCAAAATTGAAATGTGTTTGAGGACTTTTAAAGCTCATGATATTGATTGTCCAACCATATTTTCAATTTTGCCATCGGAAGTCCCCTATAAATTAATTTAGTCGAAAAGTTGACGGGTGAAAATAGGATTTGCGGCGAATGAATTATTCAAGGTCAATTTGACACTGTATCAGATATTGATTTGCATGTTCGGGTGCACATGTAATATCCCGAAGATTTAAAGCCTAATTACGATAATTAAAATTCGTAAATTAGGGTTTCGCCGCGATAATTGAATTAGTAACTTATCGAATATTGATTTCGACTAATTATGATATAATGAATTCTTATATCATATTCACTAATGATTGTGAATCAAGGAATATAGTTTATATAAATTCTTTCGGCAGTAATATTTTAACATCGATTGAATATCGATAGTTAATATTACGTAAATTTTTATAAGTGACGAAGCTTAGAATTAAATTCTCTTATTAATGACATGAATTAATAAAGTGATTACGACTTTATTACGAACATTTTGAGATGGTTCGATTGTTAACGTTTAGAGACGTTTTGAACGTCAACGTTTAGAGACGATTAGAAAATTAATTCTAATGATCAAGGAATTATAATATTTAAATTCCTATGATTATTTTATGAAATAAGAGCATTATTTATCATTAAAACAATGCTAGAGGATTAAGGAATAAATATTGAATAAGTATGGAATTTTCAAAAACCCTAATTTCGAAAATTAGGGTTTTGACACATGAATCATTTTAATTATTTTTCCTATGATTTAATTTATCATATAAGACATATATTATGTTATATAACTATAAATAGCAAGAAAATCAAATGTTGGACACTTATACTACAAAGTGCCGTGAGTTTTTAGTATATTAGGATTTAATGAATGAATTTTGCTATCTTTCCAACATGTTATGTAATAGTGTGATATTATTACACACAAATCAAGGTCATTAATGAAGAGATCAAGTGGAGGTGCTTTGTGAAGAGTGATAGCTGTGTATTATTGACTATGGAAGAAAAATCTAAACTCTTGTTTGATTTGCTTGCTTTAGTTAATGCTTAAGATGTTTATATTATGAATTAGAATGGATAAAAAGGTCTATCAATTTCAATGCATACTGACCGAGAATTTCTAATATCAATTTAAGAAGTTTTAGTTGGTTTCTTTGAACCACAAGATTCTTGCTTTTATTCTCAAATTTTAAATTAGTAATATTACATCACCATGGGATTCAAAAGTCTTCCACTCTACCTTCTCATAGCCGAAAAATTCAGAGGAAATAAGTAGTGATGAGGTAGGAAAAATTGTACTTTGTTTGACCACCCTTGAATATTATACACTATTACTGCATTAATAAAAGGAAAGAGGATAATAAAAAAAAAGGGGGGCGTCCATTTAGCCTTATTTCAGCCGAAAATGTGGTAAGTGAATAATATCTATATATTACAAATAAATAAGGACCATGAGATACATAACTTAGTGTGTGAGTGTAAAAGGATCATAACACAATCCCACTGTTTTAGTTTACTCCCCAGAATGCTGAAGACAGAGAAAAAAAAAGAGAGAGAAGGTTTTCTTCAATTTATCTCAAGGATCAAGCCTAATCTTTCAATAATATTTCCGATTAAGAGGTTGGAAACTACTTACTCTACCTAATTCTCCAAGAAAATTTAAATTTATCTATGGTTTGTATTTGTATATGCTTCGGTTATTTTGAAACATTGTTAAGGAATTTTCAGAAATTTATGTTTGTGTTGAGGTTTAAGTATTAATGTTACTTGTATGCTAGATATATGCTTAGATATCAAGTTTGGTTTGAAGCTTAGCATGTTTGGATTTTTTTTGTGAAATGGCCGAGATCTTTATGTGTAGAGATGAGTTGATTTTAATTTTTGCTTGCTTATTTGAGCATGTATCCTTTACTAGGTGAAAGAAAGGAGCATATATGTTTTAATCCTTAATTATTGTAGTATGAAAAAAAAAGGGGGAAGAGAACGTAAGCTTCAAGTGATGGGTTTGTAATGCCAAATCATCATTGGCTTAATATCTTTACATATCCTTGATCCTTGATAAATATTGAGTAACATATGAATTTGTAGGAATTATTGGACTTGTTTGTGAAAATTTTCCAATATGGTCGAAGACCTTAAGTCTAAGGGAGGGGTTCTTGATTTTATTATGTTAAATGTAATTACATATCTAGTAAATAATTATAGAGCATGATATGAATTTATAAGATTTTTCGGGACTACTTTAAAAAAAATGACTACGTTGATGTTGTTGGCTCGCTACCAACTTATGAATGAAATCGAATTCGGATCCTATGCTGGAGGGTAAGTTTCTTGGCTAGGGTTAACGTGTACACAATAATGGTGACTGTGTGCTGAAAGGACAATTCTCGGTTGGTCGCAGCGACGTAGAAGGAGGCCTCCTTCTACGGCGTTAATGGAAATGTTATAAGGAAATGAAATGATATGGATCATACATACAAGGAAAATATGTCTGACCAGACTAATGTTTATGAAATGATAAAAAACGTTTCGTAAGTACAATGTCTTTTCAAATAAAACCCCTATATCTTACTATGAAGGGCAGTGTAATTTAAAGTTGATAAAATGTTTTGGCATGAGTTCACTGAGTGCATTCTTGTACTCAGCCCTGCATATTTGGTTTTAAATGTGCAGGTTGAGCAGATGATGGATGGAGGTGTGTTGGCGGTGGAACCCTTTTGATAATGATATGTTAGAAACCTCGTTTACACATCGTCATATGTGTATTCACATGTCTTTCACGCAATAGAACACTAAGTTTATGTTCAAGTTGACATTGAATACCTTGGACCAGTTGAATTCTTTTGGATCTGTTGGTTTAGTCTCACTTTGTATATTATGTGTGTATTGTATATAATGGTTGAAGCCTCTTAGTTTACTTGATGAATGTCTTTCATGTATCTTAATTCTTGTTTCAAGTGATAGTCCCTACTAATCCGTCATTAGTAGTAGAGGTCGATACTGCAGTCGAGGGAGATCTAGTCGTAGCTAGGGGTGTGCATCGGTCGGTTGATTCGACCGATCGACAGAAATTTTCAAAACCGAAAATCGAACCGAAAGAATTTTTTTGAACCGAACCGATTTATAATTTCGGACCGACTGAAAACGAACCGAAAAAACCGATCGGTTTCGGTCGGACCAAAAACCGACCGAAATATAAATTATATATATATTTTTCTAAATAAACATATTTTTATCCTAATTATTTAATTAAAATATTAATTAATTATTATATAAAATATATAAATATATAAAAATAATAGTTTTGGTTCAGTTCGGTTACCGACCGAATCTAAAACGTAAAACGTAAAACCGAACCGAAAACCGATTTCCTCAAAACCCAAACCGAACCGACCGAAACCGATCGATTCGGTCAATTTTTTCGGTTCGGTTCGGTCCATGCACACCCCTAGTCGTAGCCTGAATTTCAACTATTAGTACACATGGATAATTTACAATGTCACGCGGGTCTTAATTTGTCAGTCTAAATAAAAAAGTACTTAGATGTATCATGCCAACCAAATATCCATATTTTATTGACAGAGTGATTGATATTATCGTACAAATCATTCCACCAACTTAGTTTCGCCAAATATATAGTTTTGGCCAAATATATAATTTCTTTTAAAATAATTTGATTAAATAAATAGTTTATTTAATCTCATTTTGCCAAATTAATAGTTTCTTTAATTTCTACGACTGTTTTATAGGAAAAATATTTTTATATCTAAAGTGGATAATCAACAGGTATTACTACGTAGAAGTTGTACGAAAATGAGTCGTAATATCACATTTAACCAAATTTGGAAATATACATATATATAAATACTAAATGGATTTTCATAGATTGTGTAGTTTCAAATTTATATTTTGAATCTTTCATTATTTATACTTTTTATTAACAATGTCTACTTGGTAATATTCAGTTTTATTGAGATAAATAATTATTGTAACCACTTATGTTTGATAATTAGATCATTATCAATTTAAACGGGTTTCACATATGTACCGGTATATAAATATTAAATAAGCCCGACAATAATCATGCCTATATAGAATTTTATCCATTTTAAAATCTCTTATTATTTTATTTATACTATTTATTATTTATTTTTATTTTATTTTAGTTCTATTTCAATTGAGACGGATAACCAACTATTGTAATAATTTATATTTATAACGTTTAAATGTGTTTGGTTATTCGTAATTATTACTATACGGGTTTGAGATGAGAGCGAATAATAAAATATTTTTAACATAATTTGAGGCAAAAACAGTATATCAATTATAAACGAATCCATTTTAGATATTTTATTTTTTATACTATTTATTAATAATTTCTGTTTTGTTATATTTCATTATAAAATTTATGCTTATATAAATTCAAATGAGTTTGGTTAGTTACAAGTATTACTATACAAATATATAATTTCTTTTAAAATAATTTTATTAAATAAATAGTTTATTTAATCTAATTTTGCCAAATTAATAGTTTCTTTTTAATTTTTATGACTGTTTTATAGACAAAATATTTTTATATCTAAAGTGGATAATCAGCATGTATTACTGCATAGAAGTTCTACGAAAATGAGTCGTAATATCCCATTTTAATCAAATTTGGACATATACATGTATATAAATTCTAAATGGATTTCGTAGATTGTATAGTTTCAAATTTATATTTTGAATCTAAATTTTAATCTTTTGTTATTTATACTATTTATTAACAATGTCTACTTTGTAATATTCAGTTTTATTAAGATAAATAATTATTGTAACCACTTATGTTTGATTATTAAATCATTATCAATTTAAACGGGTTTCGTATATGTACCGGCATATAAATTTTAAATAAGCCTGACAATAATCATGCCTATATGGAATTTTATCCATTTTAAAATCTCTTATTATTTATACTATTTATTATTTATTTTATTTTATTATGGTTCTATTTCTATTGAGATGGATAACCAACTATTGTAATAATTTATATTCATAATGTTTAAATGTGTTTGGTAATTGTATGTATTACTATACGGGTTTGAGATGAGAATGAAGTAAAATAATTTTAACATGAATTTGATATGAGTACAGTATTTCAATTATAAATGAATCCATTTTTGAATATTTTATTTTTATACTATTTATTAATAATTTCTATTTTGTTATATTTGGGTTTTTTGCTTAGACGAATAATCAATGAGTATAAAAATTTATGCTTATATAAATTTAAATGAGTTTGGTCATTCTGGTATTACTATGCAAATATATAATTCTTTTAAAATAATTTGATTAAATAAATAGTTTATTTAATCTAATTTTGCCAAATTAATAGTTTCTTTAATTTCTCGACTATTTTATAGGCAAAATATTTTTATATCTAAAGTGGATAATCAGTAGGTATTATTACTACATAGAAGTTGTACGGAAATGAGTTGTAATATCACATTTTAATCAAATTTGGATACATATATGTATATAAACTCTAAATGGATTTCATAGATTGTGTAGTTTCAATTTTGAATCTAATTTTTAATCTTTTGTTATTTATACTATTTATTAACAATGTCTACTTTGTAATATTCAATTTTATTGAGATAAATAATTATTATAACCACTTATGTTTGATTATTAGATCATTATCAATTTAAACGGGTTTCGCATATGTACCGGTATATAAATTCTAAATAAGCCCGACAATAATCATGCCTATATGTAATTTTATCCATTTTAAAATCTCTTATTATTTATACTATTTATTATTTATTTTTATTTTATTATTATTCTATTTCAATTGAGGCGGATAACCAACTATTGTAATAATTTATATTTATAATGTTTATATGTGTTTGGTAATTCGTAAGTATTACTATATGGGTTTGAGATGGGAACGAATAGTAAAATATTTTTAATATGAATTTGAGATGAGTATGAGTATATCAATTATAAATGAATCCATTTTTGAATATTTTATTTTTTATACTATTTATTAATAATTTATGTTTTGTTATATTTGGGTTTTTGCTTAGACAAATAATCAATTAGTATAAAAATTTATGCTTATATAAATTTAAATGAGTTTTGGTTAGTTACAAGTATTACTATACAAATATATAATGTATTTTAAAATAATTTTATTAAATAAATAGTTTATTTAATCTAATTTTGCCAAATCAGTAATTTCTTTAATTTCTACCACTGTTTTATAGGGAAAATATTTTTATATCTAAAGTGGATAATCAGTAGGTATTACTACATAGAAGTTGTAAGGAAATGAGTTGTAATATCACATTTAATCAAATTTGGACATATACATGTATATAAATTCTAAATGGATTTCATAGATTGTGTAGTTTCAAATTTATATTTTGAATCTAATTTTTAATCTTTTTGTTATTTATACTATTTATTAACAATGTCTACTTTGTAATATTCAGTTTTATTGAGATAAATAATTATTGTAACCACTTATGTTTGATTATTAGATCACTATAAATTTAAACGAGTTTCGCATATGTACCGGTATATAAATTTTAAATAAGCCCAACAATAATCATGCCTATATTGAATTTTATCCATTTTAAAATCTCTTATTATTTATACCATTTATTATTATTTTTTATTTTATTATAGTTTTGTTTCTATTGAGACGGATAACCAACTATTGTAATAATTTATATTTATAATGTTTAAATGTGTTTGGTAATTAGTAAATATTACTATACGGGTTTGAGATGAGAACGAATAGTAAAATATTATTAACATGAATTTGAGATGAGTACAAGTCGATCAATTATAAATGAATCTATTTTTGAATATTTTATTTTTTATGCTATTTATTAATAATTTCTATTTTGTTATATTTAGGTTTTTTCTCAGACGAATAATCAATCAATATAAATTTATGCTTATATAAATTTAAATGAGTTTGGTTAGTTACAAGTATTACTATACGAGTTTGAGAAAAAATAGTAAAATCGCTTTTCAATAAGGTCTGAGACGGATACAAGTATATAATTTAGACAGATTTGGATTTGCTGAACCTTAATCTTATCATGTCGGTCCATCATCATGCTCTATAACGATAAAAGACTTTGGATGACTGAACCGTAGCTCATTATTTCCCTTCATTGTCATGCTCTGCGCTGTCAATAATTCAGGGTGATTGAATCCTTGCAAAGTATTAAGTTGTTATTAAAATTTACACTTATAAATTACAACATGAATTGGATATCTGTCAAAACTCGACATGATAAGATATATCAAATCTAGACACATCACCCTGATATAAATAGGGTTTAGCATTTAGGATTGCTTTGCTATGACCGTACACTTTCTATATTTAGAAAAATATTTCATTATTGTCTTTAAAAAACATATTTAGTTTAAATTCAATTAGTTTCTTGCAGATAAAGGAAGTAGAAAAAATTGAAGAAACTCTCTCTTTGACCTATATTTATGTTATAATTTTATATGTCAACCGAATAAAATTATCATGTTGAAATAAAGTATTGACTTATTTTTAAGTTTCTTTGTATTTATTACAATATAAAGTAATTCACCGTCGATACTTGACGAGCTACACAATAATTAAATATTTATAAGCATACACTCCACACGTACAATCATGAGTAAATTGACTATGTTGGAGATGAACAAGAAGATTGAAAATTACAGTAAAAAATTTGGAACAAATGATGTCTTTAATCTTTCACAAATGACAAACAATGTTGTCTTCAGTGTATGGATGTGGCAATTTGGTTGGATATGATGGAACTCACTCTTTTTTAATATATATATATATATATATATATATATATATATATATATATATATATATATATATAGGAGGTTAAAGTGAGAATCATTTTATCGTGAGAACTAAAATGATGAATTCACTATGAAAGTTGATGAATCCATTGAGGAAGTTCTTGAATCCCAAAATATGAAATTTTCGCCTCATGGATTCGAACCTCGGTGAAAAATTTTGGATTTTTAAATTCGATAACTTTTCTATGGATTCATCAACTTTCATGGCAATTCATTTGGTTCTTAGCTTTTAGGATAAAAGTGGTTCTCATTTGAATATATATATATAGGGGTTGGATCCAGTGAGAACTTATCTTTTTGAGAACTTGAGAATCATGCATATCGTTGAAGATGACGACAAAGCAAGTATAAAGTTGTGCATAACGAAAACTTTCTAAAATTGTGGCACAACAAAATAATTTTAGAAAGTTTTCGTTATGCACAACTTTATCTTATTTTATGCATCATCTTCAACGTCTTATCATGGTTCGCAGTTAAGTAAAAGATGTGGTTCTCATTTGATCCACTCCTCCCTATATATATATATATAGTTAGGTTCAAATGAGAACCATTTTATCCTAAAAACTAAGAACCAAATGAATTGGGTATGGAAGTTGATGAATATATATATATAGGGGTTGGATCCGGTGAGAACTCATCTTTTTGAGAACTTGAGAACCATGCATAAGGCGTTGAAGATGATGCACAAAAGCGATTATAAAGTTGTGCATAATGAAAACTTTCTAAAATTGTTGAACAACAAAATAATTTTAGAAAGTTTTCGTTATGCACAACTTTATACCGCTTTGCATCATCTTCAACGCCTTATACATGTTCGCAGATCGCAAAATAGATGTGGTTTTCATTGATCCTCTCTATATATATATATATATATATATATATATATATATATATATATATATATATATATATAGGATAGATCATATAGTACTCCAAGCCCCGGATAGTATGTAATACTCAATCTCATTCATTCATCTCATAAATCCTATGGTTGAGATTTTTTCGGACTTTTAAGCTTAATTTCACCGATTTTCGCTTCATTAAGGGTAGATTAGTAATTTGATTTGTTATGTGATTGCGAAAACAAACTATGCATTTAGTTGAGCGAATAATGCATTCAAATGAACAAAAAGCATGCGATTGAACACAATAATGCATGCGATTGGAAGCTTCGCGTCCGGTAGCGGCGGCGTGCTAGCGTCACGCTCGCGCGCGCCAGCGTGCGCTTCGTGCTTTCGCAGCGCTCGGCGCCGCCCAGCGCCCGTTGGCTTTCGCATTTTACGTTTTGTTCAATGCATTGACATGTTTTGATCAATGCATGGACGTGCTTTGTTCAATGTATGAACGTGCTTTGTTCAATGCATGTTTGTGTTTTGATGCAACATGCAGTTTTATGTTTTATTCAATGCATTGTCATGTTTTGTTCAATGCATTTTATGATTCGACGAAAATCTCTCATTCATCCTTCTATGTCAATTCCGTCGTCTCTTTCGCTGACACGCGTGAATTCGCGTGAACCACCGCCATAGCCATCATATTTCTCGATTCTTCAATCATCTATCAAATTTATCTTCTATTTTTCTCAAAATCCATCAATTTTGTTTTCAAATTTTCTTCTTCTTTTTCTTTCTTTCAAAATCTATTGTTTGTTGTTGTTTGTTTATATTGTTGATGTTCGCGGTGTTGCCGCCGCCGTCTCGCCGCCGTTGCCACCAAGGAGGAGGAGAAGAAGGTTGATTTGATTTCTTCCATTTGCCCCTTGCGAAAATTAAAAGAAAAGAAAGAAAAGGAGGCTGCCATGTGTCACTTGTAGTGCGACCACGTGTTCAAAATGTGTGGTCTAAATTGAGATTACATACTATCGGGGGATCCAGGTACTACGGTAACCCAACCTATATATATATATATATATATATATATATATATATATATATATGAATTATTGTAATTGGAGAACCGTTCAAAATAGTGTTGTAATTGAAACGATTACAAATTTATAAAGTTATCTAAAATTATACTCCCATGTCCCATTTGAAATATTCATTTTCTTTTAGGTTATCCCATTAAAAATGTCTCATTCTATTTTAGGAAGTAATTATCATTTCAAAAAGTATGGGTCCTACCAACTTTATAACACTTTAACTACTTTATACATTTATCTTAAATACCCGTATTCAAAAGAAATGAGACACTTTAAATGGGACGGAAGAGTAATTTTGAAGACAATCAAGTCTTGAAATTACTCTTTTCATCCACAAAAAATCTATATATATATATTTTTTTCATTCATAAAAAAATTATTTATTTATCTTGTGGATATTTTTTTTACACTTATAATGTGAGATCTCTTTTTGTTCACTATAATTTATTAAAATTTATTTCATAAAAAATAATATAAGTTTTTAATGGATGAAAAGAATATTTCTTTTAATTCATAAAGTCTAAATTAAGGATATTCAATTTCTCAAATTACTGCCAAGATTGTCGAACATAGAGTTATTGAAGATTGTTGTGACTGTTCACTTTTACATCAAATAACAATCAGACTTTGGGTGGGATACAATAAAAACATAATTAATCAATACTTCATAAGATAGTTTAATGTCTAATCTCCTTATTTAACATTATTCAAAACGCAACTAATAGCCATCGATGTAAAGTTCCACACATAGTAGTAAATCTTGGGGTTTTTAAGAAAAAGCAGTTTTACTACGAACACGAACGGGATATGGAGTATATCCACCATAAGAGATGGAAGTTCGTTGAACCGATAGGATACTGACCAATTCTTGGGCGGCGATCGGTCCAATATAAATGGTACGACATTAAGCTCGGCTATGTGAGTTCGGTAGAAGACTCCTCGACCAACTACAACTCAAATCGCAGTGGAGCGTAGAAGATTCGAATCATATCTAAAGAATCCTTATGAGAGAAGACATGTATTGAGTCAAACTCAATATGATGGTATATAAATAAAAGTAGATTAGGCGAAGGGGATCTACACTCTTTATATTCGCTTACATATTTAATCTGAGATATCTCTCTCGCTTCATGGACGTAGATCTATTTGATAGATCGAACCACGTTATTTCTTCGTGTTTCGTGCGTTTATTACCCAATGAAAATTAAGATCGATCGAAACCAATAGCAACTTTAGGTAAATAATGAGTAATCTTATTAAACTCCCTTTTAATGTGCATAACTTGAAACTCTCTTTCTTAACCATACCTTGACGACAACTTGCAGCGAGGACTCCATCTCATCTCGAAAAGTAGTAAATTTTGGGTTTATTCATATTAAAAATCTCGAATTTAGGTTCGATTCCCCAAAACACCGCATAGGGAAAATCAAAGGCAAGAAAATGTCTCCATCATTTTTCCTTGGATGAAATATCAATATCTTGCACTTACAAGCAATCCTAATATCTTGCACTTACAAGCAACCTCATCATCGTCTCCCATTTCTTCAAAATACTCAAATATATAAAACGCATAAACTGCTCAAACAATTACGAACTATTCATAGCTAATGGGTAGTCACGAGGAGGAGAGATTGCTTCTGGAGGAGGGTCATGTGGAGGTTCTTCACCTTCTTTTTATTTATTCATTTTTTACATTAAGAATTTATTGGTTGTTGTTATCACTTGATTTGTACCACTGCGCCAACATGTATTGATTGCAATGAAGTTATTCGAATATATTGTGGTCAACAATGTATATATTTGAGTTGAGATGGATTTTATCCTTTGCATCTGAATTTATGGTACTTGTGAGAGTATTCTCTGCATCCAAGATTCTGTTTCTGTTATGAGGCAAATTATTCCAAAAAAGAAAAAAATTAGTTTATTGGGGCTAGTGGAGGTGGGGCATTTTTGTTTTCTGGGAAGTGGGTTTTGTCGATGTACTGTTACTAATCTTTAACTTTTGTAAATTCAAGTGATCAATCTTAATATACTTGATGTTTAGAGAAATCTAAATGTTAAGGATAATTGCGCTACCAAGTAGTCCATTACCCAACTCTTACTTGGATTGTTGACTTGGCACCTGCTTCTGCTGTTTTTTCTCGCGTTGTTATCCATGAAGAGATAGGTGTTTTTTTATTTCACTTCCTTTCCCCCCAAAACGTGATATGATCTTCCCTTGAAGAGTTGCTTTAAAATATTTATCTTGCTTGTAATTATCAAGATTGGAATCATGGGACCTTATTCCTGACTCCTGATGCTAGGGCTGATGTAAATTTTTTTGAATGTCTTTCATCTAAAAGCAAATATATTGAATTATAACTCTTGGAAGGTGAATTTTCACATTTAATTTTAAGTTGCTATTTAACTGCACATGTAATTTTTCTGTAGAGTGGAAGTGATGGACTACATACTGGTGACGGTTCTGTTGACTTTAAGGGGAACCCTGTTCTGAAGAGCAAAACTGGAAATTGGAGGGCATGTCCTTTCATTCTAGGTATCAGAAGTGCTTTAGTACTTAGATAGTTGTTGCTTTACTCTTCACTTCTGATCTTTTATGTGTTTCATATGGCAGGGACTGAATGCTGTGAGCGTTTAGCTTATTATGGGATTGCCACGAATCTTGTTAGTTATCTCACAAAAAATTTACACCAGGGGAATGTGTCGGCTGCTACAACTGTGACGACATGGCAAGGCACCTGCTATTTAACTCCCCTTATAGGGGCCGTCCTGGCTGATGCTTACTGGGGAAAATATTGGACAATTGCTGCCTTTTCGACTCTTTACTTCCTTGTGATCTCCTAACTTCTTTTCACCATTACATTATTTATATATATTTTTTCTACTACTGAATCTATTGGCTAGTTGGATCTCTCATCTTTAGTGTGGTAACATGGTTCAGCCGTGGCCTGTACTTTCTTTCTCATTATCCAAGTTATTTTTTTTAAGTAGGAGTAGTTTTTCATTCAACTTCTCTTGTGAATTAGAAATATACACTTGCTTTTGCAAATAGTCCTGTAATCTCTGTGTACGCCTTTTATTAAAGAGGGTAAGAAAGTTGAAATATTCTTGCAGCACCTTGAAATTGATTTATCCTAACATGTCCAAAACGTGAAAGACATTGGAATCTCCCCATTGTTTGTATATTTTGGTGCCACTATTTTGAAATTTTTCCTACCTTAGGACATCTAGTTATTCTGGAGCACTTTTTATTCTCACATTAGTGCTGGCAAACTTGTATTTTGAATCTTTTTGCAAGTTGAATTACTCTGACCTTTGTGTTGAACTGGTAAATGTTAGTAATGGCTGGGTTTCTAGTATATAAATATGCTTCTGGAGACTGAGGGCAAGCAGATTTTCATATTTTGCTATAAATTATTATCATACGATTATAGAATGCATTTTCGCTATGGGTAAGAATGCCATCATGTCCAATTATATGGGTTTGTTTTGGTTGTCTATGTTGTTGGCAGGCAGTTAACTTTCTAGGTATCTGGTTGCCTAACATTGATTTAACTTGAAGCGAACAAATGCGATTTTTTGCCTGAAACTGCTAGAATACTGCATACTAAAGCTGTTTTAGCTGTTCTAGGACTGCAAATCAATGCTGTCATTTTATCTCCAGATGCTTGCATTAATCACGCGTAGATATTTACATTTGCCAGCATTAATGTACTGATATGTTAGTCGTCAACTTGATTTTAATGTTATTTGTAACTATTATTTTAAATTCTTTAATTTCTAGTATGTCATCTGCATACAGTTCTTGCTTCTTTGGTTGCTCTTATCTTATTATCCCAACTTTGCTCTTTTTTTATGAAGGGAATGTGCACGTTGACAGCATCTGCAACTGTACCATATTTTAAGCCTCCTGAATGTGTTGACTCTGTATGCCCTTCTGCCTCAACTGCTCAATATGCAGTCTTTTTCTTTGGGCTGTATCTTACAGCACTCGGAACTGGAGGGATCAAACCATGTGTTTCATCTTTTGGGGCGGACCAGTTTGATGATACTGACCCTGTAGAGACTGTTAAAAAGGGTTCTTTTTTCAATTGGTTCTATTTTTCCATCAATATTGGTGCCTTGATATCAAGTAGTTTGATTGTCTGGATTCAAGACAATGCTGGGTGGGGCCTTGGTTTTGGTATCCCTGCTTTGTTTATGGGATTTGCCATAGCAAGTTTCTTTTCGGGCACCAATCTCTATAGGTTTCAGAAACCGGGAGGGAGCCCTGTTACAAGAATGTTTCAGGTCCTGGTTGCATCATTCCGCAAATTGGATCTGGCTGTCCCTGATGATAGTAGCCTTCTATATGAGTTACCTGATAAAAGCTCCGCAATTGAAGGAAGTCGGAAATTGCTGCACACTGATGAACTAAAGTAAATCCTCTTTTTCTTTACATAATTAATTCACTTTGATTTATCTTTTGAAAGAATGAGATTTCTAGTGTTGATTAGAACTTCTGATTCTGATTGCCGTTTCTCAAGATCATTGATGTTTACTGCTTTAACAAAACTATTTCTGCAGTATTATTGGAGCTTTTACTTTTAGGATAGATTAGTCCTACGTGCTGCATTATTGCTAATTCATATGAGATTCTTATGTAATGTAGAAGTGTTTGTTCGAATTTCTGAAGCAAATGAAATATTCAAATTTACTTAAGCACTATTGGCTTTGATGATCATTCTCCTATACTGGTTTTTTTTTCCTTGGTCAAGCCACTTTATACATTGAAGCATTTCCATATCATGGCAGCTGTTGCCTGAAATTATAGTTAAGAGTGTTCGTTGTTGCTAGGATTGAAGCTTCGTTGTTTCTGATTGTCCTGCATACGAAGACTATCTTCTTATATATGAAACTGCCAATCATTGCTCATCACTGGTAATGCAATTTCTTTTGAAGGTGCCTCGACAAAGCTGCTGTAATTTCAGATGCTGAAAGCAAACACGAAGATTACTCCAACGCTTGGAATCTCTGCACTGTAACACAAGTCGAGGAACTGAAGATCTTGATACGCATGTTTCCCATCTGGGCCACCGGAATAGTCTTTGCCGCTGTCTACGCTCAAATGTCAACAATGTTTGTGGAGCAAGGCATGGTGATGGACACCACCATAGGTTCTTTCTCGATCCCCGCAGCCTCCCTGTCGACTTTTGATGTCATCAGTGTTATCTTTTGGGTCCCAATGTACGACAAGGTCCTCGTCCCAATTGCCAAAATGTTCACCGGCCAAGACAGGGGATTCACGGAGTTGCAAAGGATGGGAGTCGGCCTATTCCTCTCGATCCTGTGCATGTCAGCTGCTGCTATTGTGGAGATCTTCCGTCTGTCCTACGTGGTGGATGTAACAGTCGCTGCCCCGGTCAGCATCTTCTGGCAGATTCCACAGTATTTCCTGCTCGGGGCTGCTGAGGTTTTCACCTTCATCGGGCAACTGGAATTCTTCTACGACCAATCACCAGACGCCATGCGCAGTCTCTGCACGGCCCTGTCGCTACTCACGACTGCGCTGGGAAACTATCTGAGCTCATTCATCCTCACTGTTGTCACGTCTCTGACGACGCAAGGAGGGCAGCCCGGGTGGATACCAGATAACTTGAACGTCGGGCATCTTGACTACTTCTTTTGGCTTCTGGCAGCTCTCAGCTTCTTCAATCTGGTGGTGTACGTCTTCTGTGCCAGAATGTATAAATCCAAGAAAGCATCATGAGATTCAAGCTCTGTATACTGCCGCTTTCAGCAAGATGTAATAAGACATCTGTGTAATTCAATATCTCAGAAATTTGCTTACTGGTTTTCTCCAGATTGTAACATTTATGTTCATCAGCTTGTAGCTGCATGCATTTTCTCTATATTAATTGGGTATGATTGCACCAACTTTTCTTGTCTCTGTATTATGTCGGGAAAAATACGTGCATATATGTTGGTTGGTGTTAGGGCGATTGAAATATGTATATGCTGCGGATAATATAGTGAAATCAGAAAAAAGTGCATAATGCTTATGGATGGTAATGAGTTGGGTTTTTGTGGGTATAAACTTAAGTCAAACCCTAATAAGATGAGTTTACGTAAGTACTAAATTAGTTTGATGGGCTTGGGGTGGTAAACTAGTATTTAAACTTTCGGGTGATCAAGAAGTATCATTATATGAGTTCGAGAAGGGTACACATAGTAAAATCATTTTTTTAATTTGGTATGAGACTGATATAGATTGATAAATTCTAAATGAGTTCATAGATGTACCAAACTAATTGTCATATCTAGTCATACTTGCCTAGTATTTGTCCATGTAAGTATGTACTTTTTGAATCTAAATGCATTATGCATAGTCTTTATTGCGATATATATAAAGTCCATTGTACAAATTACTAAAATATGTGCAAAAAATATAAAAAGGGGCTCATTTCTAACTATTCTACATTTTTAAATGGAAAATGCTTATATTGAAACCAGATTTGGGACAATAGTATAATAATAATTTTTTTCAGAAAGAAAAAGATATAAATGATAAATCCTTGGTAATTGGTTGATACTTAGAATATATGGAAAAAGTGCATACACTTTAGGAGGCAAGGCACAAGGAAGATTATTGGATGCATTGATTCATGCATTGTGGAATCCAATGTTAATTCTCTGGAATTTCTTTTGGACAATGATTCACAAATAAAAAATTGTCACATGCAATAATAAATCTTGTCAAAATTTTCAATAATACACATAATATTATTGCTTTGCTCCTCTATCTAGTTGAAGATACTACTTTTTTTTCTTGAAGTTGATCTACTTTTTGAATGTAAGAAAAACTAATTTTTTTACTCAATATTTTATCCCAGTAATTACACCAACACACATACACACACACACTGCAGCATACATATTTCAGGTGTGGTTCAACATGTTCCTGAACATTTTCTTGGTTTCTGGTTTGGAGGCAGTGGGGCTCCACAAAATTTTACCTTGTTGCTTGCCACACCGAATATTTTTAGTAATATTACATTTCAATTTATGAAAGAAAAGCATAATCTAAAGTAAAAATTTCCTCCCGCCCAATAATTTTGGATTCGCTTACAAGAATAAAACCAGTTACGATAATGATAACAACAAAGTATAATCAAATAAAACTTAGGTGATGAGTTAGGTAGGAAATGACAATTTGATAGGAAATGAGAATGAATTTGGGCCTTTGATTTGCTATATCAATGGTTGAGATTTTAATTTCGATTGTGCTACAATTTTGTATTTTGTGTGCTACGCGGATTATAGTGCAGCACTAGAACCCTTCTTGTACTACGTTGCAATGAAAGATGTGCTAAACTAATATATTTAACATATATGCTAAGAATGGATTGTGCTAAACTAACATGTGCAACATAATAATTCTGATACTACACAAATATGAAAGATGTGCTAGACTTACATATCTATTCATATTTACTACACTAAAGAGTTTTCTCACCATAACCCACCTCATAAAACTTAAGCTATAAATAGTTAGGGGATATAAAGAAAAATAATAAACGAATGCTACGTAAAAAAATTATAAATTATCTCTAAACATGGCCTCAAATTCGTAAATGTCGAACTATCAAATGCTAACAAAAAGTTGAGGGAGATAATGATGCATAGGAGGAAAAAAAGAAAAAATAATAAGAAGAAGACACAAGAATAAAGTTAGTAGTCTTACATTTGAAATTATTCCCGACAAATGATAAAACGAGATCATTTTGTTTTTATTTTTAATTCCATTTTTTTATCATACCAGATAAAACTCTACAATTGGGCGAAGGAGCAGGGCGTCCCTGATGGCGGACGAGCACGGGCGACCGCCCAGGGTCCATCATTTTAGGGGGTCCAAAATTTTATGTATCCTCTTATATTAATATAAATATTCCTTCAAAAAATAAAATATTCCATGTCCCAAAATTTTGTTTATAAACTTTGGGGTCCAAATTTTGTAAAAAATATTATAAATGATATATTGTGATCTTTTAGATATATTCAATCAGATTCCATAGTGGAAAATAATCATTTTTTTTTTTAAATTATTTATCAGGAATATATACGAAGGATATGGCTGATATTGTTTTTTGTGACAATTTAATTATCAATAATTATGTGAATATGATAATGTAAAGATACATGAAATTGAGTCCGGTTGGCTGCCCAACCACCGCGGGTCCTACCTTCCTTCTCTGAGTGTAGTAGAGTGACCATCGTTTATATTATTAGTACAACTTTTTTTTTTGTAGGGATTAAATATATTATAATTATTTTTTTTTATCATCCATAATTCATTTGTATTATGATTATTCCTTATAGAGCATGTCAATTATACAACTGAAATTCTTTTTGTCCACTACGCCAACAATAAATTAATTAAATTCCAGTTGTTTATTAGTAAGACACAATAACGATAAATAAGACTTTATCTTTCTTTCAATAAAATGTTAGATTTACTCTCTTGCTATATGAGTAGATTTTCATGAACAAATAATTTAGAATAAACATGTCGGTAACAAATATATATAATCTCTACTAAAATAAATGTCATTTTTTTTTTAATTAAACCGTCCTTTTAATCCTTTACATCCCAACTTTTATATTGATATCTATCTCTTAGCTTTTTTTTTTCTCTCTCCATCATTTGACTTACCAATTATAATATTACAATGATCTGATATTCTATCATGTAAAAAAAGTTTATTAAGAGGATCCATATAAATTGTCAATAGCACACCTTCGATTTTTAACCAAAGTAGGTACAATTAACGCTAGACGTACTTTCTAAATGATATTATATATAAAAGTTTGAAATAGTTAAAAAGCCAAATGTAACATTTCACACGGGCTTTAGTTCTGACTTACAAGAAGTCTCAAATCAAAATAGAACCCATTTTTATCAAATAAAATATATCTCTGTTAACGTGTAATAGTATTGTGGTAGTTTTGATTAGTGTGCATGCCTTCATTTTTCTAATATTTGTTAATTTGTAATGTTCTTTCGGCAAATATAATATATGCTTAGGCCATTGTATTAAATCATGTACGTTACTTTCCTACAAATACATAAATGAATAAATCATGTAGGTAACTAGAGATGATAATGGGTCGGATTATTGCGAATACCCATTTCTACATACCAAATCTTAATAGGGCTTGAGACGGGTTTAGATAATAAATTAAGCTGGTATACGTGACGAGTTTGAGAAATCATGTGGATACCTGCTACGAGAACCTGTTTATATAAAATTACAATATCATAATTTTGTAACAATATCATAATTTTGTAATATATATATATGGGTTGATTATAGAGAGAACTACATTTCAAATAAGAACTAAGAACTAATAACCACCGTTAGATTGAATAAGATCGGACGATTTATGATTATTTAATGAAAAAATAGTTAAATCCCTAAAATTTTGCTATTTGAATATTTCATATTCAATATATTCGTTGTTCGTATAAGTCATGTTGTTGTGCATGTAATCATAGTTCTTGTGCATATGATAACAATTACGTAAATGAATATATAAAATCCCTTAATTATAGGGTTAAACGGTTACCATTAAAATTTTAGGATAATAAACGATTTATAATTAATCTTAACCGTTAGATTATAACAAATGGATGAACCATATTAATTCTTAGTTCTCAAAAAAGTTGAAGTTCTCATTTGATCTACTCCATATATATAGTGATGTTCAAATAAGAACCATATAAATTTGTTATGAACAAAATGAATCTACTATGGAAGTTAATATATCCACTGAAAAAATTACTGAATCCAAAATTCTGAATTTTCCCCCATGGTTCGATCTATTTTTTGGATCCATAAACTTTCCTTGCGGATTCATCAATTTTCACATCGAATTCATCATTTTTTGATTCTCACGTTAACCCTCACACATATATATATATATGGATTGGTTATAGAAGGAACCATATATATATAGATTGGTTATAGAAGGAACCACCCCTAAGATGCGAAATGAGAACCAATCTATACCTTACATTCCTCATAATCTAACAGCTAATAATAAAAAAATAAGTCAAATCATATTACATCATCTTTAATAGGCAATCATCAAATAATTGGTAATTAGTAACTGAAGGGTATGATAGTAATTCTGTAAATTAAGTTACCCACAATAACTTCCCCACTCATAATTACTGTAGCTTTCTCTCTCTCCATTCTCTAAATTACCGCATATCTCTATCTCTTTACCCTAATTTATCGTCTCCATCTATCCCTCTGCATATCTCAAGAAATCTTCATCTGTAATACCAAATCCATGTTTGAGATTCATTAGATCTCATTTGTTTGTGTAATTTTTTTTAGATTGGTTTTATCGTTTAATCTTGTTCATATAGTTTGACGTTGTTGTGCATCATTCTATGTTGTATGTTCGTATGCATACGGCATATGCCATTTGGACATAATGTTCATCTTAAATGTTAATTTATTTACGAAGTTAATTTTTAAAATATAGACAACTCAGTTAATTGTCCATATATTTAGACCGTACACAAACACTGTAATAGTGTGCATATAAATAAAATGTTTTATGGATTAAGTTAACAAGATATTATGTGTTTTATGAAATTGAGCAAAGTGCTAACTGGTAAGTATTTATGCATATAAATGTATTGGTAGTGCAATGTGAAATTGAGCAAATATGGTGGTCTGTTATGCATAAATTATAAGTAGTTATGCATAACACGTGAACGCAACAGACAAATATGAAGATGCCATTAATCTTCAACGTTAAAAATTGGTTGCACACAAAGAACAAAAAAGTGGAACATATTATACATATAGCCAGGAAATATAAAGAAAGAAAAAGAAAAAGATTAATTCCATAAATAAGTGTATCTATTCCCTTAAATATAGACCAATTTCGGTTAAAAAAAACAAATTACTTTCTTAACATCAATCTTAAATGCAGTAAATAATCTTAAATTCAGTAAATAATATGCCATAATTAGGAGTATAAATCTGGACCACAAGATGGATGAAAATCAATGCTCAAGATAGTTATCATTTCTCAAAATATTTAGAGTTCTTATTTGATCCATCCCCACGAAAGATTATACGAGAATGATGACAACAAATTTGAGAAGTTAAAATACCATTTACATGTTTGGTTGATTATTTAGAATATTATTTTGGATATACAATATACTAATTTGTTTCAACTAAAAACACTCTTTAATTGACTCATAATCGAATGAGATAATCGTAGAGGAAAGTTAATCCAAGTCGTCTTTCAAGGAAAACTTAATGGGCTTATTGTTCGTGTCACACATAAAAGCGATAAATCCTAAACACTCTAATACCAACGGGGTTTGGAACAAGCGGAATAGAAATACGGAAAAGAAAATATAAGTAAAGCAATCTAATTAGGAATTGTCAATCCCTAGTTAATATCTAAAAATCACAAATACGGAAGCTAAAAGCGTCGAATAAAACTAAGCTAAATTCATCAAACGAAAAGCAATAAAATACGATGGAGAAATATTCAACATAATACTAAATTTCAATATCAAATTACGTGAAACTTAAATTATAGAATGCAAAAGAAAAATAAAATTAATAGGAAAAGCAATAGTCCAACATCCACTATGTGTTCGAATTCTACAAAATTCACAAAAGATATTAATTTGTATAATTTCTAATATTATACTTGAAATTTAATTTTTATTTTTCACTATTTCTACTAATTATTATTAATATTTACTTTGTAGTTCTCGATTTTTTATTAGGGACGAAAAATTATTATAACTAACTCATTTGATTACTTATATATTGTACCAATTTAAATGGATCGTTGAGTAATTAATGGGTATTAGTATATGGGCTTTGGATGAGTAATAAAACTAGTATGTGTGATAAGTTTGAGATGAGTAGGAATAAATAAGTTTCAAATAAATTTGAATTTATAATTAAGTTTCAAATAAATTTGAATTTAAAAATATTTAATTAATGGGTACCGATCTATTGTCATACTATAAATAACACTATATATCGCTAGAAATATATTTCCTAACTCTTAATTTGTCTCAGTATACAAAGTTGGAATTTAGAAACTATCCATTGGAAATTTATAGAAAAGCGACATCCAATTAATACTACTAATATTAACCATGCATGTCATTTCCCTAGAAAAAATCTTAATGCTATATGTTGCCGTTCAATAGTTTATTTTTTATTTTGTGAGTCCAGTCAATTGTTTATTTCATTTTTATGTGGTTTCAATATATTCCATTCGTCCCCAAAAATTATTTCTAATTTTTCTTTTTAGAGCATTCCTTAAATTTATTTTATTTTCATTTATAAAAATTATAAAATACTCACTACGTTTACGTACTTATTACTCTCGGAAGAGAACTTCTATTCGCCCGGCCAACAAGCAGACGACGTGCTTATCTTGTGTAAGAGAAATTTCATACGCAAAACAACCAAATTATTGGATTTCGGTCCCCTAGAACTCCATAACAACATCCTTTATTTACTAATTTTATCACCCATAACCTATTAATATCACTATTTATTACCCTCAACATCACCACTTATTTACATATTTTACCACCCATGATTCATTACTTTTATTACTTATTACCCTAAAAACATCATTTATTTATACATTTTACTACCCTTGATCCACCATTAATTAATTTAACACTCTGTTAATATGAGACCTTACTCCATTGAGTCAACTCACAAAACATATAACAACTTTTAATAATACTCACATCGAAGATTTTGAACATATTTTGGGAACAACCGGAGTATATTCTAGGAAGCCTATTAATTCTTTTTTTTTTAATAAGGTATATATTTATTTTATTTTCGAAGAGTAAAAGAAGAATGAGTATTTATTTATTTATTTTAAATTTTGTAATTACTAAAAAAATTAATAAGAGTTTATTACTGCAAACTCAAATAAATGTGACAGTAAAGATTAGAGCTCAAAGCTTACCTGCAATCAGAAAATTTAACTTCATTGATGTAATCTAAGCAAGATTTTGAATTCGGTCTTCAATATATTTGTTTCAAGATTTATATAAATTAAATCGATCTTACAAAAATGCCCAAAACAAAAATTAGGACCCGACTCTCAAAACGCCGAAGAACATATATTAGGATTTGTCTGAATCCGGGACTCTTTTACTCATTTCAGGTAACTACAAAATTGCCGTGAAATTCTAAATATGCCCTTCTTTTTTTTGAAATAAAACAAAACCATTCATATGATCTTAGAAATAGTGAACTTTTAGTTTTGAAAAGGTCTTGGATGCGGCCGGCCACAAAATTCTTTATTTATTTAGTTGTTTATTTATTAATTAATTCTAATTATATTCTAATTATGATTAATAAACTTTAATTTGAGATTAATAGATTTTAATTGGAGATTAACAAACCCTAATTGAGATTGATGAACTTTAATTGAGGATTAATAAATCCTTATTGAAAATTAATAAACCTTAGATTGAAATTGATGAATCATAATTGGAATGGATGTAGCATACATTCGGTATACACAAGTTTTGCCTTTAAAGTAGATAAATTAACGAAACCCTTTCATTAGACAAATCGTCTGGTTGGTAGGAATTTTTTGTCTACTTTTGTAACGATGCATTTACCCTTACATGTACATATCCATTTCTTTTATTTGTAAAAATGATAAATGAGAGTCAATCTAGTACAAGATGCTCTTTTATCGTACATATGGACAATTTTTAGAAATTAAAATATCTAAAAGAATCTCTATTTTTTAATAAATTTTTTCATATAAATTTCATGAATATTTTTATATGGACTTTCTAAAGTTTAAATCTTAATTTCTACTTACGTTTTCTAGAAAAATAATTTATAAAATTCTTTACAGTTTTCATTCTTTTAATCTTGTTAATATTGAGAAAATGTGATCTCATCATAAATTGATTTTATGAAGTATATGAGATTGAGTTTATCAAAATAAAAATATATGTATGATTGAGAATACATGTTACCATGGAAGAGAGGAGATCTCGTGCTCATAAGAATGACCATGCATCACTTCAGGAGTGAAAATTCATAGTAAAAAATATATCAATCATAGAATTGAAAATGTTCATGAAAACACATATAATTATGTTCACATCTCATTCTCGCATACCAACAATGCCTAGTGTAATGCACGTGTATACGCGGTGATATGATTTTATATATATCTTTTACCATCTCTTAATTAAAATAAAACTCACTTGCTAGATTGGTGTAGTTTTTCTTTGTATGGTCGGACCTCTGTGAAACTTTCTTCTCAAACACACACACACATTATATATATATATATATATATATATATATATATATATAGATGGATCAAATGAATATATCTTTTGAACTCGCGAATATCGTAAGGCGATAAAGATGATCAAAAGCAATATAAAGTTGCACAACGAAAACTTTCTAAAATTGTTTTGTTGTGCAACATTTTAGAATGTTTTGTTATGCACAACTTTATAGCTTTTGTTCATCGATTTCATATGTATGTGCATAGTTCTCAGTTCTCAAAAAGATGAGTTCATTGGATCAACCTATATATATATATATATATATATATATATATATATATATATAGAATATGTATAGAAAATATGAATAGATATGTAAGTCTAGCATATTTTCATATTTGTATAGACAATCGAATTACTATGTTGCATGTTAGTTTAGCACATATTTCATCTCTTCGTAGTACATATGCTAAATATATTAGTTTAACACATCTTTCATTTCATGTAGAAGACAAGAAGGGTTCTAGTGCGCGCACAATAATCCGCGTATCACACAAAACCCAAAATATAGCACAACCGAAATTAAATTTCAACCATTGATCCAAATAATCAAAGGCCCGATTCATTCATATTTCCTACGATCCATCTCATATATATAGGAGGGATCAAATAGTACTACTGACACGAGATAGTATGTAGTACTCAATCTCATCCACTCATCTCATAGATCTTATGGTTCGAGATTTTCGGACTTTTAAGCTTAATTTTGATTTTCGCTTCATTAAGGGAAGATTAGTAATTTGATTTGTTATGTGATTGCGAAAAACAAACAATGTATTTAGTTGAACTGGATAATGCATTCAAATGAACAAAAATGCATGCGGTTGAACAGAATAATGCATGTGATTGAAACTCGCGCTAGCTCATGAGCGAGCCAGTGCGTGCACTCGTGCTCGCAGCGTCGCTCGGCGCTCGTTCGCGCCCGTTGGCTGCATTTTACGTTTTGTTAAATGCATGAACATGTTTTGTTAAATGCATGGACATGTTTTGATCAATACATGAGCGTGCTAAGTTAAATGCATGTTTCTGTTTCGTGGGAACATGCATTTTTATGTTTTGTTCAATGCAGTTCCATGTTTTGTTCAATGCATTTTATGATTTTCGACACCAAATCTCTCATCCATCATTCTCTAACAATTTCATCATCTCTTTCATCGATTATCATTTAATTCACCGTGAACCACCGTCATAACCACCATCTTTCTTGATTCTTCAATCATCTATCAAATTCATCTTCTATTTTTTCTCAAAATCCATCAATTTTGTTTCTCAAATTTTTTCTTCTTTTCTTTCTTTCAAAATCTGTTGTTTGTAGTTTTTGTGTATCTTGTTCTTCTTTGTTCGCGGTGTTGCCGCCGTCACCGTCGACGCGTCCGTTTCGATGTCGTGTCGTCGTCTCTCGTGTCTCTTGCCGTCGAGGAGGAGAAGAAGGCTGATTTGTTTTTTCCATTTGCCTTGCAAAATTAAAAGAAAAGGAAAAGAAAAGGAGTTGTCACGTGTCGACTGTGGTGTGGCCACATGTTCAAAATATGTGGTCTAGATTGAGTCTACATACTATCGGGGAAGGGTGTCGAGAACCCAACCTATATATATATATATATATATATATATATATATATATATATATATATAGGAGATGGATCGTAGGAATGATTAATTTGGTAGGAAATAGGAATGAATCGGACCTTTGATTATTTGGATCAATGGTTGAGATTTAATTCGGTTGTCTTCTGGTTTTGTGTTGTGTGTGCTACGTTGATTATTGTGCAAGACTAGAACCCTTCTTATGCTACTGTTGCGATGAAAGATGTGCTAAACTAATATATTTAGCATATGTGCTACGAAAAGATGAAATATGTGCTAAACTAATATATGCAACATAGTAATTCGATTGTGCTACACAAATATGAAAGATGTGCTAGACTTACATATCTATTCCTATTCCTACACTTATTTCCATTCGATAGTAACCATCCCTATATATATATATATATATATATATATATAGGAGAGATCAATGAGAACCACATCTTTTACGAACTCTGCGAACCATGCATAAGGCGTTGAAGACGATGCACAAAACAGTATAAAGTTGTGGATAACGAAAACTTTCTAAAATTATTTTGTTGTGCAACAATTTTAGAATGTTTTCATTGTGCATAACTTTATAGGTTTTGTTCATCAACTTTATACGTCGTACATAGTTCTCAAGTTCTCAAAAGATGAGTTCTCTTGGATCAACCCCTATATATATATATATATATATATATATATATATAGGGAGTGGATCAATGAGAACCACATCTTTTTGCGAACTCTGCGAACCATGCATAAGAAGTTGAAGATGATGCACAAAATTGTATAAAGTTGTGCATAACGAAAACTTTCTAAAATTATTTTGTTGTGCAACAATTTTAGAAAGTTTTCGTTATGCACAACTTTATACCTTGTTTGTGCATTATCTTCAACGCCTTATGCATGGTTCTCAAGTTCTCAAAAGATGAGTTCTCATGGATCCAACCCTATATATATATATATATATATATATATATATATATATATATATATATATGGGGGTGAGTTATGGTGAGAAAGCACCTTAGTGTAGGAAATAAGAATAGTAGCACATATGTCATATTTGTGTAGAACGATAAAATTACTATGTTGCACATGTTAGTTTAGCACATATTTCATCCATTCGTAGCATATATACTAAATATATTAGTTTAGCACATCTTTCATTGCAAAGATATAGCACAAGAAGGGTTCTAGTATACCGCACAATAATTCACGTAGCATACAAAACACAAAACTGCAGCACAACCGAAATTAAATCTCAACCATTGATCCAACAAATCAAAGGCACAAATTTCATTCTTATTTCCTACCAAATTATCATTTTCTACCTGAACCATCTCCTATATATATATATATATATTGAGATTTAAGAATCATTTTAAAGTATGAACGTGAGAACCAAATGAATTTGTTTAAAATTCCAAATATTGTGGATTTAGTAACTTTTCCAGCAGATTCATCAACTTTTACAAAGAATTCATTTGGTTCTCATCTTTACACTTTAAAATAGTTCTTATTTGAACCCCACTATATATATATATATGTATGTATATACTATGTGTGTGATGTAGGTAGTGTATTGATTATATGGTTGAAGAGGTTGAAAAAGGGGATTGTCGATTTCTTAGTATGAAGATTAAAAAGGAAGCCTTTGGGGGACGATGTCATGCTTGTTTGTCACTCTCTCTTAATTCCCACCAAAAAAGTTGGTTGCTCTTTCCCACCCCTCGACAAAACTAGCCGTAACCGAACCTTTATTTCTTCAACCTCAACTATACATACAATATAATACATATTCATACACACTACTTTTAGTACCAACTAAATCACCATTCATCAGATTCTTACCACTTTTAATGTAATAAATGTGCCAACATCTTACATTTTTGTGCTGTTTCCCTGTTCAAGTTGAGAAGTAAATTTTTTTTGACGTTTGATTTTCATTGATGAATTTTGTACAGATGGTAGATTTCCTATGTCAAAGATCCCAATTTCTTTTAATAGTTGAGTGAAATGGATATAAATCATAATTGCAACGCATTCAATTTGGATGTATGCTGAAATTTTCAAACACTTTTTATCCCATTACCATTCATGGAAAAGAGTCTTAGAAAATGTTGTTACATTAAATCTTTGATCTTAACTAAACAAGTTTAATCTAAATGAAAATTTTCAAAAACCCACAAAATTTTAGACACTTTTAAATTCAAATTATGTCCTATATGAAAGCTACTAATATATAATTACGCTTTAGTTTGGCAGGAGTAAACGATTCTGTTCTTGGGATATTAGTTATATATTATGATCTTTCGTTCAGAAAATATATTTTAAAAAAAATCTTGAATAACAAAAGAAAAAAAAAAGGACACATCACATTATCATATCTCAACCACTCACGTATATATATTATAATTCGCCATTCATATTTTATACAAACCTAATTATTTTAGAATTCTTCCAACGAAATGCACAAATAAAATATTACAGCAGTCAATCGGGATTTTTCCTTTGCAACATTAGGTATCAATTTTAATTTGATTATCAACATATTTCACGTGTACAAGTACAATAGCAACATCACATAGTATATACTTATGATACATACATAACCTATCTGGTATGTAAATTAATTC
The DNA here is from genome assembly GCA_036937905.1 of Salvia rosmarinus. Lineage (NCBI taxonomy): Eukaryota > Viridiplantae > Streptophyta > Magnoliopsida > Lamiales > Lamiaceae > Salvia > Salvia rosmarinus. The sequence continues at coordinate 11,931,590 of CM072814.1, forward strand.
GGGCATAATTGATTTAAGGGGATTAATTAATTAATATTTGGGTCTATTTGTGGGTCAGAACTATGATGTTAACTTGTAATTAATCAAGTAGACACAATTAACCTCCTTCATTCCCTGATGTGACCACCCCCACCTACAATATACATACACATGTATATATATAATTTTGACTGTGTGTGTTGATGAAAACAGAGTGCACCTTTGAGTCTGCAATTTATAAATTTCGTTTTCCTGATCTGGATTTGCAGTAAAAAAATAAAATAATAAATGACAATAAAAATAAATAAGTAGGAGCTGCCTCATCTTTAGCCAACAGGGCTCCATGTTTACTGTTAACCATGTTGTAATAAAATTTCTAGTGTTTGGACGAGCTTTATCTGGATATGGACACCTTGACTAACTGCATGTGTTTTTATTTTTTTTTCAAAATTCTTTTACTGTGTCTGCCAAAGACGAGCTGACGAAGGTGTGTTTGTCTTCAAGTGATGACCAAAAGATACGAAAATGGGAGCCCCGGGGTGGTGGGCGGTGGCCCCAATCCTTCGCCGCTTACGGACACTCTATATGGGACGTGGGCTCAGGATGAAAGCTCTCTGCAATCCACCTTCTCTCCTACCCTACTCCCTCTCTCTTCATATATATACATACATGATACATGTATCTACATGTGTAACTCTGCATGCACATTATCATACTTATTATTATTATTAGAATAATTTGAATTGAAGTCTTTTTTTATTTCCAGCTGCCCTAAATACGGCAGTTAGGGGGAGAGAGAGAGAGAGAATAAAAAGGGGGGAGTGGAAAGGATATGTGTTTGCGTCTGTGGACGACACCAAACACTGTAGAAGACCCTAAGTAGCATCTTTTTTGAAAGCCTCATATTTTCACTGAAAGCAAGGGAATACATTTCAAGAGACAAAAATATTAGGGAAAAAATTGAGAAGAGTATCACATCACACAGATAATTATCTATCTATCCATGCCTTGATATTATTTCTCCTTCTCTCTCATCTCTCTTAGCTTCAATTTAGCTGTAAATAACTACAACTGCAGCTTCTTGATTAATTTCCCAATTTCTTTATCTATATATCTTCGATTCATAGAGTTCTTTTTTTAATGAGAAAAGATCTGAGCTCGGTAGCAGGATGCGCTAAATCTCGGATTTGAAGATTGGGAACAAATCGAAGATTCTAATTAAGCATGGCAGCTTCTTCTTCATCAGCTTTCCTTTCATTAAGAGATGAAAACGACAACCAGCAGCAGCTTCTGCCTTCCGCTCAGCCGCAGGCGGCGGCGCCTCCAAACAAGAGGCGGCGGAACCAGCCGGGAAATCCAAGCAAGTTCCAAAACCCCCTTTCCTAAATTATCTGCATGAACATTGAGATTAATTATATACTGTATGGACAGATCCGGACGCGGAAGTAATCGCGCTGTCGCCGAAGACGCTAATGGCGACGAACCGGTTCGTGTGCGAGGTGTGCAACAAGGGTTTCCAACGGGAACAGAATCTGCAGCTGCACCGGCGGGGGCACAACCTGCCGTGGAAGCTGCGGCAGAAGAGCACAAAGGAGGTGAAACGGAAGGTGTATCTGTGCCCGGAGGCGAGCTGCGTCCACCACGACCCGGCCCGGGCGCTCGGGGACCTCACCGGAATCAAGAAGCACTACTCGAGAAAACATGGAGAAAAAAAATACAAGTGCGAGAAATGCTCAAAGAAATACGCGGTGCATTCCGACTGGAAAGCCCACTCTAAAACCTGCGGCACCAGAGAGTACAGATGCGACTGCGGCACCCTCTTCTCCAGGTATCTCTAATACAATTTTAGGTTAGGAGTAATTAATTTGATGATATCAGTTTTAGGTCTTAGATTCTTTTCTTTTCTTTTTCTGCACACGAAAAAGCTACCGAAACTTCCCAGCTTTTCTACAGTTACTAATTATGGTTCCTTTCTCTCGCTCTCTCTCTCTCTTCTTCACACACACACCTACTCGCACTCGGATTCCTTTTTTTATTGGTTTTGGAATTTTGCTTTGTTTTTCTCTAATATTTCGTTTTGTTCTTTGGAGCTTTGCCTGTCAAAAAAATGGCTCCACGTGAATTCTCTCTGGAAAACGCCATGACCCAAGAGGGGTTTTTTTGTTTCAAACCCCTCTCTCTCTCTCTTTGGAACATCCGTCCTAAACTATTACACAGACTTGGTCTGTTTTACCTCATTAAAATATTTGGGAAATAAATTCTATTTTTACAGGCTGATTTGGTTTTACTACTTAGAATTTTTTTTGGGAGTTCACGTGGTAGCATATAAAAGTTTATAAGATAGCAGGTTTGTTCTCTTGTGGGTTGGCTAGATGTGTTCACCTCTGTACTTGTTGCAGGTATCCCTTTTCATGATAATGTTTTTTGAGTGTCCAACCATTCCACCTATACTTAACCTCTCTCAATTATTTCAACAACACTGCCTATCCCATGTTGCCCACTCTTTTTATTTGAAACAATACTCATGGTTAACTTGCTTATTCATCATAAGCTTTAAGGGATCTTTAATTTCTTTTTTCTTTCTTTCCCAACTCTTACATAATTATAGGCTCATGTTTTGCTTGGCAAATGAAGGAGGGTTTTGCTAAATAAAAGGATGCTGTTCTTGATCAATACAGTAATCAAGTGTTTGCAAAAATGTCCTCTTTTGAATTTGGTTGTGTAATAGGTAACATTTGATGCAATGATGATGCTAGAATTGCAGAAATTCTTCCACCTAACATGCTCAATTATATGTACATATGTCCTTGTCTTTTTTCTCCAAATTACCTTCTGCGTTCTCTCCTTCAAATATATCTAAAAACCATCCTACCAACTATATTTATTCTATTCGGTAAGATTCCCTTGCTCACGATTACACAACAAAAATGTCCATATTTTTTTTATTATTTTGGCTAATCCCATTTCCATAACCACCTAATTCTCTTCCAATTTCTAGTTTTGTATCACAATATTGAACAAATAATTTTCATATGTCCTAACACTAGGTCCGCATGGCATGATGTGACACAATAAAAACGGAGGATTATAATTTATATATGTTGCAGGCGCGACAGTTTCGTCACTCACCGTGCCTTTTGCGACGCGCTGGCTCAAGAGAGCGCACGGAACCTGAACCCGCCCTCGTTGAGCAGCATTGGAAGCCACCTCTTGGGCCTCTCCCAACAAGATCAGATCAACCCTGGACCTCTATCAAGCCATGACATACTCAGATTGGGCAGGCCCAGCCCACAATATGAAACCCTAGTCAGCCCGGGAGGGTTCCGCCCGTCGCCCCGGGCTCTATTCATGAACCACGACCATCATCACGATGATCATGATCAACCTTCCCATGGCATGTTGCCCAACAAATCCTCACTGCAAGGGCTCATGCAGCTTCCCCAGCTCCACATGAACAACGCCGCCAACACCTCCTCGAACTCCTCCGCTGGCCTCTTCAACCTCAGCTTCTTCCCCAGCAACAGCAACAACAACGACGCCTCCACAATGGACGGCGGTAGCCATCTCTCCGCCGGCGGAGAAGACTCCACCCTCTTCTCATCAGGTATATATATATATATAACGTCCATACTATTTCATATTTGCATGCATGTCTGCACAAACGCAAACACATTTATACATTCAGATGCACCGTGAAACCTCTCTAGTTAGGTCTCACTGGTTCCCAAATAAATTAGGGTTTATAATCCGTGATTAGGATTTATTAATCTCTAATTAAGATTTATTAATCATAATCAGGAAACCTCATGAGCATTGCGATTCCATCGCTATACAGCACCTCTCACGGGATGCAGACCCCTGGCGGCGGCGGAGCGCAAATGTCGGCGACGGCGCTTCTCCAGAAGGCGGCTCAGATGGGGTCCACCACCAGCAACAACGCGGGCGCCTCGTCTTCGCTGCTGAAGAGCTTCGGGAAGTCGCCCGACCACCACCGCTCCTTCGGGAGTAGCAGCGTCTATGGAGGAAACAACAACAGCGGCGGCGGCAACCATCTGCACGACTTGATGAACTCAATCGCTGCTGCAGGCGGCAGCTCAGCGGCGTCAATATTCGAGCAGGTGGAGATGGGAGAGTATAGAGGGTTCCATGGCGGCGGCAGCAATCAGCAGAGTGGATTCGGCAGCTTGGAGCAGGCGGGAGGTTGACGAGGATTTTCTTGGAGTTGGAGAGATTGTGAGAAGTGTGAGAGCAGCAGCAAAGTGGGATGGATCATCTCGGTTCTTTGGATTCGCAGGGAAAACGTCGTCGCATAGCCAGCCTTTTGGAGGAGGGTAGTTTTCAGTGAAGGAAGGGAGTTTTGGATTTAAATGAGGAAAGGAGATGATCATTTTACAGGTATTGAAGCTTTATATTCTGTATATTTTGTTCATTACTGTAATTTGCTAAGATATAATGTTTATCACCATATTTCATCTAGTATTTCACTACATATATGCGTCTAACCCTAATTCGAGGTTTTAAGATCAATTAAGCTAGGAATTATTTCAGTATTTCGTATAAATAAATTAAATTTTAGTTAGCTTGGATTTTGAGCCTTGTAGGTTGACGTCATATATACATATAGGGATGTAAATGAGTAGGTTTTATCCGGATAGACCCGAAATCGTTCAAAACTCATTAAATTTTAATGCAGTGGTTCTAATTCTGGTTCCGGTTCCAAACCCGCTTTAGACCCGGACCCTTGGATCCATAGTTTGATGGTCCAGTCCGAGTTTGATTCCGATTCCAGAACCATAACCAATACTTATTTATTGATTCTTGTCCGAGTAAAATCCATCTATTGACAAACCTAAGTTTAAGTAGGCTTGTCAATAAGCCCGTTTTATCCATACCGGTCCGAAATCACTCATAGCCCATTAAATTATAAAGCAACGATTTCGGTTCCAGTTTTGGTTCTGGTCCGGTTCTGGTTCCAGACCTACTCGGATCCGGACAGCTTAAGACCCATAGTTGATGGTCCTGGTCCGGTCCGGTCCGGATCCAATATCTAATGGATCGGTTCTAGAACTAGAACCATTACTTATTTATTGGTTACGGTCGGTTTAAATGCTCATGAAAGCTGAAACTTAAATTATATCTATCCATAAGAATGCATAGTATTTTCATACATTTCATAGTTCGATGTGCATGCATAACATGAATTATTTTTAAAAATCATGTTCAATTCTACTTGAAACCTTTATTCTTCTACTATTTTTGTTGTTGTAAATTTGTGATGTGTGTGGACTTCAAGCAATCATATATGCATATGAGATGAGAAAATGTGAAATTTTCATGGATGCAGGAGATCCAACGGCTTGATCCAAGAAGATGGCTAGCTTGTTTTCTGCTGTGCATATGGATCCAAATAAAAAAAAGTTTCTAGCTCTCTTATGTTCTTATAATGTTTAGGTGACCTAGAAGAAGGAACGTACCTGAAACTTATTTAAATTTTGTAATGTGACAATTTTTGTTCTTTTTACCCTTTGAATGAACATTATTTTGAAGAGAAAAAAATAGAAAAAGAATGCAGAAGTCAAAACGAACGTTTCGAGCAAAAATGATATTTTAATTCTATGAATGAGGTACCAGTCTCTATATATGATACAGCTCCTTCAAAAGAATTTCAAGAATTATATATGTTTTCCAGAGTTAGAAACATTAATAGGGTAAGAACAATATGAAGATGCAAATAATTTTTTGAAGGGATCTGGAAATGAGAGTATGACTTAAGTTTATTATGAGGGACTCTACGAATCGTAAACAGTCGGACGGGTCTCTACTCGTATCCGAGTCAAATTAAAATATAAAATTAGGACAAATATTAAAGGTGATGCTAAATTTGACTAGTTTAAGAGTTAGCGTCAAATTTGCAATTTGGTATAAAATCTGTGATATTTTAATGCAATTAACTCATTATATACTATTGGAACATATAGCTCTCCCTCTATGATAGGGTTGGATTTAGTAGTCTGGATCCTCAAATAGATGTAATACCCAAGATCATACATTTTGAACATGTACCGCACCACAAGATGACACGTTCAGATTTCTTTTCCTTTTTAAAGAAATGAATGCAAATCAGCCTCTCTTCTTCTCATTAGCGGCGTGGGCGGCGGTAATGGCGTGCAGCAAGAACAACATACACGAACAATGATTTTGAAAGAAAGAAAAAGAAGAAGAAAAATGAGAACAAAATTGATGAATTTTGAAAAAAAATAGAAGATGAATTTGATAGAGGATTGAGAATAGAGAAATGGTGGCTATGGTGGTGGTTCATAGTAAAATTCTTGATGTCGGAGAAAGAGGCGGAATCGAATTGACGGAGAAGGATGGATGAGAGATGTCGAAAACCATAAACCGCATGTTGGAACTAAACAAAACATGCATTTTACAAAACACGTTCATGCATTTAATAAAACATGTTTAGGATTTAACAAAACATAAAATGCATTGTTCGTCATCGGCGCTAAAGGCGACGAGCACTAACACGCATCGGGTCGCTTCTTCCAACCTACATGTATTATTGTGTTCAATCATGCGTGCATTTTGTGTCCATTTAAATATATAAGTCAGTTCAGCTAGATTTTATTTAGTCATGCTTAAAAATGAGTTTGACTATTTCGAGAAAAGGCGCTACCCTGAAAGATGACAAGAGCACAGAACTAAAGAAGACAACCAAAGATAAAAGTGAGTGTAACAATGATGATTTACTGACTCAGTACACGCTGATGGTTGAAAGATTCAGAAAGATGAAAGCTTTTCAGCCGACTAAAGAGGTACACCAAGTACCAAAATGAAAGAAACGGCCATGACAGGAGTTACAGAGAAACAACTACTAAGGATCGGACTGACGAGAAGTCCAACCGATCTGAGTACAAAGATGATGAGTGCTTCAACTATGGAGAGAAGGGGCACTTCAAACACGACTGGCATGAACTAAGTCACAAAAGATAAAAATATCGAGAGCCAAAGCGACAAAAGTTGAATGAGCACAAAGCTATGGTTCCGAGAAGACCAAGACTTCAAGCTCATCAAACAACTCTTCTAGTAACTCTTCCGAATGACGTGAGAGTCGGTGTCGATGATTAGAGATTAATAGCTATATGGTAAGAATTGATAACGACCTCGACAAACCTAAGGTAACCTCCCGTCTCTCTACCGAAAATATCTCCATACTATTGTATTATATGTGCATGTGTCGGACTCTTAAGATACCTCAGTTAAGTGGGACGAGATGGAGCAGATCATAGATGACTGCACAGTCATAAAGATGTACGAAGGAGCCATGACTGAAAATGATAAGTTGATGAAAAGTTTGATTATTGAAAATGTCATCATGAGTTGTTGTTCTTAATAATGCGAATGAAACTCATTCTTGGTGAAGAAACTGAAAGACTTGGGTCTTGACCTGGATCTAACAACTAGCACCGTTTGTAGGAACAACATTGGGCTAGTATGTCGATATTTTTCCTCCTCTAGTGTGATTCTATTTCTCACTCCATTCACTCTTGTTAATGAGAACTGCTTGTCACGTGTTAATCAAGTTCAAAGCTAAAGCTCAAGGTAGAAGCTCAAAGCTAGAGCTCGAAGATAGATGTGCAAACCAAAGCCCAAGTTCAAAGCTAAAGCTTGAAGATAGAGCTCAAGTTCAAAGCAAAAGCTCAATGCCAGAGCTCAAGTTCGAAGCGAGAGCTGCAAAACTCAAGACTAAAACTTAAAGCCAGAGCTGCAAAGCTCAAATTCAAAGTCAATGCTGCAAATCAAAGCTCAAAGTAAGAGCTCAAGGCTAAAGCTCGAAGCCAGAGCTGCAAAACTCAAGCCCAAAACTCAAAGCTAGGGCTCAAGCTACAAAGCCAAAGCTTAAAGTTAAATATGCAAAACTCAAAGCCAAAGCTCAAGGCCAAACTCAAAGCTTAGATGCTAGAGATGTAAAACTAAAAGTCTTAGCTTAGATATAGACACAAAAAAGTTGTAGCTCAAATCTAAGAACAAAAAGTCATAGCTTAGATCTAGACAAGTAAAAAGCTCTAGCTCAGATCTAGACACAAAAAGTCCTAACTCAAAGCTCAAATGCTAGCGACCCGAAACTAAAAGTTCTAGCTTAGATATAGACATAAAAAACTTGTAGCTCAAATCTAGGAACAAAAAAGTCATAGCTTAGATATAGACACATAAAAAGTTCTAGCTCAGATCTAGGCACAAAAAAGTCCTAACTCATAACTAGACAAAAAAAATTCCTAACTTATAATTAGGCACAAAAAAATTCCTAGATTAGAAGTAGACATAATAAATCCTTATTTTAGATTCAGGCACAAAACAGACATAGCTCAAATCTAGGAAAAACATGAAAAAAAGAATTTCTGATTTTCAGAACTCAACGCAATAACAAAATTTTAGTTCAAACCTAAGTTAGATCCGAAGCAAACCAGAATACTCCAACAGACCTCTGTAACACCAGAGTTCTCGTGGAGTAAGGAATAAGTAGTTAATGTGCATGAAATATCAACTAGGCTCAGTCCTTAAACTCACTACATGGCTCATACAAAAAAGTGTTGGATCTGTATATAGATAGCAATTGGTTGAGCTTGTATACAATGTTTCATGTTACCACTATTCTGATCTCCTATCTAAATTGTTTATTGATTGCATATGTTGTTATTTTATCTCATACAAAAGTTAGATCATACAGTGTGTACAAGATTACAGAAATGTGTGTATATATTGAACTAGCTGAGATACAAACCTATATCACGGCTGAGATAACTTGAGGACGAGTTGTTGATATAAGCTGCAGTATAGATAAGAAGAAACTTGACTTAGTTGCTTGTTTATGTTACGAGTTCTTCTATCTGAACGTTATGAAAAATCTAGGTCTCGGTGACTTTACATTGATCTAAACCTTGATAAGATTTCAAATGAGTATGACTTGCTGACATCACTTTGACTTGTTACAGGTGAGAGTTATATGGAATAACCCAATATTTTTCACATCTTGGATGGTGATAGTGTTTATATGGTATGTTGGTTAAATGTATCGAGTAACCGTATCTATTTAGGATGATAACGTTCCCTTAAGGAGCTCAAAATATTTATCGTATTAAATCATGCATGTTTGAGTTAGCTCAAGTACGATAATAAGGTTGAGTGGTACTACTTAAAGAATTAATTAAGAGATTAATTATTTGAAGTAGTCAGTGCTATAAATAATTAATGGATGTATGATATCTTAAATACATGGATTCGTAAATCTAAGTACAAGCCCAACTCAACTTTGATAATAAATGGATAAGCTAACATTTATTCTCTAGTGGAATGAATAAATATTTATGAATTAATTTATGATCTGCGTTGAACATAAGACAATTAGTTCATTTTAGACCCGTCTTTATTCCTTGTATTTAATCCACGGACTAGTCGATAAGGCATCTTGCCTTGATGAATTCATCCCTTTGTAGTCCCACCATGACTAGGCTTTGTTAATTGTATTATTAATTTAATACATCTCCTAATATTCTAGATGGGATTGTCGATATAAGGATATCAAAAGATAATTATTTTAGAAATGAATTATCTTCTAGATATGAGATAGTAATTGTATTTATTAGATTTTCCAGAATCCTGATCAAATTAAAATTCTAAAGAGAACTCTATAAATACAAGATAGAGAAAGCCACTAATATCCCACCAATACTATAGATTTCAAAAACTGCACAGGGGGGGGGGAGAAAATTTGGTAGTATTCATAGATTGCTCTTACCCAACAATGGAGACCAAGCGACCGAGAGACATAGTCCAGAAGATCAAATCTGGAGTCGGCTACTGATCATCTGTGCCAGAAATCTTCAGGTAAATACGAGAAAACTTCTATGCTGCAATTAATTTTGTATGAGTATGATAAGAATATAATCAATGTATGGTGAATTAAACATCCAAGATAGACCATTAGGAACACGGAAAATCTATTTTCCTTCTGTTGGTATCAAAGCCCGAGATCAGTTTTTTGAATTTATTGGATTAATTCACGTTTGATTATTACGTGTATTATAATTAATGATTGTTTGTCGTTCATTGTGGCTTAATTATTTATTGTTTTTCGTTGGAATAATTTTTTACCACGAGAAAATCCATGATTAGATTAGAATTTATTTTTCTATAAATTATATCAATAAAAATGAAGAACAAAGAACGAAAATTAAGAACACGAAGATCAAGACAAAACACGACGAAGACCTTACACATGGTGCGAAACGCACAACCATCGCGTGAGCAGCACACAAGCGTCTGCGACGGATGGTAGTCGGCGGACAACGATTCGTGCGGGCAGCCAGCGCAAGCACCACGCCTCCCTACCGTGCGACATGCACGATAACAACATCATTATCCGGTAGCGGCACAGATAAGCCGGTGGCGGACTCATGGCGGCGGAGCGGCAAGGACGAAGTGAGTCAGTGAGGATCCAACAACGTTGGTGTAGGAAATCTGATTTTACCCTCTCCGATGATCTATCTTGGATGTTTAATTCACATACATTGACTATATACCTAGCATGCATCTATATAGTTAATTGTAACACGTTGGTGTTTATGTAGGGAAATCTGATTTTAACCCTCTCTCGATGATCTATCTTGGATGTTTAATTCACCATACATTTATTATATGCCTAGCATGCACCTATATAATTAATTGCAACACGTAGGGGTTTTCTCGTATTTACCTGCGAATCTGTCGGGGTAGAATGGATCAAGACTTGTGCTTTGATCTTCTGGACTGTATCCCGATTGCCTAGAGTGAGGACAATCTATGGAGAATGCTATAGAAAAACGTCTCTACTTTTCTCTCAATTTTCGAAAATTCTCACTATGTAGAAATAGTAATTCTCGAAAATATCGGATTAACCTTGATTTTCTCTCTCACCTTATATTTATAATGCACTCCTAAATCCAATCTAGATAGAATTTATGCATATCTAATAAATATAATAATATCCTTTAGGATAGAGAGGATCAAGTTAGAGTCCCAGAGGGCGAGAGAGAGGGACGATTTTCTTCCAAGCTACAGGCCTGGATGGGCCAGCCCAGAGATCAAATGCAAGTAATAAAGATGGGCCTCAAATAAATTAATTATCTTATGTTGTTGAACATAAATTAATTCATAAACATTTATTCATGCCACTAGAGAATAAATGCTGACTTATCCCTTTATTGCCGAAGTTGAGTCGGGCTCGCATTTAGACTTTACGAATCCCCGTATTTAAGATATCATACGTCCATTAATTATTTACAACGTTCTGACTGCTTAAAATAATTAATATCTTTAATTCCTTAAGTAGTACCACTCAACCTTATCATTGTACTTGAGATAACTCAACTGCGGGGTTTAGTACAATAAACCTTTGAGCTCCTTGGGACGTCATCATCCTAAACGGATACGGTGACTCTATCTGGTAACTAGCATGACATACAAGACCGCCACCACCCAAGATGCAGAGTCTTGGGTTAACTCATGTAACCTCACCCATAACAAGTCAAAGTGATGGTCAAGAACTCATACTCACCTAATACCTTATCGAGGTTTAGATCATCGTAAGTCACCGAGATCTAGGTTCTTCACGACGGTCGATAGAAGAACTCATCTCACCGTGATCCATCAATACGTCGACACGCATCAAAGATAGACAAGCAACCAAGTCAAGTCACTTCTTATCTACACCGCAGCTTATACCGACAACTCGTCCCCAAGTTGTCTCAGTTGTGATACTTTTTATATCTCATTAAGCTTGACCAATCATACAGACTTCTGTGATCTACAACACAATCGTATGATCTAACTTATATATGAGATAAAGGGACATACATATGCAATCAAGTAAACAATTCAGATAGGAGATTGTAATAGTGGTAACAGAAACATTGTATACAAGCTCAACCAAAGCGCTTTCGAAGATACAAATCCAACAGTTTACTCGTGTTTACCTACTAATTTCTCGGATAAAGAACGATGAAGACTCGTGCTTTGATCTTCTGGATTGTATCCCGTTTGCTAAAACTCCAATGCTGAGTGAGAGCAATCTATGAAGACTACTGTAAAATTCACCTCCTTCTTTCTCTACTATGTAATTTCGAAAATTACAATAAGAATTAGGATCCAATTGATTTTCTTTCACCTTGTATTTATAATGCAACCCTAGAATCATATTAGAATAGGATCACTGCATATCTAATAAATACTATAATATCTAGAATATTATCAGTTGATATCTAATGATATCAAATATAATTTATCTAGATATAGGAGAATCAGAACAGAGTCCCAGTGAGACTCTACTTAGAGGGGGACGAAAATTCCATGATCCCAGCCTGATGGGCCACCCAGGGATTAAATACAAGGAATAAATACGAGCCTAAAATGAATTAATTATCTTATGCTCATTGAACATAAATTAATTCATAAACATTTATTCATGCCACTAGAGAATACGACTTACCCCTTTATTATCGAAGTTGAGTCGAGCTTGAGCTTAGACTTTACGAATTCCCATTTTAAGATATCACATTTCCATTAATTATTTATAGCTTTACATTGCTTAAAATAATTAAATTAATCTCTTTAATTCCTTAAGTAGTACCACTCAACCTTATTATTGTACTTGAGCTAACTCAACCTATAGGGTTTAGTACAATAAACATTTTGAGCTCCTTAAGTGAATGTCATCATCCTAAACGGATATGGTGACTCGATACAGATAACTAGCATGACATACAAGCACTGCCACCACCCAAGATGCGGATAATCTTGGTTATCTCATGTAACTCTCACCCATAACAAGTCAAAGTGATGGTCAACAACTCATACTCACCTAAAACCTTATCGAGGTTTAGATCAACGTAAAGTCACCGAGATCAAGGTTCTTCACGACGGTCAGATAGAAGAACTCATCTCACTGTGATATCCATCAATACGTCAGAGACGTACCAGCATAGACAAGCAACCAAGTCACTTCTTATCTATGCTGCAGCCTATACCGACGACTCGTCATCAAATTATCTCTGTTGCGATCATTTTTATATCTCAATAAGCTTGACCAATCATACAGACTTATGTGATCTCCTACACACTGTATGATCTAACTTTTGTATGAGATAAAGAGACATACATATGCGATCAAGTAAATAATTCAGATAGGGAATTGTAATAGTGGTAACAAGAAACATTGTATACAAGCTCAACCATTCTGCTTTCAGTATACAAATCCAACATTGGCACTGAGCGAACATGCACGTGAGCCCAACGCTCGACGCTCAGGCAAGCGCCAACTCGGCAGGCGGGATGATAGGCTGTGTAAGCCGCGCGACGAGTGCTCACGCACAATGTGACTAGGGGTGACAACGGGCGACGCTAGCCTAGCCCATGGGCGAGTCTGACCCAACCTTTTTCCTTTTCCTGACCTGGATCTCATTCGACCATAATTCATTTTACGACCCGACTTGTTTTCCGACCCAGATCACTGTTTCAATCCAGATCCAGTCTTTCACCAAAATTCGGTTTTGATGAGTCCGATCTATGCCCGAGCATGCGAAGCCCTTTTAAGACCGAAAGATTTGCACTTTACAAATTTATGTAATAAATAAGGTAGGACTTACAAGATCCACGAAAGGCTATGATGAACAAATTTTATTTTATTTATTATCATTCGAGAATGTCATGGATATTTAAATTATGCAAGAACATGCAATATATATTTAATTACGTGGAAACATGTTGAATATGTTTAAGTGATCATGACTGCGTTTAGCAAGCATGTTTAATTAGGCAGGGACATACAGGATCCACGAAAGGGCCTGATGAACAAATTTTATTTTGTTTATTATCGTTCTAAGGATGTCGTGAATGTTTAAATTATGCAGCAACATGCAATATATGTTTAATTACGTGGAAGCATGTTGAATATGTTTAAGTTATTATCACTGCGTTTAACAAGTATGCTAGATTTATCGCGTTTTGAAGTATGATTTAGAATTCTATAAGCATGTTTTCGCATGTTGAGATCTAGAGAAAGCATGTTTGGGATTGCGTGATTTGCATGGACGAACATTTCGAAGTAACAAGACTAAGCAAGAATCCGACGTTTTAATTCTAAATTAAAATTGTCAAGACCTCCACAATTTGGTCTCTAGATAAAGTGGTGATCGTTGTGAGTAAACATCCACACGCATGACTTGCTTGCACCATTTATCATAAGTTTGTTAGATGAGATTTCTAAATAAAATATTTCAGTCTATTGAGAAGTGGGAGTTTCATGCAGTCCACACGCGTGGCTTGCGTATACAATATTCATAAGTTCTCTAGAGGTAGATGTAAAATGAGATGCAAGAGAAATTAAATTTGAAGGGGCATGGTCCGAGTGAGTATATCAATTCTAAGAATTGAATTCTCATGTCAAATTTGTGGTCATTATAGCATCACCGAGTACAACTTCTCATGAAGTCTTTTCTCTAGGGGTGAGCAACGGTCGGTTTCGGTCAAAATCGAACCGAATCGATTCGACCGATCAACCGAATAAAAATAAATTCTTGACTGAATCGAACCGCTATGTATCTTTGAACCAAACCAAAACCGAATGGTTTCGATTCGGTCGGTTTCGGTCCAAACCGACAGCACTGTTTCTTTTGAATTTTGCCATAATTTTATTCCATTTTGCCCTATTTTTTCTGTATCAACAGTAAGAAATAATACCTATATATCAACTCATAAGTAATTAACATTACATAAACAAAACAAAAAGCTACAAAATATTCCATAAAGTTCATATTCCAACTTCAAATCAAAGCCACCAAAAACAATAGGTTTAAATATTCAAAGTTCAAAGTCCAAACAACCACAATTGTTAAAGACTTCAATGATCCACAAAACAATAAGTTCAAATATTCAAAATAAAACTTCAAAGTTCAAATTCAAACTCCAAACAACCACGTAAATAATAATGGTTCAAGTCTCCGTTGTTGATGTTGTTGGATTGGTGGTCTTCGTTTGAACCACTTCACTAACCTCATTTAAAGTAAGATTTTTTAAACCTACAAAACAAAAAATAAAAGTAACAATTAGTGTAATTCAAAAGAATACGAAATACAATTAATACATAAAAATGAAATGTTATGAATATTAATAGAGGCTATAACCTTCTTCATGCTTCAAAAGAGCATCCAAATCTTCTTCAATTGATATTAGATCGTTAGACCTCCTCAACCAATCTTGAGTGCATATGAAACACTGGACAATTTTAGGAGTTAAAGAACTCCTAAAATGATCAAGAACTCTTCCTCCGGCGCTAAAACTGAATTCAGAGGCAACTGTAGAAATAGGCACCGCCAAGATATCTCGAGCAAAGATGGAAAGAATGGAAAATCTGTGTTGGTTTAGCTTCCACCAATACAAGATGTCAAAGTCTTCTTCCGCCCCTACAACGGCTTCTTTGCAATATACATCCAATTCATCAATTGGAGAAATTGCTCCCTCATTGACCTTTTGTTTCTTGTATTTCTTAACCATAACACGATTCTTCCCAAACATTGTTGACGATGATTCTGTTTGTTGTGAAGATTGGCTCGTTGCACTACTATTTGGAACATCATGCAATCCTTTGTAAACTTCGTACAACTCATGCAAACTATCAAGGACACTTTGAGCCAATTGTTTTCCAATTTCTTCACCCCATTCTTCAATAAGTACAAACTCAAGAAAATTATACTTATATCTAGGGTCAACAATCACACTCAAGAAAATGATACTGTTCATTTTAGTTGGATCTCCCCAGTATTTGTAAAACTTTGTCTTCATTTTTATTCCCATTAATTTGACATTTTCATCGTCACTATCAACCCACTCCTTGAACAGGTCACTAACCGTAGTGATCTCATGTAAGAATTCGTTACAAGTGACATACAATGAGCCTGAAATTCTTATTGTCAATTCATAAAAAGCCTCAAGTAGGCCTCTCACCATCCTTGTGTTGTCCCAATCGATACCCATTGGAACCCCATCATCAAGATCTAGCTTAAAATAAGGATCTTTGCCATCATACTACTCAAATGCTTTTCCAAACTTACAAGCCACATTCAACATTAGGTAAGTCGAATTCCATCTAGTAGGCACATCCAAACATAACAAACTCTTGCACGAAATGTTTTCTTCTTTACAACACTCCTTAAATTTTACTAATCGCAAGAGAGCGCTAACATATCTCACAAAGATCTCGTATTCTCTTAATTGATGAACCTACTTCTTTCAAGCCATCATTAACTACTAAAGAAATAATATGAGCCACACACCGCATATGAAGATATTTCCCTTTCACCATACTACAACCCCGAGAAGTCAATCGTGTTTTCAAATAGTTAAGACAAGTATCATTAGAAGCAGCATTATCAACAGTGCATGAAAACACCTTAGCAATACCCCATTCTCGCAAGCAATTATCAATTAGTCTACCCATTTCCTCCCCCTTATGTGTTTCAATGGTGCAAAAATTGATAATTCTTTTGTTTAACTTCCAAGATCTATCAATGAAATGTGCAGCAATACATATGTAATTCAACTTTTCCAACGAAGTCCAAGTGTCTGTTGTAATACATACACTTTGACCTGTTTCAATGAAAAGATCACGAAGTCTTCCTTTTTCAGTTAGGAAAAGTTGATAGCAATCTCTAGATATAGTCCACCTTGAAGGGATCTTAAACTTAGGCTGCAATGTGCTAATAAATTCCCTAAAACCCTCACCCTCAACAATTTTAAAAGGGAGTTCATCCTTAATTATCATCTCATTCAACTTTTTCCTGCATAATTCCTGATCAAATCTCCAAGAGGTAAGACTACCTATATTCTCATCACCCCCCAGCTATAGGTTGCAAGCTCAATTGAGCTTGTTTGACACCAATACTAGCTGGATTCTTTTTGCAATTATTACAATGAGCCCTAAGTGACGAAGTTCCATTTTTCTTTGGATCGGCAAAGTATTCAGCACTACAATAATTACATTTACCTTTTTTTGCTCCATCCTCATTAAAAAACTCAGTGAAGTGATCCCACACTTCAGAACATTGCCTCCCACCTTTGTTCTTTGCATTGGTTGCCGTTGAAGAACCACCTTCATGGGGAGACTCACCTGTGATAGGTTGAACACTATCATCAATTGAGTTTTATTTTGACTTTGAGACATTTGAAGAATAACGTAAAACAACAATATGAATTAGTCAAGAATACTCAATTATTTAAACCCAAATTAAGCATAACATAAAATCTAAATAACACAATAAGTTAAACTAGTTGATATATGCACACAATTTGTAAGAAACATTGTTAGATCACATTAAAACACATAATGGGGCTACTGATAGATAGTCTTATCGCATAAATATAAATTCTTAAATATTCTGATATCATTAGTTTAAAAACAGTTATCCATAATTTAAGAACCAATTCACACGTTTTCTCTCCATACAACTTTATCTAAAAATCAATTTATAACAATCAAAAATAAAAAGTCTATTCATGAAATCAACTTTATCTATAATTTAAGAATCAGTTTTATGTTCCACCGAATCCATCCAACTTTATCTATAATATAAGAATCAATTTGGATTGTGTTGCTATTTATTATATGTTTGTGTACACATATTTAATTTAGGCAGGAAGCTTCCACAAACAACCATCAATTTTAAATTTTCTGATAAGTGATAAAACATTGATATGTACTTACAAATTTTCTGCCAACTCCATTGATATGTACTTACAAATTTCAAAATTAAAATTGCACAGAGAAGAGTCCTCAGAATACATCATATGCGCATAGAAGATAGAAGCAAAAAACCAAAATAAAATTGCACAGAGAAGACATAAGCAAAAAACCAAAATAAAAATTGAACATAAAAAATAAAAACTTAGAGAAGACAGAGGGAGAGAAACGAAGATGAAGAATCATAAAGGGCAAGGTACTAACCATGGGCTATGGGAATTTGGCTACGATAGAGGAGCAAAGAGGCGCACACCGCAGCGGGAACCACCGTGGACGTGCGTCGCAGTGACACAAAAAATTACGAGCACCGACTCCGGCACCGGAGAAAGCCAGATGAGAGGAGATGAAAGCTGCTGGTCAGCGCCGCGGTGTGCTGCATCACTTGCGTGAATGGTGAGTGTAGTGAATGAAATTTTCTAACCCTAGCCGCCAGCACAAGAAGCAAAAGTTAAGTGGATTAAAAAAATAAATCATTAACTTGAATCCTAATCGGTCGGTTCGGTCAAGACCGATATCCATGCTCTAACCGATGACCGACCGAACATATTTCGGTTTTATG
Source organism: Salvia rosmarinus (assembly GCA_036937905.1). Taxonomy (NCBI): domain Eukaryota; kingdom Viridiplantae; phylum Streptophyta; class Magnoliopsida; order Lamiales; family Lamiaceae; genus Salvia; species Salvia rosmarinus. Next base: position 11,949,958 of record CM072814.1, read on the forward strand.
TTTTCTAACCGAACCGAAACCAAACTCCATGCTCGACCGATCGAAACGGTGCGGTTTTTCAGTTTCGGTTCGGTTATGCTCACCCCTGCTTTTCTCACGATAGTGATGTGGCTTGATTAAAGGTCCAATTATTAATTCCATTTTTCATAAGGATAAGTTGACATGGAATAAAATTAAACGACAATAAAGTATATTTTAGTCTGTTTGAGGGTTCATGTGTAAACTTCAACACGTGTGACTTGCATGTGGGATTCCTTAGGCAATTGGAGGTTTCAATCAATATTGTTTTATCAGAAGGTTACAATATTATTGTTAGAATTATACCCGATCATATGCTTATGTGTTTATATTACTTTTCGGATATGTCTTTTATTTCGATTATCAATATGCTCGTACAAATCCATTATCCGGTCTGAATTATATCGAGTGAAAATAAAACATTGAATATGTTCTTATCTACGAAGAAAATATGTTTGTTCTAACTACTCCCAAGTTTGTTAACCATCGACACATCAACCGATGAGCAACGAAGACAAGAAAGCTTTGACATAAGTAGAACAATATGGCTAAGTACTATATGATGAATACTCCAAAACCACCCACGTTGCATATTTCTAAGAGCACGAACTTAGGATCAACTCAACTACTAAGAACATGTGTTCACACTACACATACAATGCAAGTTGATCCCCAATAAATACCCCCTTTTTACTACATAATTATGCATTCTCTACAATACATATCGATTAGCACATACACTATCATATTCAACGTTATCAATGCTCCCAACACCGTCAGATAAAAAGCTAATTTGGGTGTCGAGTCTCTCCTAAAGAATCCTCTCGGGTTTGTTTTGCAGCTATTTACCATTCATCTCAAGCTTCACTCAAGGGATCTATTCAATGGCGTATCTATTTCCTTGATCACCTTCAGTCCATTTCTATAAAGATAATATTTATTGTGGATTTCGAATCTAACACCACGAAATTTTCTTCAAGAATTGTAGGTGTCCACGATTTATTTATTTTTGGGAGAAATGAAACACATACAAATTATGATTCAACGAGTAAAAAGCTTTTAGGATTTGCGAATAAGTTTATAATCCACACCAGAACACATGATAAACAAAAGATGCAGGTCTCCCCAACTTGTTGTAGTAATTATTTACAATACTCCAAAATTGACTATCACATCTCATCAAGAATATTGGTAATTTCAGTTTGTAGAATCTGGAGTTTAATCATCAAAAAGTTTAAATTTTTAAGAAAGAAAAACTCAAATTATGAAATCGTTGAATACACTAAAGATTGTGACCAAACCTGTGCTCCGGGGATTAAGATCCAGTAATAATTTGACGGCGGGCCTAGCCCAAAAATGAGGCCCAGCCCGTCGTGACCTAGCCTGGGTTAAATCAACAGATCAATTATCCCACCTAAATAGTTTAATGCTGGATTCTCAACAAGTGCGTGATAAATTCTAAACTTTTTTATTTTTATTTGATTCAGTTATTTACTTTTTTATTTGATGGTAAGACTAACCATAACTGCTGTACAAAAATTTCTATGCAATAACTTATAAAATATACAGAAGAGAGGAGATAATCTACAGCCACCAACTCGACTTATATAATATTGATGAGAGACGAACTTAAGATTTCCGATCACAAGATCAATAACTACTGCGAAGAGAATTAATTATCATTCGTTATTTTGATTTGCTGATCACTCTAACATAAAAGAGGATTTTGTTTGAAATCATGCTAACAAAGCTTTTAGAGACGTGGTCGCATACAAATTTTGGGAACAATTGCAAATATTTAGGGGGTGTTTGACTAAGCTTATTTTAGAGAGCTTATAAGCTCCGAGAGCTTATAAGATGTAATATCTCAAGTGCTTATAAGTTGTTAAAGTGTTTGAATAATTGATCGTATAAGCTAGAGAAAGAATCGTGAGCTAGAGAGAAAAAATCATAGTTAGAGAGATAAAATTGACGAGATGTGAAGTTGATAGTGTATGTGTAGGAAATAACGAACTATAATAAGGTTATTTTGGTAAATTCATGATTGCTTATAAGTTTATGAAAACATAAGTTATGGTTGACCAACTTATTTTTAGGAGAACTTATAAGCTGTTGGAGCTTATTTTCACAGTTTATAAGCTATTTAGGAACTGTTTTAAAAAGCTTATAAGCTCAGCCAAACACCCTCTTAGTCTATTCTTTGAAAAATTAATAATTAAAGACTTCCGGAACCTTACGAACACTTCTGAAATAGTAGAAGACGATACATTATTATAACTCGAAAGAATATTTATTTTCTTTTCTTTTTTTTATATGCAGACGGAACTTATATAGATTAATCGTTTTGTAATTATCGCTAATTTTTTTATGATATTGGACGATCAAAAGTCAAAGTCAAAGATGATTAAACATGCCTAATATTCCACTTAGTCCAACTATTTTGTTCACTTCCATTTGTACTTATATTATGCAAAATTTGTAATACACGTAGACTTCAAGACTATTAATTAGGACATATATAAGACTTATTCATAAACATTAAACTGCCACACGTGAACTTATTGGACAAACACCTATCCGACAATTGTCACAACCCTAATCACGGTCTCTTTCTCTCCCATATTTTCACCAACTTATTCTTGCCGTCTCTCCTAACCCTATAAATACCTCTTTTCATTTCCTCAAATTTCCACACTTGCTATTTCGAATTCCCGAACTTTTCAAAATGGTCGTAATTGAATCCACTCCACCTCTAGTCCAACACTATACCAAAGTGGTACACCACCGATCACATCAGAAAATAACATACGAACTACAAAGCGATAACGAATGCCAAAACTCCCAAGAACTACCGGTGATCGACCTGGCAGGTTTAATGGGAAATGATGAAGGTGGTAGGGCAAAATGTGAGTCGCAAATCGTGGCGGCCTCGTCGGAATGGGGTTTCTTCCAAGTAGTGAACCATGGGATCAACCCCAAACTCCTAAACCATATGAGGAAAGAACAAATCGAGCTTTTCAACGCTCCTTTCTCAAGGAAGTCGAGTAGCGGGCTCTTGAACAACTCATACCGTTGGGGGTCCCCCACGGCCACCGCCCCCGACAACTTCTCGTGGTCGGAGGCGTTCCACATCCCCCTCACCAAGATCTCCGATCAATCTTGCTACGGCGAGTTCTCCTCTCTAAGGTAAACACGGCTAGCTAGGGTTATTCCAAAGCCGGTCCCCGGCTTTGAGCACGTCCCACCATTTCACCAAGTGTAGCATCTACGAGATCGTTACTAATCACATATTTTTTGTTTAGGGAAGTGCTGGTTGGGTACGCGGCAGCAATGCAAAAACTGGCCAAAATGCTAGCCGAAGTGCTGATCAAGAATCTAGGGCAAAAAATGCAAGATTTTGAGGAGATGATCAAGTGCGACGAGAGCACGTGTTTTCTTCGATTAAACCGTTACCCACCATGTCCATTATCTGCAGAAATATTCGGTTTGGTGCCACACACAGATAGCGATTTTCTCACAATATTACATCAAGATGAAGTTGGAGGGCTTCAACTCATCAAAGACTCCAAATGGGTTGCTGTCAAACCCAACAAAGATGCACTCATTGTCAACATTGGTGATCTTTTTCAGGTATTCATCATTATTTTTTATTTCTAGGTCACAACTGTCAATTAATATTTTAAAATTTATGGTCGTTTTTACTTTGCTACTTGTGGGTTTCATAATAAAGTGAGAAATAATTAAAGAAAATTGTTAAGTTGTGAGATTAGTAGTTTATGGAGAGGAGGACTTGATTCCATTCCCTAACTGATGACAGCGACATAATTTATTTGGTATATGATTCCATTTTATAATTTCTCAAAGCTACTAAAAAGCTAAGATTTGTACAATACAGTTTAAATATATCGATGAACATTATATCAATATCATATCTTTGTCGTCCACGAGATTATTTTATTAAAAGTTCAATGTCACAAGACTTTATAATGCAAAAGGATGCATGGAAGTTGCAACTAACATTTTGTCCCTCAATGATCTCATCCTCCACCAATTTTAAATTTAAAAATTAAGCCCATAAAGGAGTAGCTAGGTTGTATTTATTCCTTTAGCCTTAAATGAACTGAATTTGTCACTTTGTATGTGTGAATTGGTGTAGTCAAACACGTTTGTTGAAAATTAGCATCAATACTTTGATTAATTTAATGTATTGTATATTATTGTCTGGAATCTTGATTATAAGCAAGAATTAATCTATTTTGCAGGCTTGGAGTAACAATTTGTATAAGAGTGTGGAGCATAAAGTGATGGCCAACCCCAACATAGAGAGATTCTCAGTGGCCTACTTTCTTTGCCCCTCCTATGAATCTTTGATCAAGACCTACAAACAGCCATCTCTTTATACAAATTTTACCTTTGCAGAATACAGAGCCAAAGTCCAGGAAGACTCTAGATTGTTTGGCCGAAAAATCGGCCTATCTAGATTTCTACGGTCATAATTATACATACGTTCGAGTATTATATATATAAGCCCAAGTTTTATTATTAGTTGGAATAAGGGTAGACCCCCTTTACTTTTAGCAATAAACTAAAATGTTCCTATATATTGCACACATTATGTGACCGATAATTAAATGTAAGAAGACTATTGTTGTAGTGATAATATATATTTACAGATAATTAGTAGCTCAAGTTTAGACATTGATGCAGTCTCGAGCACGAGGCCTAATTTTGAACAATAAACTGGCTTAATTGGGAAACATCAAGATGATGAGTCATACATGGATGGAAAGTTGATTTAGTATAGTTTTCAACAAAAAGGAAATTTCAAGAAAATCTAATGCGTGGAGAAATTTATTGTCATTTAATTGAAAATTGTCAGGCTTCCAACAGGAACTGTCCATGTTTCTACTCCTTTGCATTTTCTTCAAATCTTTTCATTTTATTTTTAAGATTCATTGTTTCTTCTTTTTTTTTTTTAGTTAATGGGAATCATGACTAGGGTCGATTATTCAAGACGGGTCGGGTACCTATCCAAAAAATCGGCACCGACCCGATTTTTCATAAAATGTGATACCCGATCCCGACCCAATTTTGTAAATCAAAACCAATACACGACCAGTTTTTTTTTTAAAAAATATTATATATAAATCTATATATTTATTGTAAGTATTAGTTTATTAGAATTAATAATATTAATAATAATAAAAGTTCTTCCTAGATGTACTTTTTATTTTTATTTTATTTTTTTGTATTTATTTATTTTATTTTATATTTGTATATAAATCTATATATATGTTGTAATGTTACTGATAACTATGTTAGCTATATATTTGGATATTCTCGTGGTATTATTATAGCATTTTTTTTCTTTGTATTTATTTATTTTGTTTTATTTTTGTACATAATTTTAAATATATAATGTTAGTTATATACTTCCATTTGCCAAGATATGATAGCATATCACGTATTTAAAGGTATATGTTATTTTAATATTAAGATATCATTTATAAATTTCACATATTAAAATTAAGAATAATAAAACTATATTACAATATATTAATTTCAATATATTAATTATATATTTAAATATATAAAAATATAAAATATAAATATTTTAAAAAATCGGGTATCGGGTATACCCGATACCCGATCTCACCTAAATAGCTATACCCGACCCCGACCCCGACACCCGATTTTTGGGTAATCGGGTACCCAATACCCGAGAAATCTCGGGTTGGGTATCGGGTACCCGACTACCCGATACCCAAATAGTCACCCCTATCTGCAGCCATTATTTTCGATTTATATTGGATAAATCTCATATTCCTATACAACAGCTTACAAATCACACAGAACGGGTAAATCACACTTGAAAAACTAGATATGACAGACTCAAACTCATAGAGGCGTTAGTAGAGTTCGACCTTATCACCTTTTAACTACATGAATCTATTTTACTATTGGGTCATCCCAAATGGACAAGATTCATTGTTTCATATGATATTCCTACCATATTAGCACATTTTCATTTAATTGGTCAAAAGTTAAATTTATTATTAAGAGAGTCTAAAAGTCAATTTATGTTCTTATCTTTGGAGGATTTCAAACACTACAAAAACGCGCTTAACAATGACGGATTATTAGAAGCTAAAATTGGGTCGCCATTCAATGATTTTAATAACGATCGAATAACGACGTAATACATTAACGACGGATTTGAGACGTTATTAAGACGGAATTGGCGGGCCTATTTCGCTGAATATATAACGACGTCCATATCGCCGTTAATCCGTCGTTAAAGTTAACGGCGGACATAATCCGTCGTTAAATTATGGATTTTATATTTTTTAATGTACAATTTTAAAAACGTCGATCCGTCGTAAAATAACGGATATTTTAATATTTATTTTTAATTAATATTACGACGGATACTTTCCGTCGTTAATTTTAATTTTAGTTTTATTTATTCTAATAATGTTTACGACGGAATTTTTCCGTCGTTAATATTAATTTTTTAATTTTTAATGCCAAGAAATTAAACGACGGATTATATAGTCGTTAGTCCGTAAATAAATTTAACGACCAGTTTATTACGTCGTTATAAAAAACGGATTTTTCTATTTTCAATTTTCACATATTTCAACGACGGATTTTTTCCGTCGTTAAAATTTTCCGTCGTTAGTACGTCGCTATAGGGTTTTAAATTTAACGACGGATATTTACCGTCGCTAATCCGCCGCTACGAAATTATATTACAGACGCGTATTCTTCCCCAATTTCATTTCGTTCAGCGCCCAATCCCCCCCCCCCAAGCCCTAATTACCCGCCGCCTGCCTCTCCCGCCGCCGCTAAAATCTCCCGCGCCCGCGTGCCCCTGCGCCCTGCAACCCCGCCCCCCACCCCCTGACCCACCACCATTGCCGCCTTGCCTCATGCCCGCCACACACAGACCATGACCTCCGACCGCCACACCTGCTACCCCGCCTGCCCTGCCGCCGCCCTGTATGTATATATATATATATATCTATTTAAAATTTATATTTATGTATGTATTTGTATATATGTATATATGTATATATTGGTACATTATGTTTATGTATGAATTGGTACATTATTGTTACATTATGTATGTATTGGTACATTATTATTATGTATGTTTATGTATGTATTGGTATATATATATGTATATATTGGTATATATGTAAGAATTAGTCGATATTGGTATGTATTGATATATTGGTATATATGTAAGTATTAGTATATTAGTATGTATTGATATATTGGTATATATGTATTGGTATATATTGGTATGTATCGATATATTGGTATATATATTGGATTTACTTGGTTATTTAATGAGTATGTTGGATTTTAGGTGCCCTTAAGAATTGGACATGAATTTTCAAATTGCTACTCTATCAATAATCAATCCTCACCATAGATTATGAATTTTCAATGATATCCTCCGTTAGATTTTTCAATGATATCCTTTAATTTACATCATAGAAGACAACAATTTTTTGCCAAGTTGTAATTAAGAATTTGGTTTGGCTATAGAATCATAAATAGATCACTTTTGAGAAATAAAATTTGATTAAGCATGTGCTATATATAATAAGTAGTTATGTAACATGGACGTGGAATATGTTTTAAGGTACAAGTGGAGCTTTTCATCCACAATGAACTCCAAGAACTTGAAGGATTTTCAACTATAATTATTCGTATACTACTTGTGCAATATAATTATCATCTCTTGGTTTGTTTGCGGTTGGGTGTTCCATTTGTGTTCAATCATCTATTATATACCAAAGAGACAATTATAATTAGATCTAAGTTCGATTTTATGTATGACTTAATTGAACCAAACGTAAATTGTGTGTTGGATTTCAAAAGTATATAAAATTCAAAATCTCTTTTAATATTACTCAATGGTTAGTAAAATGCTGAACAAACCACCAAAATGAAATCGATCTTTCCTATCGATTTGGCAACAAATAAGTCAAATCAAGTATTATATCACCAAATTTGGAAGTATTAAAGGTTCAATTAACAAATGGCGACTCCACTATGTATCGGTGGCAAATTTATTAATAAGAAAAATAATGCACATCCAAACACCAAATAGTAAATGGTAGATGAACTTTTCTAGCGACGGCAGTCCCCATCATATCAAAAATAAATAAATAAAACATACACTTTTAGTTCTATATAATCAAGGGTGGCAATGTTAGCTCTAAAAATCATGTAATTAAAGTTTTATTTTTCTCCGATTTCATTTTTTCTTGAAAATTTCTAAGCGTGGGGTTTCCAACAACATTTGACAATAATTTTATTTTTTCACAAACAATATTGGTGGCCATATTAAAGCGATCATTGGTTCCTCGTATAAATGAGATATGGATTCAAATGAAAAATTGAGGTAGCAAAAGACTTGCTAAAAAAGAGGTATTGGGTTCAAGTTGTTGATTATTGTACGAAATTTTATTTTAATATATTCAAATTCATTATGATAAATAACTTGTATCTAAAAGAATATCAAATTCAAAAAATTAGATTACACTAAATAAAAAGGCAAACACCATATAAAATTAAAGAAACTAACCATACTTTAAATATATAATTCAATGCTATATTAAAATGCAAGTCCTAAGCGTAGCATATATTTTGTGACTACAAGCCTCAGATTTTTACCAAAGCAGACGTTTTGCTTTCCGACCAGTCACCCATCTCTATTAGCTTATACAAGAATTGAGTCCACATGATTTAAGTCGATTTGTCTTAATTATAAAATGCTCAACAATATTTCTATCCACATCAAGATTATCTAAAATTGAATAAAGTTACATGACATGTTGCATGATTTGATGTCAACAACAAATGAATTACTTTTGCATATTCCCAAATAGAAAAAGTTCACATGATTAGTCTTATTTCTCTTTGATAAAGAGTAGCAATCACAAAAATTCTCTCTAACCACTTTCACATGTGATGTAAGTGGTCACACCATTAATATTTATATGTATTGCTATATATATTAATGTTGTGATCATTTACATCACATGTCCCACACGTGAAGGGTTTGGAGACGAATTTTGTGATTGCTACTCTTTATCAAAGAGAAATAAGACTAATCATGTGTGAACTTTTTCTATTTGGTGATTTATATTTATGCATCGATTTTATACCTCTACAAATTAGTTTCATGTTAACATGCATACATATTTTATTTTATATAGTATATGTCTCGTGCATTTCTATTTCTATAACGTGAGAACCTTTTGTTATGAAACGTGAAATAGACTTGGATCCGAATATGAGTATACCGTCTTTTGCATCTAAATATTATCCTAACATAACCAAACATTAGAAAATTATGCGTATACCTCTATTTACCAATAAATAGAGTTATGCGGCATCTCTTTCACCTAAATTATCTCCTCTTACAAATGTACTTCCAAATCATTAACCAAATGTACTTCCAAATCATTAACCAAATTAAAGTCGGGCTTAGTAGTTGGTACTCGAATATTTGCCTCTCACTTCATCTCCCAACATTTGCGAACATTCATCTCCCAAGATTTGCTTCTCACTTCCGTAATCCCATTTCCCATGACAGAACATTTGCCTCTCACTCGAATCTCATTTCCACTTCCTCGTGATGAGTCGAATCGTGAATGGATGTATAAGCGTCGCAGATCGTGGTGGATTAAATCATGATTTTCTTGGCGGACTTGAAAACTTCATTGAGTTTGCTAGTAATCAACTATCATTCATGGATGGGGAAAAGATCAAGTGTCCTTGTAAGAAGTGCAATAATATACCTTATCAAGTACAAGATACCGTGCGATATCACGCTTCAAAATTTGATTTGTTCCAAATTATAACACTTGGATCTTTCGAGGGAGACAAATGTGAGTATAGATCCGACAATGCAAGATCACCCGAACCTCAATCAAGCATGACGTATCGACGATGGTAATGGATGCCGCTGGTCCTCGCTTAACTTTGCCGAGCTCAAGAGGAACCAAATCTTGAGGCACGAAAATTTTACGACATGTCGACGATTGCCGATAAACCGTTGTGGCGAGTTGCTCAAACCATTCACAATTGTGCATTGTGGCTCGACTTCGAGTTGGAAAGTCGAGAATAATATATCCGAGAAAGGTTTTGATCAAATAACGAACTCATGAAAGAGACAAATCCAGATGGTAATCTTGTACACGATGACTTCTACAAAGACGAAGAAATTGTTGCGTGGCATGGGATTGCTGTGCACAAGATAGATTGTTGTCCACATAATTGCATGATTTATTGGCGACAAGATTCGAATTGACGAGATGTAAAGTTTGTGAGCATCCACGTTTCAAGAGCAATAATCGAGCATCCAAACTCGAAGAAATCACAAATTCCATGTAAGAAGATGTATTATTTTCCTCTTACTCCTCGACTACGTAGGTTGTATGCATCCGAGGCCACACGGAGAATATGCGTTGGCATGCATCGTCGATCGATGATGGGGTCATGCGCCATCCGCGCACACACACTGCATGGAAGCATTTGAACATGAAGTTTCCTTTGTTTGAATCGAGATTCGTAATGTTAGATCGGGTCTTTCGATCGATGGTTTCCAACCTTTTGGTCAATCAGACAACAATATTCTTCATGGCCTGTTATAGTTACTCCTTATAATCTTCCTCCATGGATGTGTATGAAGGAACAATATATGTTTCTCACAATTCTAGTGCGAGGCCACGTAATCCAAAAGAAAAGATTGATGTGTTCTTGCAACCATTAATTTGAAATTAGTAGATTTGTGGAAGCGGTGTCCTTACCTATGATGTCTCATTGAAACAAAATTTTCAGATCGTCTTGCATTGCTTTGGACAATTAGTGACTTTCCTGCGTACTCTATGTTGTGCGGATGGATACAATTGGAAGGTTAGCTTATCCACATTGCATGGAGGATCTTCAAGCGTTTACTTTACCAAAAGTGGTAAGCATCATGGTTTGATAATCATCGAAAGTTTTAAACCCGATCACCAATTCGGAAGGGATAGAAGAGGATTCAGAAAGAATACGGTGATTACTAGTAATCCACAAGCGCTATCGGAGAAGAACTATTATCTAGGATTGAAGGAATGGGACTAGTGAAGGTGGTGAAATGGGTAGTGATGCAATAAATAGTAGTGTTTCCAAATATTTTGGTAGTGGTTGGAGGCGGAGTATATTAAGGATTTACGTGATCGAGTTCTCTTTTGATTCGACATAATTTGGATGTCATGCACATAGAGAAGAATGTATTTGATAATGTGTTCAACATTGTGATGAATATTCGGGTAAGACGAAAGATACGAGCAAATCAAGAGAAGAACTTAATTTGTCTTGCAATAGACCGAGTTGAAGATGAATGAGTCGACGTGCAAGTATCCAAAAGCTTCTACACACTTGACAAACATGAAAAAAGTCTTGTGCGAATGGGTGAAAGGTCTTAGATTTCGAGACGGGTATGTCTCAAATATGGGCGATATGTGACATGACCAAATTGAAGATGTTTGGGATGAAGAGTCACGATCGCCATGTTTTTATGGCGTATACTCCGGCGCATTTGAGAACTTCTCCCACCTAATGTTTGGAAAGCGAACGGAATTAAGTTTATTTTTCAAAGATTTGACCTCTCGAAACATCAAACTTGAGGACATGTGCAAACTTCAAGAAAATATTCCGGTCATTTTATGCAAGCTCGAGCGTATATTCCTCCTAGTTTCTTCGATTCAATGGAACATCTACCATCCATCTAGCGAGATGAAGCTCGTATTCTTTGGACCCGTTCAATACCGATGGATGTATCCATTCGAAAGGTAAACGTTCACTTTAACAATTGTTGTCCATATGTATAAATATACACATATAACTATTAATCTTTTTATATACATTGATAGATACTACGTAAGTTGAAAAACAACGTGAGAAATAAAGCTCGAGTGGAGGGTTCTATTTGCAATGCGTACTTAGTAGAAGAAGCATCAACATTCTGTTCTTATTATTTTGAGGGTCACGTAAGAACGAAACATAAGAATGTGCCTCGCAATTATAATGTTGGGGGAGATATTAGGCATGAAGACTTCCCAGATATGCTTTCAATATTCAAGCAAGGTGGCCGCCCTTTTGGAAAAATGTCGAAGAGATATCTAGATTCGAGTGAGTATGATCTTTGCTCGATTATATGTGCTATTGAATTGCGTTGAAGTTTGGAGAACTATTTAAAGTAAGTATTTATAATTTCACGTTGTATAACTTTCAATTAGTATAACTATTTAAATACTAATTATAACTATTTGTTTTGAAGTTTGTTTATCGATTTCTTGAAAGATTACATCCACGCATCTCTCCTCTCGAGATTCAAAAGGAAATCGATGAAACTTCTCACATTGGTTTGATACATATGTGAGTATATAATCCCATTAACGAACCTCCTTTTGTAATATTTAATCGGTCGATTGATAGATGTTTATTGATTTGTTGGATTTAGGTCAAAGACCATACCAACAATGTCGTCAATCCATTCATATTGGATTTAGCAAAAGGGCTTCTCCAATGATTAAGACGTATCCGGTACTACATAAATGGGTATAAATTTCACACGTTAGAGCATGGGACACAAAGAGCCACCATGAGCGATGGTGTGTGCATTAAAGGTGAAACTTATGGTGGAACAAGAATGAACTCGATTTTTATGGGCGATTCTTTGGAGGTTTGTGAGTTGGAATACCATGGGCTACCTATGAAGACCGTAACAATGTTTAGATCGCGAGTGGTTTGATCCATCACGATTGGGGACATCGGTGCATCCCGAATACAAATTGGTTTACGTGAATTATAGGCGAAGGTATAATAAGTATGAACCGTTTGTCCTTGCACACAAGCCGTTCAAGTATACTATTGTCCTTATCCGAGTTTAAAACAATCTACAAAGGATTGGTGGGATGTATGCAAAATTAAAGCGAGCTAATGTGGAAGTCTCGGATAAATCATCTAGTTCGATAGTACCTCCGCCATTTCAAGAGGATGAAATGCCTTTAATTACAAGTGTAGTGGTTGATGATGACATGACACGAGTTCATCCTGACGGCACTTTGATAGACATAGAAGAAGCAGATGACGAATCAGTCGAAGATGATGAATTGTCGGAATCGATTCATATGAATTATCTAATCGTAAAATGATAATACATTGAATGATGATGATTATGATGGAGATGAATAGGGTCAGGATTATGCTGCTGCAGGTGATGAACTTCTCCTGCAATTTGACTTTTTCAATGTATAATCAATACCTCAGACCTCTCTCTCTCTCTCTCTCTCTCTTTTTTGTTGCCATCCCAACGGATCATCTTTTGCTACAACCATTGCTTCTCTCTATTCGGTTATCGAGTATAACAAGATAGCACAACAATTCACGAACCATTACCTCTTCTCCCACTTTACTAATGCATTACAAGTCAAAACATAACAATTCTCTACTCAAGATTTAAGATTTGGATGCCTCGAACCATGGTCAAGGACCTGGATACTCGACCTAGATATAACAATTAGATAATGAATGTGTACACATCGGTGATAAGCAAAATATTCAAATATTATCATGCAATAGGACACATCAACGAATACAACATCAAACCGCAAATTTAGAAGTATAAGCCTAAAATACAATGAACAACCATTACAAGCATAAGAAAGTAAGTTTTCTGCGATGACAACACATTTCAATGAATCATATTGTCAAAAGCTTTATAGGAAAAGAAACAAGAATTACCTTGAAAGATATTGTAGATGTAACTTTTCCAATGACAATGTTTAAACAAATAGCTATGAAACCAAATTCAAGACAATTGATAACTTTTGAAGAATAAAAATTATTAAAGTAACGTGCAAATCTATTTTCGATGGCAAGTCGAGGGCGAGGTAGAGGAGTCAGTCTAGTGATCCTAGGAATATTTACGCATCTACCTCCTCGGATGAAGGAGTTGGCGCCTCGGTAGGAGGACTTACTATCGGTGGAGGAGAGGGTCGGCGGTGGGTGCGCACTGGGCGATGGGGAGGAAGACCTTGACTATTGTGAATGGGTACCTATAGTTAATTAGATTATTTTAACTCAATTGTACTTATTTGAATATAATGTATATTATTTTAACTCAATTGTATGATTTTATGTCCATCGCATGATGTTGCACATGTGATCACCGAGTCGTTCAAGAAGGTCATGAACCATCGGGTTTCGATTGAAATTGGTCCCCGAGGATCGAGGCGGATGTATTTTCAAGACTTCCGGTATTATTGATTTACATTCAAGTATATTGGTTTATTTCGGACTAAGTGATAGTTAATTTGATAATATTTATATCCTTTTGTTGAAAATGATGTTTAAGGTTCAAATAATATTTATCAAATGTGATCCCTAAGGAAACAATTGTGACACAACACTATATAAGATATATGGATATGTATTTTACCTTTAGAAGACTTGTAAAATTGAAAAAGCTTTTAACATGGAGGTAAAGAGGATCTTGGGGGTTTAGCCATGAAGTGAGGTGCTTTCTAAGTCAAGTTCATTAAATGAAATTTTTAGTGCAACTTGTCTTTCATGTATTAGTTATCGTATATATGTGATGTTTTGTAATTCAAAATATATATGAATGTGCATTTCAAATGTATCATTTTCAAATTTATGCTTTTAAATTATTTCTCTTTGGGATGCGGCGCTTTGTCTCATGAAGTAGTCTATCGTGCATGGTGCCAAAAGGCGGCGGTGAGATATAAGGATCTTATTCATAAGATCAAGAGCAGAGTCGACGACGACGCCACTCCATTCATTCCCGGATCGGATTGGCACGCATGGCGGGATTATTGGAATCGACTTGAGGTGCGGACTAAAGCGAAAAAGCTAGGAGGAGTAGGATGACGAGCCGGATGGTGAGGGGCGGGGATCGTTAAGCACGGGGTGGCTCGGATGTGCTTTAGATTATGCTACCAAGCATTGTAAGTATTTAGTTTTGAATTCAATTTAGGTTTTAATGTTGTTCGCTCGCCTCACATATATCATAATCTGTTAATTGCTAAGTTATTAGGCGCCACAAACTAATTGGATTAAAACATCATTAATGAAGCTTGTTTAATTTTCTTATTTTTAAGTAGCAACTGCATCTCTATTATATGCATACAAATACTTATTATCATTTACCTACGTGCATTAATAATGTTTGAATGAATGAATAGGCCGAGAGCGTGGAGTCGATATTTCGAGGTCCATGGGATGTTTTTGAAATATCATGTCGCTCCCGATGGAAGTTATCTGAGATGGGAAGGCTCGTAGCATCGCGGTAAGTAGATTAAATATTAAATATGGTAATGATGTAAAATAACTTCTATTTGGAAAGTTAAGCGATTTTATCGCAAATACGAGGAGCGGTGGAGGACCAAGTTCAGATTTTGACTCAAGCCGTAGCAGATGAGAGCCAGTAGATAGGACTCGGATCCTCAAGGGTATCCTGGGCGCCGCATCGAAGAAAAGAGATTGTTTGGTCTGGTTCTCTCTCACGTACATTCATGGAGAGCGACTCTAGTTCCGCTCTGCAGTGACTCGTATGGAGTCTCCGGATATCGAGCAGATTAGCGGAGATGGAGGAGCGTATGAAGTTAGAGAGCGGATGGTCGAGCAACTACTTTGGAGAAAGAGGCGTGGCGATCGAGGCGAGGATTCAAGACAACAGAGTCGGCATGCACGATGCTTCAACGTCTTCAAGCTCGGATGGAAGCTCAACAGAGGCATTCCAGTGATTCCTATCGGGCTCGAGTAGTGATGGACCTCGACCACCCTCCACCATATTGATTCCTATCTATCGTTTTACTTCATTTATGGATATTTTGAATTGTTGTTGTTGGATTTGAATTGTTGAATTGTTGAATTGTTGAATCGATTTAGATTTGGATTTATAACTCCGTATCGAATAGTTGTTGTGAATTATTAGATTCTGGATGTATTGAATAATTGTGGATGGATTGTGGATGATTGTGGATTTGTGATTTGGATTGTGGATTTGTGATGATTTGGATTGTGGATTTGTGATGATTTGGATTGTGATTTGGATGGATTGTGGATGGATTTGTGATGATTGTGGATGTTGTTGGATTTGGATTTGGATTTGTGATGATTGTGGATGAATTTGTGATGATTGTGGATGTATTGAACAGGTAAAAAACACGGGTAAAACATAATCTAAAACTGGGCTGTGGAAATATTTTAAGTATAGCGACGGAATAGAGACGGAATTAAGTCGGAACTGCGACGGTTCTGAGACGGAACAGTATCTAATTTGTCGTGGTGTAACTGAGACGGACCTCGACGGACTATTCTAGCGACGGAAAATATCCGTCGTGTCTGCGACAGTTCTGACGTAATAGCGAATAGATTTTGCGACGGATCCGAGACTCATTACGACGAAATTATATAGCGGCGTAAAAAGTCCGTCGTTATTTGCGGCGGATCTCTGACGGAATCACCGGATAATTTAGCGACGAATTTCATCCGTCGCTAGTTACGACAGATCGTTCGTCGTTAATTCAACGTAGCAAACGGCGAGCCAAACGACTAATCTATCAACGACGGATATTTCCGTCGCTAGTCCGTTTCAAAATTTTGCGACGGAATATTTACCGTCGTTGTCTGCGTAACAACGAGGCTTTTAGAGACGGTCCAAATCCGTCTCTGATCCGTCGCTGATCTGTTTTTACGATGGATTTTTGATGTTTTTGACGGATTTTTCCGTCATTTGTTCATGTTTTTTTGTAGTGAAAGCTCGTATTTTTATACCACATGCAATGTAAAAGTCCAGTAGTTGATTTTAAATACAAAAAATAATATATTTTTCAAGTGTTCTTAGATTTGGAGTGATTGGTCTTTTCTACACCAAACGATTGACTTGGTCACATCAAATGTTTCTGTGACAGTAGCATCGAGTGATTCTCCTATGCCCTTCTCATTCTGGGTTCGGCCTGCTTAAGAAATTACCATATACACACAAGTATTTTGGTTTTTACATTGATGTCATTTATAATATGAAAGAGTTCATAAAGCAAAGCTTCAGTCAGAAGGAAAAAATAACAAAAGATTAAAAGATATGAAATTGCATGGATCCTTCTACCATATGTATTAGGCAATTTATTATGCAGCCCAAGTCGGAGAAAACTGAGCCCAAATCCAAGAAAATTGAGCCAAGTTGTCCAATACATAACAGCAATTACGTGACAGAAAAATATCATAAAGTGGTATTATGCAGGGTTTTGTTTTTTGTTTTTTTAAAGGGATGGTATTATAGAGTAAGAAACCTCCATTTTGTACAATAGAATTTGTTAGATCTGATTAATCCTAGACTGAAACGTGTATGAAGACAGAAACAAAAAAACCGTATATATATTTACAAAGGGTTAAGTAGCAAAAATACCCCTAATTTTTACATTTAAAAACTTCGAATGTGCATTGCTGATTAGAGCCGGCAAAATGAGCATGACCCGAAAAGCCCGCCCGGGATACCCGGGGTTTGGGCTTAAAAATTAAAGGCCGAAAAATCGGGCCTAAAAAACTCGCTCGAAAAAACCCCAGAACCTATCGGACTTCGGGCCAAAAATCTCGGGGTTTCGGGCTAAAAAAGTCCGTCGGTATTCTATTAAATATACATATTTATAATATTATTTAATATACATATCTATAATTATTTAATAATATTAATTATATTTTATATAATTATTTATTTTTTATAATTAAAAATATTAATTTTATATTAAAAATAAGAAAAATGATCCGAGGCTGATTTGGGCTCATATTTTTAGGCCCAACAAATTTCGGAAGAGCCTCGCCCGACCCGAAAAATGTAGAAGCCCGACGGGCCCGGGACAGGATTGGCCCTGCCAACTACTTTGCCGAGTTATGGTTAAGAGTGATCTATTCTACTATAATGCGACTGACCATAATCAACTTTATTGAATGAAAAAACCATTTATTTAATATTTGATCTATTAAAAAATTGGTTTTACATTAAAACCGTCTTATGGAATTACAATTTTGCACCTATCGAATGAAAAAATTAAATTTAAATTTAAATTTAATAATTTAATATTTTTCGAATAGGTGGAAAAAGGATAATGTCATCACCATAATGTAGCAAGATACTTTTATGTATGGTTAATTACCTACGGTTATCCCCGATGATGGTTAATTTGTATCTTATTGTAAATATTGAGTGAGATTGGTGGTTAATTTGTATGTAATTGTAAATGAGTGGAGATGCATCCATAGCATTTAAAGTTTCTTTCTCAATCTTATGTCTATATTTATGGTTTAACTATATTCCTATTATCAAAGTTTTTGTTTTGACATACTAGTAAGTAGTACCCATTAAATATTTCTTTTGGGTACCGGATAGTTTGGATGGCAGCATGAAATCCACATATAATATGTACTAAATTTAAAATAATGACATGAAAATATTTTATGTGTCATTCTTCTAATTCGAATTTAAATTCTACCTAACTTTTAGTAGTTAGCGTGACTACCAGTATAATAGAAGTAGGTCTAGTATACATTTAAAACAAAATTGATATGCATAAGTCAAAAGTGTGTACTATTTTTGAAAAATAAACTAAAGTAATAGATTTTGAATCGTTTCAACTTATCAAATTCAATTTTGCTTCATGAAGAGAAGATGCCAATTATCAATCCACATCTAATGAAATTTAAATATGATATAGTTTTATAGTTAAGATGGTTTTGACTTGCTTGCCTTTGAGTTTAGATGGTTTCTTTCACAAGTGGTCCATTATGATCTGCTGCGAACTGGTCTTCGTTCTAAGAATCTTCAAAAGAGAAAATGCATTATATTATTTAAAAATTTACTAAAAAAGTCATAACACATGAAAAACAATTCTAAGATATGGCGTGGAAGACAATAGTGTGGGTCGAGCCTAGACCGAAAGTGAAAGAGGGCATGAAAGTGGTTCAGCAAGGATGAGCGGCGACTGACGAGATGGGTGAACGTTTTTGGGTTTAAGATTTTGTAAGAATATATGTTAATATCATATAATCTCGCAATAATCCAATAATAATAATAATAATAATATGAATATGAATATAGTATGGTTTGCGGTTTGGTTAATTTGATTTATATTTTTTTAAATCGTAAACCATAATTCTCAAAAAAACATAAATCACATTGTAATTTTTAAAGCGTAAACCAAATCAAACGATTCAAACCAAATTACGAATTCCTCTTTTACAAATTGATTTCATTCGTTGGTTTGGTTATAAATACGATCTAAAAATTAAATCGAAGACCCTAAGGTGATGACTGATACGCAGAAATGGAATCAGATAGGCATGGAATAGATTTTGAAATAGAATGATGATAAGAATTGAATGGAATGAAATATATGATTCATATGGCTGATATATACAAAGAATGAACGAATATGAATGAAATAAAATAAATAAATAACCATTACTTTTATAATTTATGTTATTATTATTAATTAATACTATTGCTATTATTGTTATTTTTATTAATAATAATAATAACTATAATTTTTATCATTATTATTATATTATAATTATTTATTATTAATATTATCTATTATTTTTATTATTAAACTTATAAGATAAAAAATAAATAAGAATAGTTTTGTTAGAAATAAATAAATTTGGTTAATCTCATATTCATGGGAATAGCTAATACCATTGGAGGGAGGAATGACTAATCTCATATGTTCATGGGAATAAGTATTCATTCGAGAATGGTAATTCCTACTGTAAAAATCTTACCAGCCATAGGAGTTGGAATTAACGCAACAATAGTCATTTTATTCTCATTCAATTCCTACATATCCACCGTCACCTAAGTAGGAGGAAAGACTGTACAAGTAATAAGTTGACTAAATAGCATAGTGTTATATATCACGTTATTTCTGGAATTTGCTATTAAATTATCTCAAGTACAAATTACTCCACATCTATTTGTGGTTTTATTAATGTTTGGTTATGTTTAGATATTTTCAACCCATAAGATATTTTCACACTGTACTTTCCGTCTTTTAATTATTTTAACTTGAGCAAATTGAGATTTCTCATAAAATTATATCTGTCAAATGTTTGTACATATTTTTTTGTGCTTCTCAGCTGTATGTTTGTGACTGGTGATAAAGAAAGGTTGCTTGAGACAATTTTGGATAGAGAAGAAGGTATCGTCTTTTTGGAACCGAGGTCTAATTCGCATGTATCTTAACCAATATGCAACAGACCTTTTTGGGTACAAATTATAACAGGTTCAAAATAAATATTCATCCTCATTTATGATACTATGGTCTATTAAGTATAATTCCTTATTTCAGTAAGTCAAATTAATTTATTATACTGTGAATTATTATAGTTCGTTGGATGAAGCTGGAGATTTTAAGCTTGAAATGTCAATATATATATATATATATATATATATATATATATATATATATATATAGGGTTGGGTTAAAATCTGGCCCCGAGACAAGATGTAGACTCAATCTGATCCACATTTTGAACACGTACGCACCACAAGGCGACACATGGCAGCTCCTTTTCTTTTCTTTTCTTTTAATTTTCGCGAGGCAAAAATGGGAAGAAATCAAATCAACCTTCTTCTCCTCCTCCTTGGTGGCAACGGGCGGCCGGAGGCGACACTGCGGCAACGGCAAATGACGACGCCCGGACGGCGGCAAAGACCGCTAACATCAACATTATAAACAAACAACAACAAACAATAGATTTTGAAAGAAAGAAAAAGAAGAAAACAAAATTTGAAAACAAAATTGATGGATTTTGAGAAAAAATAGAAGAAAAATTTGATAGATGATTGAAGAATCGAGAAATATGATGGCTATGGCGGTGGTTCACGGCGAATTCACCGGTAATCAGCGAAAGAGACGACGAAATTGACATAGAAGGATGAATGAAAGATTTTCTGTCGAAACCATAAAAATGCATTGAACAAAACATGAAACTGCATTGAACAAAACATGACAATGCATTGAATAAAACATAAAACTGCATGTTGCATCAAAACACAAACATGCATTGAACAAAGCACGTCCATGCATTGATCAAAACATGTCAATGCATTGAACAAAACATAAAAATGCAGGCCAACGGGCGCTGAAGCGGCGTCGAGCACGCTGCGAGCACGAAGCGCGCGCTGGCGCTGGTGAGCGCGACGCTAGGCACGCCGCTACCGGACGTGAGCTTCCAATCGCATGCATTATTGTGTTCAACTCGCATGTATTTTTGTTCATTTGAATGCATTATTGATTCAACTAAATGCATAGTTTGTTTTCGCAATCACATAACAAATCAAATTACTAATCTACCCTTAATGAAGCGAAAATCAAATTAAGCTTAAAAAGTCCGAAAAATCTCAACCGTAGGATTTATGAGATGAATGGATGAAATTGAGTATTACATACTATCTGGGCTGGGTACTATATGATCTATCCTATATATATATATATATATATATATATATATATATATATATATATATATATATATATATATATATATATATATATATATATATAATTGAAGGAGAGCTGATTTTACAAGTTAATTATAGTTTAATTTAATTAAGGCTTGCTAGCAATATTATTTAATTATATTGTTGATTCGGATCCCCACATGGAGATGTAGAACAGTGACATCTATTAAATTTCCTAAAATGTTTCAGTATTTTACTTGATATATATATATATATGAATTGGATCAAATATAAATCAATATTAAAATATAAAATATGAACCATTTTCAATCTTTAATTCATAAAGATTTAAGATGAATTCATCATCTTACTTGATGAACTCAAATACATAGATTCGAATCCTATGAATGGTGAATTTTTATTTTTTGAATTCAGACACTTTCCAGGACAAATTCAAGAGATTTCATGTGTCTATAGCTTATACGTTAATTATAGTTTTCACAATAACCACTATATATATATATATATATATATATATATATATAGAGAGAGAGAGAATTGGATCAAATACAAACAAATCTTAAATTATAAAATAAGTACATTTTCACCTTTTTATTCGTGAAGAATTACGGTGAATTCATCACCTCACTTGATGAATTCAAACACTTGGATTCGAATCCCATGATGGGTGAATTTTTATTTTTTTGAATTCAGACATTTTTACGATAAATTCAGATAGCTTCACAGTGAATTCAAACTATTTTATGAGTTCGTAATTTATACGTTACGGATGATTTTTATAATAACCACTCTCTAAAGATGATCAAATAGAAAATATCATTATTCTACTTAACTAGAAATCAATAAAATAGTAATAGTAAAAAAAGAATTATGCTATTCGTTAAAAAACATAAGAAATAGAGAAAACATTATTTTATACGTGAAAAAAATATAGTACTAAAAAAACATTATCTTATGTGTAAGAAAGCCTATTTCATTTGAAAAATCATTCTTAACTATTCATTAATCAAGATTTGCAGGCTAGATTGGTTTCTATATACTAGGAATTGAATTAAATACAAACCAATTTTAACATATAAAATAATAAATATTTTCAGCTCTTCGATCGTGAAAATCTACGATGATTTCATCACTTTGCTAAATGAATCCGTACACTTAGTCTGAATACCATGACGTACATAATTCTATCTTTCTGAATTCCATGATGTACATAATTCTATCTTTCTAAATTCATCAACTTTCATAGTGAATTCGAGATACTTTCATGAATTGCACAAATTCATTAGTTCGTAGTTTATACTAGATATACGAATTCATCCAAAGAAAGTGATGAATATATATATATATATATATATATGGGCAAAATTCCATTTTTGAGTCTGGACACTTTCACACTAATTAGACATTTTCGAGCTTAATTCAAACGAATTCAAAGTTCATAGTTTATACTATATGAGATGTTTTTAATGCATTAACTTTCACACGACTATATAAACTTTCACAGTTCGTAATTTTTACCATAAAGGAGGTTTTATACAATAACCAACTCATATATATACATATATATATATATATATATATGTGTGTGTGTGTGTGTGTGTGTTGGTTATAGGGAGAACTCCATCTAAGATAAGAAATAAGAACTAATACTCACCCTAAATTTAATCTAATCTAATGGATCATATTTAATTCATACTTAAAAATGAGTTTCACTATTTTTATACTATTTTTATGATTTTAAACGTGTTATGGGCATTAAGGTCGATTTAAAGATTCGTCCAACCCCTGATTTTTGCCTAATCCCTAATTTTTCGCATTTGCCTCATTCACATTCTCTCTCTGCTGAAAATAGTAGTTGTGCATATGATTGTAATGATTATGCATATGATTGTAACTAACAATCAAACTTATAAAATTGAGAATTTATATTTGAGTAATAATAAAAGTAAAAAAGTATCAAATTTATAAAACTACCTTGAATAATAATTAACGTAAAAATATATTTTTTACCTTAAAAATAAAGATAATAAATAAGAATTTTGCACCACAAATCCTACAATTGTGATACAACTATGGTTATTTCCGTGAATCGATTAACATGCATAACTAGATAGTATATAGTTGTGCATATGATTATAATGATTGTGCATACGGTTGTAAGTAATTATGTGAAACAAAACAGTAACTAAGAATCAAACTTATAAAATTGAGAATAATTGTTTCAATAATAATTAACATAAAAAAAAACATCAAATTTATAAAACTATCTTGAATAATAATTAACATAAAAAAATTTAAAAATTATATAATTACCTTAAAATAAAGATCACAATTCTTTTTATTCATAGGAATATTCAAAATCGCTAAAGGCGATGAGCATGCACAAACGTACAAATTGTTTGCATAAATGTATTGTTTGTTCGAAAAAAAATTAACAAAACACGAAAAATACGTTTTTTTTTAAATACCGATAAAAACAACATATAATTCATGTCATTCATAATTTTCTATAAAAAATAAGAAGCCCCAACATTACAAGTAGAGTGAAATAAACCCATAAAAAAACAAACCTTGTGATGCCATTAATCTTGTACAATTAAAAAGAAATCATTTGGAACAATATAGAATTAGTTGGTTATCCGTTATAAAATAATAGATCTATACTGATTAAGATAAAGTAGAATTGGAAGCAATCATTATGAATGAAATCCCGTAAATATAGGAGGCTGTACATTGGAATTTTTTAAGATTACAAAATTAACCTTAACCTTACTATCCTTACTTAATATACGAAAATAATGAATTAAATTAGGGACCACGGATTAGCTCAAATCAACCATTAGGATTAGTTCTTAGTTCACAATATATTTGTGATTCTCATTTGATCAATCCATATATATATATATATATATATATATAGGGTTGGGTTCGTAATCTTGGTCCCGGATAGTATGTAGTACTCAATCTAGATCACACATTTTGAACACGTGGTCGCACCACAAGTCGACACATGGCAGCTCCTTTCTTTTCTTTTCTTTTAATTTTGCAAGGGTAAAATGGGAAGAAATCAAATCAACCTTCTCTCCTCCTCCTTGGTGGCAACAGGCGACGGAGACGACTGACGGCGGCAGCAGAATGACGACGACGGCGGCAAAGACCGACGAACATCAACAATATAAACAAACAACAACAAACAATAGATTTTGAATGAAAGAAAAAGAAGAAAAAAAAATTTGAAAACAAAATTGATGGATTTTGAGAAAAAATAGAAGATAAATTTGATAGATGATTGAAGAATTGAGAAATATGATGGCTATGGTGGTGGTTCACGGAAAATTCACCGGTAATCAGCGAAAGAGACGACGGAATTGACATAGAAGGATGAATGAGAGATTTTCTGTCGAAACCATAAAAATGCATTGAACAAAACATGAAACTGCATTGAACAAAACATGACAATGCATTGAATAAAACATAAAACTGCATGTTGCATCAAAACACAAACATGCATTGAACAAAGCACGTTCATGCATTGAACAAAGCACGTCCATGCATTGATCAAAACATGTCAATGCATTGAACAAAACGTAAAAATGCAGGCCAACGGGCGCTGGAGCGAGCGCCGGAGCGCGCGCGAGCACGAGCGCATGCTGGGCGCACGGGTGAGCGCACGCTAGGCACGCCCGCGCGCTGGACGCGAGCTTCCAATCGCATGCATTATTGTGTTCAACTGCATGCATTTTTTGTTCATTTGAATGCATTATTCAGTTCAACTAAATGCATTGTTTGTTTTCGCAATCACATAACAAATCAAATTACTAATCTACCCTTAATGAAGCGAAAATCAGCGAAATTAAGCTTAAAAAGTCTGAAAAAATCTCAACCATGGGATTTATGAGATGAATGGATGAGATTGAGTATTACATACTATCCGGGCTTGGGTACTATATGATCTATCCTCTATATATATATATATATATATATATATATATGTGTGTGTGTGTGTGTGTGTGTGGATTGGATTCAATGAGAATTGTCCTTTTTGGAACTTGAGAACTATGCGCACGTAAAAGTTGATGAACAAAATCTATAAAGTTGTGTACAATGAAAACATTCTAAAATTGTCGCATAACAAAATAATTTTAGAAAGTTTACGCCAGCACAACTTTATACATTTATGTGCATCGTCTTTAGACATCTTATGTATAGTTCGCAGAGTTCAAAAATGTAATTCTCATTTGATCCACTCCCTATATATATATATATATATATATATATATATATATATATATATATATATGGGTTGGATCCGGTGAGAACTCATCTTTTGAGAACTTGAGAACCATGCATAAGACGTTGAAGATGATGCACAAAAGCGTTATAAAGTTATGCATAACGAAAACTTTATAAAATTGTTGCACAACAAAATAATTTTAGAAAGTTTTCGTTATGCACAACTTTATTGTTTTGTGCATCATTTTCAACGCCTTATGCATGGTTCGCAGAGTTCGTAAAAAATGTGGTTCTCATTTGATCCACTCCATATATATATATATATATATATATATATATATATATATATATATATATATATATAGCGAGAGAGAGAGTTAGGTTCAAATATGAACCATTTTTAACGTGAGAACTAAAACCACAAAATTTCGTTATGAACAAAATAAATTATTCTAAAGTTGATGCATTTGGTGGGACAATTATTGAATCCAAAAATTTGATATTTTTCACCCGGTTCGAATCCCATAAAAGATGAAATTTTTATTTTTTTGGATTCAAGAACTTTTCCAATTGATTCATCAACTTTCACAAAGAAATTGTCCATTTTTTATTCTCACGATAAAATGGTTCTCACATTAACCTCCCCTATATATATGTATATATGTATATATATATATATATGGAAGAGTTCAAATAAAAACATATTTTTCGTAAAAACCTAAAAATTAATGCACTTTATTTACAAAGTTAATGTATTTTATGTATGTAGTTACTGCACTATGAAATATTGATGAATAATGTTGTCTTTTAGCAGAACTCAATGGTGCATTAGTTTTATATATAAAATGCATTAACTTTATACGTAAATTACATTGATTTCTAGGTTTTTATGAAAAAAATAGGTTTTTATTATAACTCAATCATATATATATATATATATATATGTAGAGAGAGATAGATGGGGGGATCATATAGTACCTGAGCTTGAGGTAGCATTTAGTACTCAATCTCATCTACTCATCTTATAGATCTTATGATGAAGATTTTTTTGAATTTTTAAGTTTAATTTGGCTGATTTCGCTACAGTAAGTGTAGATTAATAATTTGATTTGTTAACTGATACAACAAATAAATCACTTATATAGTTGAACACAATTGTGCATATAAATAAACACAAAATGCATATAGTTGAATATAAACATTCATGTATATTGGAAGCGCACACTAGGGCGTTACACCAACGCACACTGGTGCACTCCCTACGCTCATTGGCCAACATGCATGTTTATATTTTAATATATGCCTTATTACGTTTTATTATATGTATGAATGTGTTTTAATATATGCATGTTGGTATTATTATTATTATTTTGTCAATTAAATATAAAAATTTAAAGACCGCGTTTCGGTGGACTCGAATCCAAGACCTTTGACATCGGCCATTAATCACTCTATTACTAGACCAACATATGCACGCATTGATATTTTTATATATACATCTTTGTGTTTCTTGACCAACATGCAGGTTTATGTTTATTTATATGCATAAGTGTGTTTTGTTATATAGATGGATGTAATTTTCGATAATAAAACTCTCTCTCATCATTCTCCTTTAGTTTTGTCGCCTTATTCTCCGACTATCGATGAATTTCATCGAAAACCACTGTCATAACCATCATCCTTTCGATCATCAATCTTCTCTCAAATTCTCCTTATTTTACCTCCAAATCACTCAATTTTCTTTTCAAAAATCATTATATTCTTCTTTTTCTCTCTCAAAATCTGATGTTCATCGTCTCTGCTGTCCACCATCATTGTCGGCCGTGGCAGCGTCATCATTCGCTGCCACCTCTGCCGAAGAAGAAGAATAAGGTTGTTTTGATCTCTTCTAATTTTACCCTTGTGAAAATTAAATGCAAAAAGAGGTTGTCACTTGTCAAATTGTGGTGCATCCGCGTGTTCAAAATTTATGGTTTAAATTGAGTACTACATACTACCAGAGGATCGAGTATTATGGGAATCCAACACTATATATATATATATATATATGGAGTGAATCAAATGATAACTACATCTTTTTACGAACTCTACGAATTATGCATAACACGTGTAAACATGATGCACAAAACGGCATAAAGTTGTGCCCAACAAAAACTTTCTAAAATTATTTTGTTATGCAACAATTTTAGAATTTTTGTTATGCACAACTTTATACATTTTGTTCATCAACTTTATAAGTATGTGCATAATTCTCAAGTTCTAAAAAAATATGAGTTTTCATTGGGGAATCATCCCCTATATATATATATATATATAGAGAGAGAGAGAGAGAGAGATAATGGATCAAATAGTACCCGGGCCTGAGATAGTATGTAGTACTCAATCTCATCCATTCATCTAATAGATCCTATGGTTCAGATTTTTTCGGACTTTTTAAGCTTAATTTTGCTAATTTTCGCTTCATTAAGGGTAGATTAGTAATTTGATTTGTTATGTGATTGAGAAAAACAAACAATGCATTTAGTTGAACTAGATAATGCATTCAAATGAACAAAAAATGCATGCAGTTGAGGAGAATAATGCATGCGATTGGAAGCTCGCGCCTAGCGTGCGGGCACGCCCAGCGTGCGCTCGTGCTCGCGTGAAAACACACTCCGCAGCTTGCACCGCCCAGCGCGGTTGGCGCGATGCGGTTTTATGTTCAAGTGAATGCGGTTTATGTTATTTCATATGCGTTTTTGTGTTTTGTTGTGGCTCTTCCAAACCAGCGTCTACCCAACGGCGGCACCCAACGCCGAAGCCCGCCCAGCGTCTTGCTCGCACCTAGCGCTGGTTGGGCGCAATGCAGTTTTATGTTCATTTAAATGCATTGTCATGTTATTCTGTATGCATTATCTATGTTTTGTTGTGTCTCAACCCAAACTCAGTGTCCGCGGAGACCCCAACGCCTGTGGACTCCCTACCAAAGGCCTTCCCATTTTACCCCGGCGAAAAATGGGTTGCCACGTGTCAAATTTTGGTGTGTCCACGTGTTCAAAATATGTGGTCTAGATTGAGTAATACATACTATTTGGGGACTGGTACTACGGAACTCAACCCTATATATATATATATATATATATATATATATATATATATATATATATATATAGGGATGATTCAGGTAGGAAATGACAATTTGATAGAAATGAGAATGAATTTGGGCCTTTGATATCTTTGGATCAATGGTTGAGATTTTAATTTCGGCCAGCTACGTTTTGTGTTTTGTGTGCTACGTGGATTCATGCAAAGACTAGAATCCTTTTGTGCTACGATGCAATGAAAGATGTGTTAAACTAATATATTTAGCATATGTGCTACGAAGGGATAAAATATGTGCTAAACTAACATATGCAACATAGTAATTTTGATTGTGCTATACAAATATGAAAGATGTGCTAGACTTACATATCTATTCCTATTTTCTACACTAAGGAGCTTTCTCAGCATAACATACCTATATATATATATATATATATATATATATATATATATAGGGATTGGATCCAGTGAGAACTCATCTTTTTTGAGAACTTGAGAACTATGCACAGACGTATAAAGTCGATGAATAAAATCCATAAAGTTGTGTATAACGAAAACATTCTAAAAATGTTACACAACAAAAAACAATTTTAGAAAGTTTTTGTTGTTTACAACTTTATACCGTTTCTATGCATCATCTTTACATATCTTATGCATAGTTCTCAAGTTCTCAAAAATATAGTTCTAATTTGATCCACCTATATATATATATATATATATATATATATATATATAGGAGTGGATCAAATGACAACCATATCTTTTTGCGAACTCGTGAATCATGCATAAGACGTTGAAGATGATGATAAACGGTATAAAGTTGTGCATAACGAAAACTTTCTAAAATTATTTTGTTGTGCAACAATTTTAGAAAGTTTTCGTTATGCACAACTTTATACCGCTTTTGTGTATTATCTTCAACGCCTTATCATGGTTCTCAAGTTCTCAAAAAGATGAGTTCTCATCGAATCCAACCCCATATATATATATATATATATATATATAGATTAGGGATCAAATAGTACCGAGCCCCGAGATAGTATGTAGTACTCAATCTCATCCACTCATCTCATAGATCCTATGGTTCGAATTTTTGGATTTTTAAGCTTAATTTCATTTGATTTTCGCGTCATTAAGGGTAGATTAGTAATTTGATTTGTTATGTGATTGCGAAAAATAAAAATGCATTTAGTTGAATGGATAATGCATTTAAATGAACAAAAATGCATGCAGTTGAAGAGAATAATGCATGTGATTGGAAGCTCGCGTCAGCGTGGCTCACGCCAGCAGTAAGTACGCCAGCGCGGCGCCGTGCTCGCTGCCGTCGCCCGGCCATTCGCGCCTGGCTGGCCTGCATTTTACGCTTTGTTAAATGCATGAACATGTTTTGTTAAATGCATTGTCATGTTTTAATCAATGCATGGACGCTAAGTTAAATGCATGTTTCATTTCGGGAACATGCATTTTATGTTTTGTTCAATGCGCTTCATGTTTTGTTCAATGCGCTTCATGTTTTGTTCAATGCATTTTTATGGTTTTCGATATCAAATCTCTCATCCATCATTCTCTAACAATTTCGTCGTCTCTTTCACTGATTATCGGCGAATTGGCCGTGAATCACCATCATAACCACCATCTTTCTCGATTCTTCAATCATCTATCAAATTCATCTTCTATTTTTTCTCAAAATCCATCAATTTTGTTCCTCAAATTTTTCTTCTTCTTTTTCTTTCTTTTAAAATCTGTTGTTTGTGTATCTTGTTGCCGTTGTTCGCCGGTGTTGCCGCCGTCACCGTCGGCGCTGCTCGTCTTCGTTGCCGCCGCCGTCACCTCCGCGGCCGTCTGTTGCCGTCAAGGAGAGAAGAAGGTTGATTTATTTCTTCCCATTTTCCCTGCGAAAATTAAAAAAAAAAAAAAAAAGAAAAGGAATGCCACGTGTCGCCTTGGTGTGGTACGTGTTCAAAATGTGTGGTCTAGATTGGGTAATACATACTATCTGGGACCGGATACTACGGAACCCAACCCTATATATATATATATATATATATATATATATATATATATATATATATAGGGAGTGAATCAAATGAGAACTACAAATATTTTGAGAAATGAGAACTAATCTAAAGTGTTGATTTTATCTAATCTTGTGGTCTTCATTTAATTTCGTGTAACATCATAATTATGATATTATTTAACATTGGGGTTAAATAAATAATTTTATGGTGATTAAACGGGTAAGGTGATTATAATTAATGGATTAGATATGTATATATTACGAAATGCAATCTATGTGTATCTTTTTTGTTTTCATAATATCTTTTTCATTCTGCTTCATATGTTTTTCATGAACAATAGAAATTGTGGTGGAAGGTTTATTCTGGTGTTTTCTATTTTTTTATTATAATTAGTTTTTATTTTTGTTTATTTATATTGCTTAAAAATGAAGAATTACATGTTCTGCATAAAAAAAAGATAAACGTGCACAATCTAGCTACTGGTATGCACAATAATGTTATGGTTGCACACGAAGATGTTCACGCATAAAGTCTAATCCATGCACACAAAAAATATATTGTGCATCATTTATGAAACTTGTTCACACGTATAAGCATATAAGTGCATATCTACTAATATAATTATGCACAATTGAATCAAGTTAAAAAATAATCACTTTATAATAAAAAGCAATTTAACATTTATATGTATTTATTTATATTGTGCTAAACGTACATAAGATATTCTTAAATGATATATAACATATTTAATCTTCATGCACAAATACACAATTTAATGTTTTAATTAAAAAAATATGTATAAATTAAAATATGCACGAGATATGCAGAAACTACTATACTGTATGAATATAAAATATATATTCATGCACAAATAAAATAATTTGATGTGCACAATTAATCTATTTGTGTTCAATATTTATAGGAATCTTGGAAGATTCAAAAGAAAAAAGAATAAGGGAGTGAAAGAGAATTTCAAACGAATTATTGGAAAGTGAGAGAATGTCAAATGAATTGATTGCCTAATTATGGGTAATTATGGTTTTTGATGGGTGGTTAGATATTACAATGACTTAATTACCATTGATGCATTAATATTTTCCAAAAGCGTGTCAAAAACGTTAATCTCATTATTACACCAAAGAATTAATCTCTACCATTATATTTAACATTATCTAGGGTGCACATTAGTTCTTATTTCTCATCTTAGGGGTGGTTTCTTCTATAATCAACCTCTATATATAGGGAGTTGATCAAATGATAATAAATGTGGTCCATTCATTTTTTATAATCTAATGATCGTGATTAATTATAAATCGTTTATTATCCTCAAATTTTAATAGTAACCGTTTAACCATATAATTAAGGGATTTTTTATATTTATTTACGTAACTGTTCTTATATACACAATCATTACGATTACATGTAAAACAGCATGAATTACATGAACATAACAATTAATTGGAATGTGATAGCATGTATAAAACTACTATTACATGAACAAAAATATGAATTACACGAACAACAAAGAATAGAATATGAAATATTCAAATAGCGAAAATTTAGGGATTTAATTATTTTTCATTAAATAATTATAAGTCATCCGATCTTATTCAATCTAACGGTTGTTATTGATTCTTAGTTCCTATTTAAAAGGTAGTTCCATCTATACCAACACACACACACACACACACACACACACATATATATATATATATATATATATATATATATATAGAGAGAGAGAGAGAGAGAGAGATGGGGTCGGGTTCCCGTAATACCCGATCCCCAGATAGTATGTAGTACCCAATTTAGATCACATATTTTGAACATGTGGCCGCACCACATGCTGACACGTGGCAATTCATTTTCTTTTCTTTTCTTTTTTATTTTCGCAGGGGGCAAAATGGGAAGAAATCAAATCAGCCTTCTTCTTCTCCTCCTTGGTGGCAACGGACAGCGCCGGAGATGACGGAGGAAGCACCGGCGAACAACAGCAATAACAACAAACAACAAATTTTGAAAGAAGAAGAAAATTTGAGAACAAAATTGATGGATTTTGAGAAAAAAATAGAAGATAAATTTGATAGATGATTGAATAATCGAGAAATATGGTGGTTATGGTGGTGGTTCACGGCGAATTTGTCGGTAATCAGGGAAAGAGACGACAAAATTGATAGAGAAGGATGGATGAAAGATTTCTTGTCGAAAACCATAAAAATGCATTGAACAAAACATGAAACTGCATTGAACAAAACATGACAATGCATTGAACAAAACATAAAACTAGATGTTGTCACAAAACACAAACATGCATTGAACAAAGCACATTCATGCATTGAACAAAGCACGTCCATGTATTGATCAAAACATATCAATGCATTGAACAAAACATAAAACTGCATATTGCCACGAAACACAAGCATGCATTTAACAAAGCACGTTCATGCATTGAATAAAACACATCCATGCATTGATCAAAACATGTCAATACATTTAACAAAGCGTAAAAATGCATTGTTGGCCAACGAGCGCGGGAGCGAGCGTCGGAGCGATGAGCGAGCACGAGCGCGTGCTGGGCGTGAGCTTCCAACCGCATGCATTATTGTGTTCAACTACATACATTTTTTGTTCATTTGAATGCATTATTCAGTTCAACTAAATGCCTAGTTTTTTTTTCGCAATCATATAATAAATCAAATTATTAATCTACCCTTACTATAGCAAAATCAACGAAGTTAAGCTTAAAAGTCTTAAAAATCTCAACCATATAGGATCTATGAGATGAATGGATGAGATTGAGTCTACATTCTATATCTCGACTGGTATTATTTGATCCCTCCTATATATATATATATATATATATATATATATATATATATATATATATATATGAACTGGATCAAATAGAAATCTTCCTAATGTCAATAACTAGAAACCAATATGGTCCATAAATCTTGATTGATGAATGATCTAGATTGATTCTCCAAATGAAATGTGCTTTCTTACACATAAGATAATGTTTTATCAATACTATATTTTTCTATTTTTATGTGTTTTACACACAAAATAATAACTATATATATGTTACCAATAGTACTATAATTAATATAACATGTAAGAAAACGTTAGAAACATAAAACGGCATTTCATAATATTAATAAACTATGTGATGAATATAATAATAACAACATTAAATGAAACCATAAAGAAGAGCGATCAAAAACGTCTCATTTGATAGAGAGATCCCTACTTGTTTTATAGGGTAGTCAACATGGTATATTTATATACAATTATCATGGAAGTTAGTCCAAGATATGATGTATATGACAGAATATATAAAAATAATGTGTATATTTGTATATATTATTGCCGGTAGCTCGATATTGAAGGTTAGGCCAAGATATAATAAGACAATTTCTCAACAACAAAAAAGATATTATAAGGCAAAATACTCAAAAATAAAATTATTTGGTTAATGATTCATTGGCGATTTAATAGGCAATAATTTGTCCGACTTAATATTAGTTGAAAGTGAAATGGACCATACAAGAAAATGGGGACACATACAACCAAAGATGATTTGCTAAAAGTATTCAAAATGATGGCAGAATTTTCTATTGGACAGTTCTACTATCACTTTTCTGCAGAATTTTCTATTGGACAATTCTACTATCAATTTTCTTCTTTAAAATTTTGGAAAAATCATGTTCCATAACGAACAATATGGAATAACTTTCATGTCTGAGCACTGCTTTTGTCAAAATTGAAGAATTTTATATGTATATTTTGCAAAATAAAATAAAGAAAGTCAAAAAATAAACGACGTCGTTTACTCGAGGGGTCCATAGTAGATCCACTTTAGATCTTGTGTATCAAATCTGGTGTTTTATTTTCAATTTTTTTTCTTCAATTTCAATGTGTGTACTTCAATTTAATTTTATAACTATTAATTTGGATATATTCCATACAATTAGAATTACATAATTATTTTTTATCATTTTATTTTAACTTTTATTATTTAATAATGTTTATTGGTGTTGATAAACCCAAAGTTGGGGTATAAAAAAAATTTAAGTCAATTTTTTGAAATAAGAGTTAAGTATAATTCAAACACAAAATCTCTCATGCGTGCGGCCTCATGGTGCGTGCGGGTCGGATCGACCCGGGTTTGGAACAGGTCTTGCCTGAATATCCGACCCGTGACTTGTCATACATAAAAGTAACAGTTCTTATGAATAAAACTGATAGTTATTTTGAATAAAAGTTATAGTGCTTATGATAAAAATGATAGTTGTTCATGAATAAAAGTGACAGTTGTTATGAATAAAAGTGTTGGTTCTGATTAAAAAAGTGATAATAGTTTTTCTTAAAAAAA
Organism: Salvia rosmarinus; assembly: GCA_036937905.1. Lineage (NCBI taxonomy): Eukaryota > Viridiplantae > Streptophyta > Magnoliopsida > Lamiales > Lamiaceae > Salvia > Salvia rosmarinus. The sequence goes on from CM072814.1 coordinate 11,985,251, forward strand.
ATTCTATCTTTTACCAAAAAACATGAATCCAGTGAAAATAACAGTTGTTCTAAATGCAAGTGACATTGTTTACGAATAAAAGTGAATGAGCCTAATCCAGGTCGAATCCGACACGCGCGTACTATGCATGGAGCGCACAAAAGTTTGCATTTGATTCAAAATATTATAACTAAAAATATTTTTAAAATAATAGATACTCCTTTCGGCCCATCAAAGTAGTCCACTTTCATTTTTCACATAGATAGATTTAGTATTTTCTAGAAAATATAATTTATATGCAAATATTCTATTTTGCCCTTATTTATTGTTCCACGTATTCTTTTCACAAACATTAAATAATGTTATTTTAGCAAATGAAAAATTTAATGCAATACAATTAAGAAAGTGGAGTATATTTTGGACATCTCAACAAGAAGATAGGATTAATCTCGTGGGATGGAAAAAGTGTAATAGTGGAACACGGTGGTCCACAAAAAAAATATAAAATACTGGATCAAACCAATGATATAAAATTACATTTATTTTCTGTAATATTTATGATAATATCTGTAAAAGATTTTTATTATCAGTCATAACATGTGATAGTGGATATTTACATTATAAGTTAGATCGAATAGTTTATTCACATTATTGGCCGTTATGGTATTAAGATCAATATTGATGATTAGATCGACAGTGTGAAATGGGGTACATATATTACAGCCTCTCTCTTTTTTTTATCAAACTCACAATTACCACAGAATTAGAGGAGGTTTTTGACTAAGTAAATCAAGGTTAATAATTTTTAATGAACTATTATCAAATCTTATTTGAAAAATATATTTTGAGGATTCAGATAAAATAACTAGGGCATGTGGGTGGTTCAGGATTGTTATAATCGATATTGTTTATAATCGTTCTTAATCTTAATTAAGACTGTAATCCTTGGAGATATTCGGGTAGTTACGCATTTCAACAACTTCGTTCAATTGGTTAAGAGCTAGCAAAGTTGGAGCAAAGTATTACAATCTCAATGGAGTTCTTGTAATTCAGTAATATGCTAATTACTTTTGAAATATCATCACAGTATCATAATACATAAATTTTGAACCTCACTTGATTAATGAAACCGAAATTCATTCACCTCAAAGAAAAAAATGAAATCGAAATTCATCAAAGATCAAACTTATCGAAATTGTTGAATTCCACCACAATTAGATCACATTTGTTCAACCCTACCCTACCCGACTAATCTTGAAAGTTGAAATTGCATCTCAACAATTATTGAAACCCTACCAAATTTGTGAAAAACCATTTAATTAGTTAAGTCTATTAGTAGTTGAAATCTCATTTAACTTACAAAGCTAAATAAATGGATTAGCTTTCATGGAAAAGTATACCCCAGCCACGTCAGCAAAACTGAGAACGACAGATTGAGATAGGGACACATTATTGTGTAATATTTTCTCTCTCGGAATTCTCAAACGTTGTTTTGTAGCATAATATGCAGTGTTTGAGAGCATTCCACAATTATATACTTGCGCAGTATGCAGTGTTTAGTGTTAGTGTTAGTGTGCGTTGAGCATTGAGTGATCAGTGAAGTCTGAATCTGCTATTGCTACACTAGCTACGAAGATTCACAGTGGTAGCAATGGAGGCATCATCACTTCCGCCATGGTCGATAACCTTGCTGCTGCTGCTGCTAACCATGACTGTTTCCGTTAATGCTGATGGCTTAAGCAGACGCGCTCTGCTGGCTAACGGCCTCGCCGCCACTCCGCCTATGGGGTAACCTCTCTCTCTCTCTCTCTCTCATGAATGGGGTTTCATACTGTTCTTCGAAATTTCCCATTTGGGTTCATCTTGCTGTTATGCGCATCTACTCTAAATTCTTTATTTATTTACTTTTACTTTTCTTACTATTTGGGACTATCAGTGTCTGCATTTTATATTGCTGCTTTAATAATCAGTCTGGGATCTCTTTTTCTATCAGTGCTCTTCATTTATTGTGCTCTCTGTGTGTGTGTGTTTTCTTGATTTATTTTGGTCAATTTTAACTTTCTGCTTTCTTGAACCTTACTGTTTGGATCTTTTTTATATACTCCAGCCAGTTTGCCCCCTCCTTTTCTTTGTTGGACTGTTATAGCAATAAGCATTACATGCGCTTTTTTAATTAATTAATCCTTTTCAGGTGGAATAGTTGGAACCATTTCAACTGTTTTATTGATGAGAAGATGATCAGAGAAACCGGTATGTTCTCCTATTTAAACATTCTTCCATTTTGTTGTTCATTGTTCTAACACTAAGGGATGTAATATAATCTGCTCTGCACTTTTCCAAATATTTGAGTGAGATTCTTTGTTTATCAGCTGATGCTCTGATCTCAACTGGCCTTGCAAATCTCGGATACAAATTTGTTAACATCGGTATGTTTCATGGTTCAAAGCTCCAATTCTCACAGCTTATTGCCTTTTACTGCTCAATTATCCAATTGACAAATTTTCTGTAACACTGTCTTCAGATGATTGCTGGGCTGAAATCTTTCGAGATGAAAAGGTTCACAATTTTTTCAGTGCTTTATACTGATTTGAGCTAATATTGATGATAATGGCTGTCTGTGGCTTTCCTGGTTTCTTATTTACTTAATGTGCATTGTATTTCAGGGTACTCTAGTGCCTAAGAATTCCACATTTCCTTCTGGTATCAAGGCTTTGGCCGACTACATCCATAGCAAGGGACTTAAGTTGGGAATATACTCTGATGCTGGGTAATTTCCACTCAAATTACATTTCTTGAAATGATGTGTGGCTATGTATGATATGCATCTGATGCAAATGCATAATATTCCTCTGTAGCTATTTCACTTGTAGCAAGAAAATGCCTGGTTCACTTGGCTATGAGGAGCATGATGCCAAAACCTTTGCTTCATGGGTAAACAATACAATTTTGGTTGTTAATTATGGCGATTTCTATGTTACATGACACTAGTGTTCTCGTATAATTAGCCTAAAAATGACTAGACTAGTGGAATGTTGAGTTCCTTAAGATTTCTTCACCATACAATGTACCTAATTCTTGCAGGGCATAGATTATTTGAAGTATGACAACTGTAACAACGACGGATCAAAGCCAATAGTGAGGTAACAAAAGTACTTCATATATGGTTATATGTTAGAAGACTACTGTCATCGTTCACGTGCTTTTGCTTCCTTGCTGAATGTTGGCTCTCCTTGTTTAGATATCCCGTCATGACAAGAGCTCTCATGAAAGCTGGCCGCCCTATCTTTTTCTCGCTGTGTGAATGGTATCTTTCTTGTATCTCTTCTACATTTTTAATCCCTATTATATCGGCTCTGCTTCCTTACAAAGTTTATGAATCTCCTATCATCGAACTAGGGGAGATATGCACCCAGCCTTGTGGGGTGCTAACGTTGGAAACAGTTGGAGAACTACAAACGACATTGCTGATAATTGGGATAGGTATGATTGTCTCTTTTAATTTTGTTTGATACTTGAGTTCTTGCATCTCTGAGATTGTTCTTTACGTATTCCGATTCTCCTACAGCATGATCTCTCGAGCAGACCAGAACGAGGTCTATGCACAATACGCTAGGCCAGGTGGCTGGAATGGTTAGTAGATTATACACATCCTATAGACTATGCATGTAGGCCTAATTTGAGAAACAAACAAGAAAATCGTTGTCTTTTTGAAAATGGCTTTGTTGTCTACAGACCCTGACATGCTTGAGATCGGCAATGGAGGAATGACCAAAAATGAGTACATAGTCCATTTCAGTCTATGGGCGATTTCCAAGGTAATTTTTCCTCAAACCAAAGATAAAAAAAGGTTCTCTGTGGCATATTCATACCGATGTTTCATGCTTGCCCTATCACTCCTAGGCACCACTTCTTATTGGTTGCGATGTGAGAAACGTGAGTAAAGAAACGATGGAAATCATAGCGAATAAGGAGGTCATCGACATTAACCAAGGTAACCAAAAACCCACCAACCTTAGTTCTCAACCCTCAGTTGGGCTAGTTTATTTGATGTTGTGGTGCCATTCTTTGCAGATAAGCTAGGGATTCAAGGGAAGAAGGTCAGAATGGAGGGAGATCTAGAGGTACCTACATCCCTGTTTACATACGGTACCGAGAGACATCTTTTGGAAAGCCGTAAAACATATTAATGTATGTTGGCTTTGTTTCATATATAGGTGTGGGCAGGGGCTCTTCGGGGTACAGAGTGGCGGTGGTGCTGCTCAACCGGGGCCCGTGCGTGACGGTGATGAGTGCTCGTTGGGATGACATCGGCATCCCTCCCAGCAGCACTGTGATTGCAAGAGACCTGTGGCAGCACAAGACATTGAAGCAAAGATTTGTGGATATATTGACAGCAACAGTGGGTTCTCATGCATGCAAGATGTACATACTCAAGCCTATATCTTGAGGATCTCTTAAATAGTAAGCCACTGTGATGCTTTGAATAAGGGCTTCCCATAAACATTTGTATCAAACAAATAATTTTTAATCAATTCAGCGCGTTTATGTGGGATCACCACCGTTGCTTAAATGGATGCTCACTTACAAGTTTCTGTTTCTTAGATGTGACCTGGGTTTTCTTTTTCTTCTTTTTTTTGATAAAAAAATATACTATTATCCAATTTTTTATTTACAAAAAATTCCATGATCCTAGCTTGTTTGGGGCTCGCGTCGAATGAGAATAACGATGCTCCATTAGTAAGAATATGTATATTATACATGCATATATAAATGATTAAAAATTTAGAAATAATTTTTTCATTAGAATAGTATGGCTAAACTTTATAGATACTGTACATTACGAATCTATCACAACTAAAAATTAAATTATACACCATTTCTAATACTAAAGATGAGACTGTACTTGTATCGACTTTCATGATGCAAAAAATAAATCAACCAAAACTGTGACGCATCTTTTCTTTCGTCTTACAAATTTACATTTGGTAAGAGATCACAAAAATAGCGGCTCACTTTGTGAACATAGACAACGTTTACTTATGATAGATTGATAAAATATAAGACTGAATATTTAAAAGATAAGGCAATCAAATAAATTCAAACTTAATCAATCATCAAAATAGATAGAAGATTAATTTGGATTATTTTTATCTATCTATCCTACCACTCAAAGTAAACACCCTACTAATGTATTAATCTAATAGAATATACGAAAACAACAAATCATAAATGGAACAATGAATATCATGAAAGAGTTACACCCGGCACACCAATTAGATTGGTCGCTTTTACTTTTTAATGAATCTGTAAATTCAATCTTATTGGAATTTATATTAATAAAGGCATTTCTTTATCTATTGTATTTGTTATTAATAATTTATGTACTTTAGATAAAGTCCTTAGACCATGATAAGTTATAAGATATGGTCACACATATGATGATGATTATGAAATATATCTTTGAAGCTTTGGTCTTAAAATTAGTTCCGAGTGAAATGACTATTCAAGATAGGATATTGAATTGTTGGAAATAACTCGCATGTATGATACACACTCATAAGATGAGAATATTGTGTTTCATCAATATTAACGTAGTTGACGTAAGTGTATATATGTGGGTGCTTGTTAGAGAACAAGTACACTGAACTGACCCGCTAGAAATTCTTATATGGAATTCATTTTATCGAAATAAGAATTTCTAATATATGATAGTACATGATTAGTCCTTTGACTTGAGACATCATAGTAATCTTGTATGAGTTCTATTTCATTTTGATATATTATCTGATTGCTAGACAATCGTTACAGATTTTATGTTGGATGCGATATGAATAAATATGGAGATTAATGCGTGGTCGATAAAGAATCTATTACTTGTTTAAGACGAGAGAATCTCCTACAGTTTTCATTGTTCATAACTTGAAGACCTTGGCCAAGGCACGATGAATAATGATTCATTAAAGAGTTATTGAATTTGAATGAAAATGTAACTATTGGATTGTTTTGAGTTTTCGATTTAATTCCATACTCAATATCCAATTTGGAGGTTAGATAATAGAAGGACCGTACATGTATGACGATTCATATTTAAAATAGGTTTACTCTCTATTTCACCTAGTACTAGGTGGTCATGCTACTTGCTAGATGTTCTCATGGTTTATAGGTTCTTGAAATTAAAGAGTTAATTTCAAGTAAATTAATTTATTGGATGAATTAATTGAATAAATGTTATTTGTTTAAGTTGTAATTTGTTACAAGCCTATTACTAGTACTAGTTGTGAACCTAAGAGGGTCACACACAAAAAGCTAGAACGTGTCAATTGAATTGATTCAATAGTTGAATCCGATTAATTAATGATGATTAAATAATTGAGACTTGTTCTAATTTAATATGTTAAATTAGATATTCAATTAAATTTATTTAGTTGAATATAATTGGATTAATAAGTCTAATTCTATGTTAAATTAATTAGATTAATTTAATTAGATATGAAATTAATTTGATTAATTTTAAAATCTAGAAAAAGATATATATATATATATATATATATATATATATATATATTTATAAATATATAATTGTTGGATTAAAGAAAATGAAAAGACATTCATGTATAGTAAATTTCGTTACTGCAAAAATGGAATTCAAAATGGAATTGATTTCTTATTAAATGATAGTGATTATCATTGATGTAGAAAAAACGTTTTTCTCATTATTAAGAATGATGGTTTCCATTCTTTTGAGAAATGAGTGGACGTTCTTTTTCTTTAAAAAGCTTCCGGGCTTCACAATTGCTTTTTGAACATATATAAGCTATACGTGTTTATCTTCCCATTGTTAGTCCAATTGATTTTCAGATTTTTCAATACAAAAAGGAGTGTTTGGTTTTGCTAGCGAAAAACCATTCACTCGATTCGTTCTACAAAGTGTGGACTTGATAGAGGGGAGACATTTGGATCCCTGCGAGTTTGGAGGACGAGCAATCGATTGCTTCTCATCCCTTCATCAATCGGAGTGCGAAAAGGTATGTAATGATTTGATCATTCTTGTCTTTACATCGTGTTAACGTGAAGTCGTCAATATTGTTGGAATGAAATAATTGTTATTTCATTTATTGATTCGAAAAATTTTAATTTCCGCTGCGTTTTTCGACTCGATCCTAACACATCAATCACGCAACATCAAAAATCAAGATAAGATAATAAAAGATGAATCAATTAGTAAAGTAGAACATCTCTAAAGGAATACTCTATTTAGGAATAACCTCCTATTTTATCATAAAAATTCATGGTCCCAACTTGGGACCAGTTATATTTCGGAATAAACTCCATATTTATCATAATTCATATTTTTCTAAGGTCTCACCTTAAAGAATTACATCTTCATTTAGGAATAAATCACAATAATATATATATATATAGGGGTTGGATCCTGTGAGAACTCATCTTTTTTGAGAACTTGAGAACTATGCAAAAACATATAAAATTGATGAATAAAACCTATAAAGTTGTGCATAACGAAAACATTCTAAAATTGTTATCCAACAAAATGATTTTAGAAAGTTTTCGTTATGCACAACTTTATACCGTCTTGTGCATCATCTTCAACGTCTTATGTATGGTTCGCAGAGTTCGCAAAAAAGATGTGGTTCTCATTTGATCCACTCCATATATATATATATATATATATATAGAGAGAGAGAGAGAGTTTGGTTCAAATAAGAACCATTTTTAACGTGAGAACTAAGAACCATAAAATTTCACAATGAACAAAATGAATTCGCTATGAAAGTTGATGCATCCGCTGGGAAAGTTCTTGAATCCAAAATTGATATTTTCACCGGGTTCGAATCCAAGAGGACGAAAATTCTATTTTTTGGATTTTTAGATTCATTAACTTTCCAACGGATTCATTAACTTTCACAATAATTCATCATTTTTGGTTCTCACGTTCTCATGATAAAATGGTTCTCACGTTAACCTCCCATATATATATATATATATATATATATATATATATATATATATATAGGGAGTGGATCAATGAGAACCACATCTTTTTGCGAACTCTGCGAACCATGTATAAGACGTTGAAGATGATGCACAAAGCGTATAAGTTGTGCATAACAAAACTTTCTAAAATTATTTTGTTGTGCAACAATTTTAGAAAGTTTTAGTTATGCACAACTTTATCTTGTTTTTGCATTATCTTCAACTTCTTATGCATGGTTCTCAAGTTCTCAAAAAAAATGAGTTCTCACTGGATCCAACCCCTATATATATATATATATATCTCATTATAATAAATTTATACTGATTTAAAATATTTCTAAGGTTCTTGTGACAATGACTTCATCTTTTGTTGCAATTATATCTTTTAATTTTTGGTCTTCAATGGCTCGTCCATATGACCATCTTCTTGTTGAACCCAAAATATTTCCAATTTGTCGAGCAAACTCAAAGCTTCTTCACATGAAACTTTTAGGACTTCTACGCTATCATCTTCCGGATTATTTCCCTCATCTTCTTGCCTCATTTCTTCAATGATTTCTTCTTCAGTCAAAGCATGCACAATTTGTTGACATGATATTAAAATATGTATATTGTGTAATATTTATAAGAACACATAATAATGATTCCAACAAAAGTTATATTTACTTACATGCATCTACTTTAAGAGATTAACTCTACATATTCTAAGTCAAATAAATTAAATATTGTACATATATTTGCATATAATACATTATACAATATATGTATTTAGTAATTATAATATTTATGTATTGTTCATGTACATTAAAATTAGGGGAACAAAAATTCTTCTTACAATTCTATTTAGGAATAACCTCCTATTCTATCATATTTTTTTTCAGTAGTCCCCAAAATATTCTTTAATAGAAATTCTACTGTATGAACATCAAACGACATTTTAATTATGAGCCAAGGTTACAGTAAGTGATGGCCAAAAGTGAGATTAAAACCCATGAATTTCATATATGATATAACATCTCTGTGTGTCGTAACGGATATAAGGCAATGTTACACACCTGAACTAACGAGGCAAACAAAATAAAATATAGGGCAATAAAGCACTATACATATATTTAGGAGATTTGAAAAGGTTATTGCTCGAGGATACATCAGATATTTCTTAGTGGTAACCGGCAAAATAGATGTCAAAACACACTTACATCGTACAAAGCAAACTCGCTCTGCCTTCAACTGGAGAGTAGCTCATTTCATATGAAAGAACTACACTACCTTAGATAGGAATCACGTTTGTACAAATCGCTCTAAACTACCATCAATTCATCAACTTCACTCAAGAATACCAAGTTGACATTCGGGTTAAGACAACAAAGTAGTAAGAATGGATCCGCATCCACTAATGAGGCTTGAGCCACTAACTGTTTCGAGTGGCAGCCAACACTTTGTCCATCACCTAACTTTTAAGTTAAGATAAAGAATCGGGTCAGTAATCCCACTGAGCACGAATTTACACGAGTTGCCAGCACTTTCATCTTTCAACCATACCAAAACGGCACTTCCACAGATCCAGATTCTGCAGTCCCCTCAAAGCAATACCATCTGACCTGTCTGTATAGTGCTAAGATATTGTGAACAATAGAAACTCATGAAACTTCCTGAAGCGCCAGATTCAGTTCCTGTGCTGACTTGGCAATATTACCCCCTCTTCTGCAAAAATAACAGCAGATAGAAATTGGAATTTTGCACCAACCGGAAGCAATAATTTCACGAGAGCAAAACATACCTTGAAAGAACAGGAAGGGAGCATTTTAATTTCTCAAGTTCCACATAGCAGAGATTGCAACGCTCCAGCCTTGAGGCAGCAGAAAGTAATGGTAGATCTTTCAGTGAGATAGTTTTAAGATAATAATAATACAATGTATAAAGTACGCAAATAATAGTAGCAACAGAGCAGTAATTTGCAAGAATAAGCTAAAGATACTGCTGAAGAAGAAACAGCCTGACCTTTGCTCTGCCTCGATGTCTACACCAACAGATGCAGGCGCTGACAGTGAAGAGTAAATCACAGAGCCAAATACTCTCACCAATTTTATGAGCATATCCAATGCAATATCTTGATGCCTACACGATTAAAAAGGTGTCAGTTTTAACAAGACTACTGGCAGATGTCAGTGTCCCTTATTCACACGACACGAAAACAACTGTATGAAGATAAAACACTTCAAGACATATCACCACCCTAGCTGTACTCATCCTTAACTCAAACATAACCTTGGAGGCCCAAGAGTAAAAAGCCTGGAAGCTTATCTTTTATTAGAAGTAGGGGTATGTTTTTTAAACATAGGTTTATAAATTGTTCAGCTAGTGAGATTTAGACATCATAATAAATGAATGAATTTTGACTTTATATAAATAAATGAAGGGACAAAGAAGAACAAAAAGATATAATGTGGTTTGGCCAAGGATAAATTATTAAGTACCCAAAGCACTATACTTCTGATTTTATTTAAAAAGTGAGCTCCAATTTGTACTGGTAAAGTAGAGGTGATAAATGAGAATGCAGAAATTATTTCAAAATCAAATCAATATGATCTTCTAATTGCTCCAAATGATTAATTCTTTATTTTCAACAATATAACCCTGAAACAAAGACATGATGCCATAAAACACATGGAGTGGTAAGGTTCTTGTGCTTTATTTGAATAACTATGAAAAGAAGGGTCTGGAGGATCAAGCCATGCTCATGATAGAAAGATATTGTGCAACAATATAGGATCCAAGAATTAGATGGTTCTCAGCACCAAGGAAACTAGTGAAATTGTACTCGGCTAATTTTCTCTCAGTACCTACTCTATCATCAATACTCATCAAAGTATACTATGAATTTCTATCCTCCAAACAATAAGAAACTTAGAATAGGCTTGCTTGGGTCTTGCAGAAACTACCATCTGGTGACACGTTCCAACTGGTAAACAGATCCCATGAAATTTGAGATAAAGAATTGACAAGAGGTTTATTGGGCAATAATGATAGGGTAAAATATATTCCTTTATTTATTTATTTTCAGCCAATCCAGCAAACAACAGCACCAATTTTCTGAGATCTATTACCTACAAGTCGACATTAGCCTCTGAAGCAAAAGATTAAGATGTCAGAGTGCTAAAAATTCCTATAGATCTGCTCACCTGTCCATATCACTTTCAAGAAGTCCCATAAGGAGTGGCAAAAGACATGAACAAATATCTAATGTGACAGCATCAGTTTTTTCTGCCAAAAGGTTCATTACATCAGCAAGCACCTGCAGCATACGGAGAAAGGATTAGAAAAAGAAGAAGAATGAGTAATCTGTTAGTTGCATGAGAGGTCTCATTATTCGTCCAGCAATTGGTAGATATAAGTATAATACTCACACTTTGATCGCCCATTTTGCCGATTGCACTTAGAGCCCCTCTGATATCATGCCTCTGCCAGTAGTTAAGGACTACCTGGCAATGAAGAAAACCAAGCACAATTAAAAATTGTATAGAACTTTGCCATTGATAACCTACAACAATCTCAACAAGACAAGGTATTAGGTAAGCATTACTATCAAGAATCCATGGGAGGTTATCTCGAGCAGATGATTTAGAAAACTAGAAGCCTTGAACTTAAATAGTGCATAATGAATGAATGACCGAAGTTGCTACAAACCATGCACGGTAGTCTTTGGCAGGAAAATCAGGAAGTAATAACCATGCGCTAAATCCAGTTAGCAGTAAACCACTGATTGCGTTTGATCAGATATTATGAACAAGCATATTCTACTCTGTAGTTATAAAACTCTATTAAGAAAAAATGGCAACTCTCTACATGAAACTACTAGGAAATGCAGCAGTATTATCAGGCTTAAGATTGAAAAGTAAGATAATACTGCAACAAAATAAGAAAATACCTGCAGTTTGCCTAATCGAGACCTCATTGAGCCAACAAATTGATCATGTTGTTCTATCAAATCAGCAATAGTATCTTCATCACTAGCAGAGACTGACTCATTCTCATCAGTTGAAGGATAGCTTCTCTGTCATGGAAGATATGAATGAACATCACAGTAAACAAGAAAATCTTGATCACTAAGTATCTCAAGCTGTTTGTAGTATACATTAAGAGCTAATTAGAAAAATCAGTCTAGAACCATCATTGCTGAACGCCTGAACCTAAATAGGCTAGGAAAGTTCTTTCAAGAATTATTATGGTTTGAAAATGTTTCACATAGCCATAGAATGCACATGCCAAGCATGAAATTGAGACTTTTAGGTCAGTGATTCTGCAAAGCAAAAGCTAGAGTATTATAGAATAGATGGTGATTACATTTTCAGGAGATTACCAGCTACAAAATTAGATAATGACAACAACATGGTAACATTAACATGTGGGAACAAAACCAGTTTGAATTAGCAGTATATTTCTGTGATTGGGAAAATAATCAGCAAAAATGTCTGTATGTCAATTAGATCTCAACTCTTAAGTAAAAAAGAAAACAACAAAGCAAAACACACCTCCCATCAAGAGCAGGGTCATATAAAGAGAATATGTAGTGCACTTGGTTTTAAACAGAAGTTGGAATACGTGCCCAAGATCCATAGAAAAGTGAGTGTACTTACAGCATTTAATCTCCCAGAGATATTGCTTGAAGCAAGACCTGGACGGTAAGAACTTCTTCCTTTCTGTTCCCAGTTAGAGAGAATCAGATTTGTTCTACCTAGTATTATTAAGAGTAATGAGTTAGTGTTCATAATGCTGCATAACCCTGATACATAAGTAATATCAAGTTGTTAATTAAGCAAACACTACCATACTGTAGTTATACCTCCTTTTTGACCTTCTACATGAGATGCTTCCATATTCATATTATTTCCTCGAAATTCATCTGTGATCAAAAGCTATATCATTTTCAATCATTTGTAACCCAGAACATAAGGAATGTATAGAATTCTCAATTCTTTCAACTTTTACCACAAAGTAAAACTGTAAAACCAGATTCATCTCTTATTTTCGACTACTGAATCATAATTATTTCCCTCAAAGTCGATATATAAGCACTGGAATGTTGTTAAAATTGTTTTTCTTGTGCTATAAATATGGATCAGCTTCAATCCGAGACAGTACTGCAGCTAAAAAACACACATCCTGTCCAACTAGAGCTGTGCTTCAGATTGCGTGAAAATGCTCAAGAGCTTTTAGATTTTGCGAATAATAGCGGACTCTTATCCAACAGCTTCAGAAATCCAAAATTTAGCTACTGCATGTGGAACATCTACAATCCCACCAAAAATGGGACCTCCTTCACCAGAACTCATTCATTACCCAAGGAATCAATATCATTCTACTAATATGTGAAGCACTCAAACAGCGTTGCTTTTTGTAAATATACTCCTAAGAACTTATTCTCCTCTCACCAGTTAGTCCATATTAGACGAGTGCACTATAATCCTAGCTACAGGAGGAAATGCTACTCCGGAACAGGTTTGCAATAAGACAAGAACGTAGCTAATACTCACAATGATAAGAAACAAAATATGAAAGGGACACATACAACTTTCATGCTGATATCTGGCAAGGGTATCAATAGCAGCATTTGTGTCAACTCTTCTTGAAATCATAGGTTTATCATCTCTGGCTTTTCTGTCTGCAGTAAGTCCACCTATTGAGTTCTTAACTGATGCACTAAAAGTTCTATCCGGGACATTCGAATCCATGAACTTTGGGAGCTCATTATTTGTTTTCTCCAAAACATCTCTGGTGTTGATAATTTTACGAACATCAGAAGTTTTGGACTGTAAATGTAAAGGTACAGATTTAACTGGAGCATCTTCTTTTCTAAATTCAGTAGCTTGCTCAGCTCTAGGATTATTTCTTGGCACAATCACTGGTGTTACATCAGATCTGTTGAATAACATATTCGCTGTTGATTGGGCCTTTGTGGCTTGCCGCTTTGGGTTTGTTGCACTGGAAATTGTTGGTGCATTGATCAGCATTGTCTTTGGAACAACACTGAAATTTGACTTTTGAGGAGTGCTTGGAGTAGCTTCAATCAGCAGGTAGAAGAACATTTAGTTGAACTCAAAAATTGAATATTTATTTTCATTTTTTTTGGGGGCTGAGAACACAAAATAAGGCTTACATGCAGTTGATTTAGAATCCTTATCTGAATTCTATGGAACAGAGAGCCTCGTTAGAGATCTAGTTTCCTTCATCGGATCAGCATTATTTGAAATAGAAAGCCTGCCCAAATTGGCCTTCACATTATCCTCTGTGGTCACAGATGAACCACCAGAGTTTGATTTTGCATCAGTATCACCAGTTAATTGAGCATTTTTGCTGATTGCATATGGTTCAATCCGCTGGCACCATCACAAGTTAGAATAACATTCAGGAGTTTGAATATTAAACAAGATGAAGGTTTTATGAATAGTAGACACTATGATTTTGTAACTCATACCGAAATGTCTACAACCCAAACTCCAACACAACTCTGATTATAAGAACATCCCAGAAGCTTTCCTTCATGGACATTCATGTCCGATAATTTAGACCACCCCACGTCTACAGTATCATGACTTCTGATTGGTTCCCATGAGAAAACCTACAACCAAGGAAAAAAAAAGAATATTAGATGGGCCAGACAGCAGCCTAATATATACCTTGGAAATAACTAAAACATAAAGAGCATACTTTCAAATTCTCATGCAAGCCACAAAGCAGGGTTCTCCCATCAGGATTGAAGGTCATACAGCGTACTCCGGTGGTCTAGATTTGTAACAATTACACAATAATTACTCAAAGCTCAATCAAGAATAATAATGATTGGTCTAAGTTACAGAGCAAAGATAGGGAGATAATAAGCTACAGAGACCAACTGAAATAGGAATTAGTGATTATAAATTCAAAACCTCAGGTGCAGTTGAACCAATGAGCTCAAAAGTTTCAAGATCCCAGAATTTAACAGTTCTGTCAGCTGAGCCTGCCAGAGAATTAAAAGAACCAAATTCAGAAAATATAGCAATCATAAAGATATTCAGTGGAAAAATTTGACTACAGTTTAATAAAGCATATTGCATGACAGCATACAGGGTGAAATATAAATAAGAAATTGCATATGTTGATCAAAACTAAGAAAAGCTCAACCTCTCTGAGTGCACAGGCGACAGGCCCATTGCACAATACAACTAAAAAGAAATGCAATAGAACAAATTGCAATTTTTTAGAATACATTCTGGTTAGGAAACTAGGAAGCATAAAGTGAAACCTAATGCAAACCACTATAAGGGGGAACAGACTCATCAATGAGAACAGGATTTTAACTTAAATATGGTCGAATGTTTGAGATAATGGAGCAGACTCCATTCTTTGATGCTAAGTAACCCTACAGGAACAGGAATGTGGAACTTAGAGAACAAATTTTACAATCATCTTTACACATCTATTTCTTCCTTAAATTAGCACCAGATAATATGTTCTAGACCTAACAGCACTATAAATACTAGTAACATATCAAGGGACTAGCTATGAAACCTTAAACTCATCAAGTCTCTAAGAAGTTTGAAAATGTGCCTTGTAGGAGAATAAGCATGACATGGATCTTGCTTTAGAATCACCTACAGTGTGTGCCCAGAGTTTATCCAGGATTCGATCAAACGATTAAGGTCAAAGCAAAAAGTGCAAATAAAATGCGGCTTTTTGGGAAGATGTCTGGGTCCATAATAATGTTATAGCAACTTGGTTCCCATCATTGTACCACACCTCTTCTAGGCATCACAAACCCATTGCCTCTTTAGCATCCTCACTTGCTAGTTCGTCTTCAAATCACACAATTTCCTGGGATTTTCTTTACAATTTAAAAGAGTGTTGATGTTATCTATTTATTTTTGACGATTTTTGGACGGAGTTAACCTTACAGAGTATGATGAGGATGTCAAGAGGTGTATTTTAGATTCATCTGGTGTCTTTTCTCATCATTTCTTCCTGAGATCTTTCTTTCCTCAACATTCTTACCCTCTTTCCTTTGTTTAAATCCACTTGAAACTTGGAAAGTTTCAGTACTTAGAAGGTCCGAGTCTTCTCATGGTTGTTTTGTTGGATAAGTTGCTTGACAGCAATGTATTACAAAGATATTACCCAAAAAGTTGGTGCATTTCTACACGAACCAGACTGAGGGGATTAGACTAACAATGGATCTGACACATACAGGCAGTGGAATGCTTTCGTACAATGTAGGAGGATGCATCACGGAAAAAATAAAATAAAGGGTCAAGTATAATGGGGAGTTTACAATGATAGGATGATTGTCCCCTTGTTACTTTAATTTGAATAAAATTTTATGTTTCTTATCCCAAAGAAAAGGATACACAAACAAGCAACCAAAGCAAAAGGATTGTGCTTAGGTATCCCAGCATTGTGTATTGCAAATAAAATACTTTGCATTATGTAAATCTTAATCTCCTCTCAATACATGATCCTCTGTTATTATCTTGATTCTCAGTTCTATCATCATTCTTTTTTTTAGTTAGATACTGGCAACAAACTTCAATTAAATATCATCACTCTCTCTTAGGACACCAGGGCGAGATGTACAGACCAGATCCACTATCCGAAGATGCATTACATACCTTATCAAGAAACCACAATGACTTGCAAAACTCTTCATAAATTAATCAATGGCAATTTACATATAACGTTTAACAATAAAAGAAAGGGGAACTATACAGGCATAAGTATCAAATATCCATTAAAAAAAATAGAAAATAAATAACGTTCTACTTTCTCTTAGATATTTTTTTAGTTTTTGCTACATTATTTTTGCTTAGCCAAAACAAAAATGCTAATGATAGTTCACCTGGATATTGCACACCCCCCTCCCAACAGAAACAACAAAAAGGGTCATACACTTGATAGAACCAGTTACTGTTTGGAGTCTTTGGACTATCAATATTGCTATATTCCAAATAATCTAGTTTTTCTTTTTCCAGAGCATTTAAAGGGACAGTGATTCCACTTGTTCCATCCATTATAGCATATGGCAGTAGCAAGACATTACAAAAGCTTATGACCACATAACTTTAGCAAATGCAACAACGCGAAAATACCTGTTGCCAGCAAAAACTCATGTGGATGAAAATCAATGGACTGAATTTGGCCTTCATGACATTTGAAATCATGCAAAAGCTTCCCAGCAGTTAAATCCCATAGCTGCATTTGTAGGAACAAAAAGTAATCACAGATTGAGCTAAAATTTTGTACAAAGTGCGGTATTGCAGCCAAAAACCTTTAAGGCTTTAATATTAAGTTATTACCAAAAGGAATTAAAAAAGGAATAAAATGGAAAATAAAATTAGTAAAACCTTAAATGAATCGAATTGAAAATAGAAATGGTTGTCTTCACAGATAGAAACTATTAAATTGATGCATGTGTTGATGACTTCAGTTTAAGAAACAGAAAGCAACGATAGTAACAGAATTAGATAAATCAAGATTACTTAAATATCAATATGATAAAAGAAGAAACAAGATGTTTGAGTTCTATGAATGCAAGATCAACTCCAAAGAGAAAGGTGGAAGTACTGAGAGTAGAAAAATGAAATGGAAGATTTTAACCTTCACAGTGTTGTCCTCTCCGCCAGAAACAACCCACCGCCCATCAGGAGTAAACCTGATTGCGTTGACTCCTCGAGTATGACCCTTGTAAGTGTGTATACACCCCTTCCTTCTGATATCCCATATTTTGAGATTTGTGTCCAGGGAACCAGATGCAAAGAACTCTCCAAAGGGATGAAAGTCCAAGGATATGCAATTGGAGCGGTGACCAGTGAGGGTGCGGATGACTACCAAAAGGTCAAGCAGAGGAAAGTCAATGGTTTCCCATGGTTGTTAAACTATGTTGATAAATTGCATAGTAGTCAGCAAAAGCTTACTCTTAGCCTCCTCCAAATCCCAAAGCTTAACGGTACCACTAGCTGCTCCAGCAGCAACCAAAACCTCTGATGAATCAAAGCTAACTGAATCTATTCCACTAGTATGCCCTGACAAACTCTAAAGCATTGGAAGTTCTCATCAGCTATCTTGTAAAGACATAGGAAATAAGAAACAAAAGTACTTAAAACTGAAAGGAAAAAAAAAGTTTACTTCCAATATATTGTTGTGTTAGATTTCAAATTTTAAATTGAAAAGGGAATGTTTCATTGAACAAACACAACCCGTAGGCCCATCCCCAAACGGCCTGCAAGAGATTGCAGCTACAACTCTGAAATACTAACTTGGGGATATGAGAAAACTGCCAATCTTGTGTAGCATTCAAACAGACAATAAAAGTAAAAAATAATTTAAATGCAAAATGAAAGTTGAACTTACCAATATGGCGTTAGGCTTGCCAATAGACCAGAGATTGACCTTATGATCTTCTCCTCCAGTCACAAGAACCCTTGATGATTTCCTCCCAATCTTTAGGCAGTTCACACTTAAAGAATGAGCTACAAATTCCTCTCGACAAGTTATTGTCAAGGCATTCAAATCAAAATTTAGCTTACTTTTAGCTTCTCTTAGTGATTTAAGAAATGTCCATGGGTGAGGTATCCGGAAAATGACAATGCCATATGGTTTATGATTAATTATTCCTTGAAAATGATATTGCTCTTTCAGGAAAGAGCCATAAGCTAAAGATAAAGCTCATTACTATTAGTGTCATCAAACTTGTGGAGCATAAAGTACAGCATCGAATGCTTCTTTATTTTTAATAAATGCAAGAGAGATGAAATAGTTCCAAAAATTAATAATCAACTCTGTTAACGTTTAGATTCACTTAATGATAAATTTTTGTAGGTATACCTATATAACATATAAAATTTGGACTGCAATAAACTCCATAAGCTTGACAGCAGCCAGCATAATTTATGAAATCCACCAAATCTCCACTAATCAGATGACAGTCACATGATTTAATTTCATATGTTGCAAATTTCCCAATCCCAGAAAAATAAAAGTTTTACAAGTGATAGGAGATAGTGACATATGCCTATTGAACAGTTACATAAGACCAATGAAGTCCAACTCACATCATTTATTCCATTTTGTTCTCCATTTAACATCATATCAGTTTTATGGCAGTTTCACCTAATCATGAGCATCAAACATGTAAACAGATCAATAAACGGAAACATGGTGATGAAGCGGCAGTTTTACTTTCACATACTCATCTCTGGCAACGAAAAATTACTTGTATGAGCTAACATTCTTGAGATTTTGCAGGAATTTTGAATATGATCAGTTATCATTCTCAAGAAAAAATGTTCACCAAACGGATGTAGTTTGACTAGCATATTGATTCCAATCAAGGCACAGCATATATTTAGCACTAAAGATCCAATCAAAAAGGCTGTAGAGCACTACATTTCTGTTTTCTTATTCAAATTCCACATAGATTACTTTCTGGAGGGGAGGAAAAAACAGGAAAGAAGGAAATGAACTTGCAAACTTCGCAACAAGGATACGTAGCTTGTAAGCACGTTTGGTGGTGGTCGTCATTTCCGAAGTCCGAAAGTGAAAATCGAAATGCGCAAAACCCTAGCACAACATCCGGCTCACCGGCGAAATTCGGAGACAGTGCGGCAGATCCCAAGAGAAAAACGCCAGCCCGCATGCGCATTCCATTGAATACAGCGCAAATTCAATCGCTCACGTCATGTTCGACGAAATGACCGAGTCATTTTCAATTTCATTTCCTCCTATGTCTGGGGACGAAAACTTGAACTGATGGCGGTGATTTGAGCAGTAGGGTAGAAGCAATTAAACAATTGGAGTGCTATCTACAAAGGTCCGCCGCAGAGATACAATGTACCTCCTTCCCAAAATAATTAAACTCTGTGTGTGTGTGTGTGTGTGTGTGTGTGTGGAGAGAGGAGATGAGGAAGAAGAGGGTTGTTTTCCAGATCTCAGCTTGGCAATTACTCTGGATTGAAACCTCGCAGCTTCAAAAATGGAAGATCGCTTTCGAAGTATTTTGCAGTGGAATTAATTTGAAATGCGGCGTTGTGTGAGGGAGTGTTGGTGAAATTTTTGGTTTGGGGATTTAAAGTTTGAACGGTGAAATCAAACCAAACGGATTTAGAGGGTCTATTTTTTAAAAATCTCAAAGGTGAAAATTGAAATGCATTTGCAATGATTACATGCCATCATTTATTTGTCTCAAATTATTAAAAGATAGTCCTACATAAGTAGAAAATTAAATGGTGAATATCCATATAGGTGTGAATCACATAGGAATTAATATATTGATAAAATATATAAATAAATATTAATATTTATGTGTTGTTATTTGTAATTAGTTATGCTATATTTTATTATTGCATGAGAAATTATTTACCCTCTTTAACTTCTATTCGAACGGATTAAATATCTTTTATAATGAATTGAAGGAATATGTGACGATTTTTTTCAGAAAATCCCTAACGAAAAATATACACTATTCCTACCCCTTGCCGTGTACAAAATAAATTTTGTAGCCGAATATAGACGTTTTTCAAATTTGATAAATGTTGGTTGATCATATATTTCATTAATTATAGTTCACTTTATAACTCGAAGATTTTTTTACTTGAATTTCAAAAAAGACTCAAAATGGATATTTTCATAATTTTATTGTTATATTAATCTATTAATTTATGTTTTTATAACATCCTCTAATATTTAAATGTTTTGAAATTGAATTTTATGTGATTTTCGCATTTTCATCGCTTTTTCTCAATGCTATAGTTAGAAAACCATTCAATAAACTATGCAGATGATATGTTAAAAATTTGTTATAAATTAATAAGTACTATACAATAATTAATTACTGAAATTCAACAGCAATGAAGTAAATATTTCAAATATTTTTGCAACGAATATATTTAATATTTGCTACATATTAGTAAGTTGCTACAACTTAAGTAATTAGTATGTGGAGATTACATACGAATTATGTGAATTAGATGATACCAAATCTCATAAAATTAAGAAATAATTGATGCACATAAAAATTAAATTACTAATATACTCTCTTTATTTCTATTGCATTTTAAAATCGTTGTATAAATAGTTATCAATCATATTACAATTCTAATATGTTCTATTCGATCTAGCATTTTCTATGTCTATGATTTATTCATATTTCTTATTAATAAATTCAATCTTGTGTGATCACTCCCTACTCATATATTTTATGTCGTTTCATCAGTGACGTTTTTGCTATTAGATTGACATAAATCTAACTTCGGACTGGAGGCTAGCTCGAAAAAATTGTATTGTACTTTATATATATATATATATTAGAAATCAGGGGGAGGGAATTGTGACGGTAGTGGTGTGACCTAATTATAAAGTATAAAATTAAATTGGTCAATTAATTTCATTTTAGTTTCTAATCATTATTTTCCACATTTTCTCAATTCCCTCTATCAATCAAATTATTAGTAATTTTAGTGACACAAGTTTTAATAAATTGTAATTGAATGTAAAGTGAGCATAAATAATAAATAAATAAATAAATAAATATATAAATATGTTAATGGATAGTGTGATTAAAAATATGGATTATGAGTGATTTTTTTTAAATAAGTGGGGTAGATATAGCGTAAAAATTATGGAGTTTATACGAGAGTTATATCAAAAATTGAAAAGTGAACGGTTTTGTGGACAATTCGAAATGAAATTAAATGAACGAATATCATGGACGGATGAAATATTTACTTGATGGGAGACTAATTTTTCAAAGTACATGCAGATTTAAAGATGGATATTGGATTTACATTTTGATCTACCTTAACCCATACGTAACTCAGTCTTGTACATATGTCTGCATCGTGTGCGCACCATTAACAAACGCTGATTTTCTATTAACCAACAATTGTTAATAGCGTTCGCATAGTGCGGGCAAATGTACAATAGTTTTTTTGTGTTTACATTGTAACACTCTCATTTTCTAATGTGACATGCTACATGTTTGGCATAAAGTACATGTGAAAGTGATGTTCCAATGCAAACAACCAATTTGTAATACCAAAAATCATTGCAGACATTTGATGTGACTAGTCGAAAAAAATGGGCATGCGATAATTCAAAAAATATGTGTTGTAATATGTAATTGCAACATTTGAAAAATCATATTGTAATCGATGCAGTGAAAGGTTGAATTAGATCAACAAATTAACCATTTTTATTTAATTTAGTAATTATATATTGGCAATATTATTTATATTATACAGATACTATAGATTTTATGATTAATTTTCTATAGGATAAAAAATCTATAAAAAAATACTATGAATATAAACATGGTAGACCGATTTAGCTAAAGTATAGGGTATAAACAATGCTCAAACACTAATGATTTAAAGAGTTAAAAACTGTTAGTTGACATGAGAGTTGGAGTATTTCAAAAACTATAAGGAGGTGTTTATTTTTTTATTGTAAAATACATGATTAAGTATTTTCAATTTTATCATTAGGATATCTCTAATTTTATCCCTGGGATATGAATCTAGTAAGTTAGTTAGAATTATAAAAATTGTAAGTACTTTGAAATATCCAAAAGTTTCGATCGATCTTAATAAATAATGAATTAATATACATTATTGTAAAATACATGATTAAGTATTTTCAATTTTATCATTAGGATATCTCTAATTTTATCCTTGGGATATGAATCTAGTAAGTTAGTTCGAATTATAAAAATTATCAAGTACTTTGAAATATCCAAAAGTTTCGATCGATCTTAATAAATAATGAATTAATATACATTATTTTTACATATCTAAATTAATCCTCAATATTAAATATTCCCGGAGAACATTTGAGAGTCAGATATTGTATAAACTCAACCAAACAATGTTGGTTGAATCAATCAATAATTTGATTCAGCTTGAGTTCGATGGAGATCCAATATTAATACCTTTAAATATAATAGTTAAATAATGACCTTTAAGTACAAATCTGCAACTCAAAATCAATAGAAACAAATGAATGTTCAAACTTCACATTTGTTTTTCTTCAATGGGTAAATTTGAAGTTCCAAAATGAAGAATTATTTAGAAGGTAATTAAGAATAATGCAAGATATGCATTAATTAAGATGAAAGAAACACCATTAATTCAAACCTTTTAACATAGATTGTTGTGAGAATTTGGATGCGGTAATTGTTAAGTATTGACTAGCAATAGATAAGTGACATTACTTTTGCTCTCTGATAGTCTTGGTGTTGCATTTTCGGTACTCAATCTTTTTATATGTATTTCAACAATCATAGTAAGCATATTACTTAGTTAGTGGACAGATAGAGGATGTGTTAAGAAATACTATAAGATTACATGTAACTCACTAAAAAAAATTAAAATTACCGATGGAATAAACCGTCGGTAATTGTGCTTATTCTTGGTATTGTTTTACATGTCATTTTCATTAGTTTGTCCTATTTATGCCGTTGGTTCGATTATTATTTATCGATTCGGACTTACTTGGTTCGTTTCAATGTTTTGCAGAAAATCAGCATTAAATAGGATGAAATGAATCTGCCAAGGATCAAGTATAATGAAGAGCATCTCGACAGGAGTTCATAGGCGAAAATGGTTTGCTTTTCGGAGTTCGGACGGCGAGAACGGATCATTTCTTCAAAGTCGCACACGCAGCACTCCGCTGCCGCCGCCGCACCGCACCTGAACACTTTCAATGACTCTCATGAATAATGGAGAAGGAATCAAGGATTTTTTCCTTCATAAGTAAAGTACATTGCGATAGGAGTCCATAGGCGCAAACGGATCGCACCGGAGTTCGGACGAGTGAGAACCGAGCAAATCAAGTCAAGTCACGCACGCATGAGCGAGCGCGTCCGGCGCCGCGAGCGCCCAAACGCGCGTTCACTCTCCATTTCAAGCCCAACCGCGCTGGACCCTTCCCAGCAGTCCTCCGCGTCTGTTGCGACTTCCGTCGGGCTGGCATGGCCCGGCGCCCATCCCGCACAAGATTTCATTTGGCCACTCATGCGTCTCCGTCCGGCGGGCATCGCCTACCAACCCATCGCCATCTCGCCCAAACCGGCGTGTTCCTTTTCTGAATCGCGGTAGCGTCCGTGACTGGGTGTTGCGACTATTTATTCCAAGAGCTCCTCGCGTCAAGGCTGCGCTCAGTCGGTATGGGCGTGAAATCTATGCGTTATAAATACTGATTTGACACCAAAAACCCTAGCTCCCTTTTATTTTTCTTCAGTTTTGTTCTTCCTTGGGAGCGCCTCTCCCATGGTTTTCTCCCTTAAAGCATTTCCTTTATTTAGTTTGTCATTTAGGATCCAAGAACATTAATTCAAGAAGCTCATTTACTTCCATTTCAATTGTAAGGATTTCTATGGTTCAATTTCTTCTCCATTTCAATTCTATTCCTTGTTCTTATTTAATGATTTCTTCATTGTTGATTTATATTGCTTTGATTTATCCTGCTTTCGATTAATTCATGTTCTTGTTGGTTGATTG
The DNA here is from genome assembly GCA_036937905.1 of Salvia rosmarinus. NCBI lineage: Eukaryota > Viridiplantae > Streptophyta > Magnoliopsida > Lamiales > Lamiaceae > Salvia > Salvia rosmarinus. The sequence continues at coordinate 12,009,745 of CM072814.1, forward strand.
ATGATTATGGTTTATTTGCAATTAGATTTAGATTAGGGCTTGACAAACCCTACGAATCGATTGCTATTGCTTTCGTTTTTTGCCGCGTAGTTTTTCAACTAGGGATTGACAACCTCTGGTTTAGATTTATTGCTTTATTAGTTTAGCTGGGATTGACAACCCCTAGCTTAGGATGTCTTTATTTTCCGTATTTCAATTCCCGCATGTTTCAAAACCCTTGTTGGTATTAGAATGTTTAGGATTTGATCGCTTTTCGTGTTTCGACACTAACAATAGCCTGTTAAGTTTTCCTTGAGAGACGACTAGGGTTAACTTTTCCTACTATAACACCTCATTCGATTATGAGTCAATTAAGAGTACACTTTGATTGAAACAAATTTTGCCGTTGTTGTGGGAAAACTTTAGGCATATTGTTTGTGTTATTTATTTTCCGTGTTTCTTTTCGCTTTTATTTTGTTATTCTCCAAGTTGACGTGATCCGTTTTGTGTGAGTGTTATGAATGCTAGGTTGTCGCCGCTTGATGGAAGATGTATGCTTTTGACGCAACGCCGGCCTATGCCGTGAATGGATTCCAACCCCGACGAATTGAGCCTTATCGGCAACAATATGGTTCGGGTGGAATAACCAACCAAACCCGAGTATCGGGATCCACAACCCGATTTGGGGTGGTGGGATTCAGCAGACAGCAGCAGCCTCCACAACTCGATTTGGGATGGTGGGATTCACAAAGAAGAAAGCCTCCGGCCCGACTCTCGGGATGGTGGGAACCACAACATGATTATGGATGGTGTGATCCACATCGACCACAACCTCCACAAGAACAAAGTGGTACCACCGCGGCATAGAGTATTTTTCACCACCACACCCACCACCACCTCAGAGGTATCCATTGGATGATATGGAGAAAGAATTGATTCAGACTCGCCAACAACGTTTGATGCTGACAACACCAAAATTAGGCGCTTAGAGGCAAAATTGGAATTGATGACTGAGAAGCTGAACGAGTTGTTGCAACAAGATGCAATAGGGGAGCCTCCAAGCTCACCCTATGAGGCTCAGGCGACCATCGACCATCAGAGTTCGCCGTTGGAGGATATGGGTGCATCGTTTTCGGATTACGATCAAGGATTGGATGCTGAGACGCAACTCTTGAGCATTTAGAGGCACGTGTGGGACTGATGGCTGAGAAGTTGGTTTTGTATCAACGGCAACTTGCAGTGAGAGAACTTCAGAGCCACCCCTATGAGGCTCAGGCAGTCATTGTCCTTCAAGGTGATCGAGCAGATGACCATATAGTGGAAGAGCCATCTGAAAATATTCTGCCACTACAAGAAAAGGAGGAAGAGGTGGTAGTCTCCGAGTTAGACTTCATGAGTATGAGCCATCCTTTGAGAATCTTGTCAAGTAGTTCATGCGGTTTCGGTGATGAAGAGGGGCGGGAAAAGGAAAGTGTTCGCATGCCCGGACCCACAATGGTAGTGAAGGAACTACCGATGAAATATGTGTTCTTGGAGGATGAAAGGAAGTCGGTGATCATCTCAGTAGAACTTCTAATTGTTGGAGAAATGGAGTTGACTTGAGCTTATAGAGGTGGTGAAGGTAGTTTTTCAAGTCGCTAATAAAGGGATGTCTATGCCCTATCTGGAGCAGCACATGGTTTAGTCCTCTGGGACACTGGTGGAGCTCGTGACACCCTGATTATGGGGGACCGCCACATTGACCACCACCGTTTCTCTAATAAACACGTCATGCTCACGAAGTTAAACTAAGTACTACGTGGGAGTTTACCCACGGATTTATTTCTTGTTATTCTCGTTTTCTTTTGGCTTTGTGTTTGTTCTTTTTGATTTTTCTGTGTGTCTTTGTTTGTTTTGTTCAGTGTGGGAATAAAGATTTTGCGTATTTTCATCAGCCGTGAGGTGTAGCCGTGATACTCCGATTCTGCCGTGCACGCTCACATTCCAACCCTGCCACTGCCATCTATTATCAGGGAAGTCTCCTCCTCTTTTTGGGTATTTTTGTGTTATTCGTGTTTTGAGCACTGGGGACAGTGCTCGAATTTAGTGTGGGGGAGTGAGTATTTGATTTTGTGGGCGTGATATATATATTTTTGTATGCTTAATGATGTGCCCTTGTGCTTATTTTAATTGTTTGGACTTAAGCTTTGTCTATGCGAGTAAGTTAGGATTTTGATTTGTGCAACTTAACTCTGTGGTATTGGTCAAATTGATTTTGAATTTCCGAGACTTTTGGTGATATATGATTTGAGTGTAATGTGAATTGACGAGATTGTGAATGATAGAAAATGAATAGGGAAAATTGATGTGATTTGTCCATTAATGTTAGGGGTAGTGTTAACATTGTGGTCGCTCATATACTTGTCTCCTTATATAAATACAAAAAAAAATGGAAGAAAAAGAAAAGAAAAGTATAAATTTGTTTTGTTGAGATTGTTGAAATGGAGGATGGGATTATGTCCCTCTTTCTCGTAAATTGAGAAATGGACATGGGAAACCACGATAGGAGACTCGAGTTCATCGAGAGTTCACCTTTCGAATATTGTTCCAAAATCTGTTAAAACATTCTTTGTACTTTAAAAAGGAACTTGTTGCTAAAGATGACCACATTAGTTAGTTCACCCCTAACGGAGAGTTGGGTCTGAGCAGAGGTTACCCTTGTATTTATTGGAAATCAATTGCCGTCCTAGATTTATTTCACATTATCTTTGAATTCGTAAACACCAAGTGTGGGGGAAAAGCAATAAGGTTTGACTGATTAGAATAAGAGTGAAGTTGCATGAATTATTTTCCCTGTTCTTATTGGTATAGACTTTGCTTGAGGACAAGCAAATGGATAAGTGTGGGCGAGTTGTTTGGTATGAATTTGTGCTTATTCTTGGTATTTTTTTATATGCCATTTTCATTAGTTTATCCTATTTATGCCGTTGGTTCGATTATTATTTATCGATTCGGACTTACTTGGTTCGTTTCAATGTTTTGCAGAAAATCGGTATTAAATAGGATGAAATAAATCTACCAAGGATCAATTATAATGAAGAGCATCTCAACAGGAGTTCATAAGCGAAAATGGTTTGCTTTTCGGAGTTCGGACGAAGGAGAACGGATCATTTCTTCAAAGTCGCAACGACGCACTCCGCGCCGCTCGCGCATGAGATTGAACACTTTCAATGAATCTCATGAATAATAGAGAAGGAATTAAGGATTTTTTCCTTCATAAGAAGTAAAGTACGTTGCGATAGGAGTCCATAGGCGTAAGCGGATCGCAATTCAAGTTCGAACAGTGAGAACCGAGCAAATCAGTAAGTCGCGCATGATGAAGGAGCTGGCGTGGCGTCCGCGAAGCGCCCAAACGCGTTCACTATCCATTTCAAGCCCAACGGCGCTGGACCCTTCCAATGGTCCTCCCGCATCCGCTGCAGCTTCCGCGGTGCTGGCATGGCCCAAGACCCGTCCGTCAAGATTTCAACCCCTCAGCTCGCGCGATCCTCCGTCCGGCTGGGCAATCTCGCCTCAAACCGCGTGTGTTCCTTTTCGAATCGCGGTAGCGTCCGCGCTACGCTCCGTTGGCACCGGGTGCTGCGACTCTTTATTCCAGAGCTCGCCGGCGGCCCGTGGGCGTGAAATCTGTGCGTTATAAATACTGATTTGACGCCAAAAACCCTAGCTCCTTTTATTTTTCTTCAGTTTTGTTCTTCCTTGGGAGCGCCTCTCCCATGGTTTTCTCCTTAAAGCATTTCCTTTATTTAGTTTGTCATTTAGGATCCAAGAACATTAATTCAAGAAGCTCATTTACTTCCATTTCAATTGTAAGGATTTCTATGGTTCAATTTCTTCTCCATTTCAATTCTATTCCTTGTTCTTATTTAATGATTTCTTCATTGTTGATTTATATTGCTTTGATTTATCCTGCTTTCGATTAATTCATGTTCTTGTTGGTTGATTGATGATTAGATTTAGATTAGGGCTTGACAAACCCTACGAATTGGATTGCTATTGCTTTCGTTTTACTGCTTTCGTAGTTTTTCAACTAGGGATTGACAACCTCTGGTTTAGATTTATTGCTTTATTAGTTTAGCTCGAGATTGACAACCCCTAGCTTAGGATGCTGTTTATTTTCCGTATTTCAATTCCCGCATGTTTCAAAACCCTTGTTGGTATTAGAATGTTTAGGATTTAATCGCTTTCTGTGTTTGACACGAACAATAGCCCTGTTAAGTTTTTCTTGAGAGACGACTAGGGTTAACTTTGCCTACTATAACACCTCATTCGATTATGAGTCAATTAAGAGTACACTTTTGATTGAAACAAAGTACACCACTACCAACCTATTAATAATTCATTCCTAATTAAGAAGCAGTCAACAATAGTCCCAAAATATCCAAATGACCAACAAACATCATCTATATCCAAGTATCTTAAACACATATTAATCAAAGCTAAGGGTCGGGTATTCATCTGTTGTGTCCTCATTTGAACGAGTCATCGACTGTTGGCAGCTAAACATATTTTGAAGGGCCTAGACCTGGTGCTGCAGTTGAAGTCTCTCATTGTGCTCTGTCTATGGTTGTTGTTACATCACATCAATACACTCGTTACACTTTTGATGTGTGTGAGAGTCTGTACTCCTACTCGATTGCCCGATGGCTAAGCTCCATATCAGAGTACCAACGTCGAGTATCCTCTGTTTCTTGTCGAGGCAGCCTCCCATGATCTCGTTCACGTAAATCTAACTCATGTTTACCCTATTAAAAAATTATTGACAATATGTATATATATATATATATATATATAATTATTAGTTTTAAACAAAACTTACATATATCGATGCAGCCATCATAAATGTATAAGTCTCATGTGGAACCAAGTGTAAGGTCTTGAAGGACTGATATACACACTCTTGGAGCGGGACTCCCTCCGTTGATGCTTATTCATCAAAATATAATTCAAAATAGATATTAGTAATCATCAAATTATATAAGAAAATAATTTAATCGGAAAGTGATCACAATCTCTCAGGGCATCAGCGCAACAGACTTTGATCCACAACAATGCTTGCTAATTCTAGGACATGCCTATCTAGTTCGGACATTCTAAACCTCATCACTACCTCGGACCTCCGGATCACTTAAGGGGTATTCCAATAAGCACACAGACTCGTCCTTAACTCAATATCTATATAGTCTCTACATCCGATGAGTCAGAGAAAAGTAGTACATCTTCACCACTACTAATCGTCTCTTCTTAGTACCACCAGAATTCCAATTGTTATTATTTAAGCATGATGTATTGTAAAATTTACATCTCTCTATTTCACCGTTGTCTCGCTAGTAAATCATACAATTATTTGGACACGATCGATCTTTTAAACAAATATCCCAATGTCACTCAACAATTTATTCATACTATAGAGTTATCAAGTAGTAAGTTATCTTATGGACAAACTCTCTTGTATCAATTTTTGCGAGTTGATCATAGTACTTCTTTGACATGCGGCTCTTCGCCTTCAAACTCATTAGGCGAACCACAAATAACAATCGAGAATGGTTGTTGCAACTCAGCCACTGGCGGTTATCGCAAAGATTCAACATATCTTAAAGTCATTGTGATCCATGATTTGGAGGCTCTTCATTGTCCTCAATGTTTAACTGAGGACCTGTAGTGTCCATGACCATCATGTAATAGGTACTTAATGTCTGTTGTTCAATTTCTACATTTATAGTTTTCGTCGTAGGTGTAGTTGTTTCAACATGAAACCTCCAATGTGGTAATTTCGAACAAACCCCATTTTCGAAAGGTGATAATGACTTCTTCAATATCTCTATACATTTAATTATCACATTTCTTACAGAGACACATGATTTTATCCTCATCATTGAATGTTGGTTGACTACTTGAAAAATGAATTAAAGTTTCAGATCCTAACATAAAATTTGAATTGAAACTATCATTATGAAGGTAACGCTTGTACATCCACTCATGATTCCGACTCATTCTTACAAATCCTAATAATTAGAAAATATACCATGATTATATCAATTTAACCTAAGAAATAATTATTGTTCCTACTTATAAACCGTTTTATAAATATTCTCTAAAAATATATAATATCATAAGTAATTCATCTCAAAATGTATCATTTACATCTCAAAATATATCACCTAAATATCTACATATTTTAATTTCATCTCAAAATGTATCAACCTACTAATTTGCAACAATATCAAGACATAAATCCTACTATTTGCAAGACGATCTCATTGTGCATACTTGGTTAGAATAACCAATTTCAACTTCTTACAAATGAATCAAGTGATCATCCTAGCTACATACAAATTTCATTTTATTTACCAAGATTGTTCCGACCTAGTTGTTCTTTTAAGTCGCTCGCAAATTGTACGAGGTTCTTATAGAGCGATAAGGTTGACCAAAATCGTATCTCTCGAGGAAGGCTAACAGGGCTATGGTTTAATGTCACGCACAAAAACATAAAATAAAAACTAACGTCCTAAAATAATGGGGGCTGTCACAGAACGGACTGAAGCAAGAAAGAAAATAAAGCAGGAAAATGGGTGTACTTGGATGACAAGAGGAATTGGCAGATACACGGAATTGGAGAAGGTGTTCTAGGGTTCAACCTCTATCCTCGCTATCAATTAGCCAATGACCGTGCACAGTGTAATAATCTGCCCACGCTCTCTCACCTAGCGTTCAATATAAACTAGCCTCTCGACCATATCTATGCTAGACCTGTAATCTACGACAAACTAGCCTCTCAACCCCGTTGTCATCAATTACGAAGGATAATCAACACAAATGCACACGATAGCAAACACATATCCACATATATTAACCACTCAATAACAAACTAGTCTCTCGACTCGCTTGTTATCAAACTTATATTCAACGTAAATCTGCTCTCGCATTACTTCATATCAAACATAAGCACATAATCAACCTACACAATTCTTTCGAGCCCGTGTATGAAGATCATGAAATAATCAATTTATATGGATGAGAAATTGCAAATCATCAACACAACAATCACGATTCAAGACAAGAACAATTCCAACATTTATTTCATTACAAATCGATAATTCATCTCATGGTAGAATTTATTCTCATAGCAATTACATAGACATAATGAAACGAGAAAAGCTTACAAATCATTTATTGACGAATTCGTCATCCAAAAATCTAGAATCGCACAATCCAATTGTTAATCCAAGTGCAAGAATTAAAAGAAAGGGAAAAGGAAAAGAAAATAGAGAAAAAGAAAGGAAAAAAATCACGTAAGAAGAGTTGAGAGTTCCATTGTGCGGCTGTTTCTCCATTAAATAAACCCTTATGGAAGCCCAGTAAAAATCCATCGAAATGGGCCCAAAAAAGCCCGTCCAACGTCGGACGGAACAAAATCGGCGCTGGGGATGGCTCTCTGGAATGGTCTGAGAGGCCGGCACCCCAACGCCGAGCAGTTCGAGCACCGACGCGAGAGACGCCAACAGGCGCTGGCGTGGAGCGCGGACGCGGTACCGTGGAGGCGGAGGTCGCCCGGTGCGATGTAGCACCGAATGGGATGTTGGGCGGTACGCGGGCGTTGAGGCTAAGGTCGAGCGCCGGACGGGACCTTGGGTGGGCGGGTGGGCGTCGGGTGGAGACGGAGCGTTGGAGTGCCCGCGGCGTTGGGGCATTGATTTGTATATCGAAAGCGGTTTGGTTGAGCTTGTATACAATGTTTCTGTTACCACTATTACAATCTCCTATCTCGAATTGAATACTTGATTGCATATATTCGTGTCCCTTATCTCATATATAAGTTAGATCATACGATTGTGTAGAAGATCACGTAAGTCTGTATGATTGGTCAAGCTTAATGAGATATAAAAGTTTCACGGTGAGACAACTTGAGGACGAGTTGTCGGTATAGGCCGCTGATATAGATAAGAAGTGACTTGACTTAGTTGCTTGTCTATCTTTGGTGCGTCTCGACGTATTGAAGGATCACGATGAGATAAGTTCTTCTATCGACCGTAGTGAAGAACCAAGATCTCGGTGACTTACGATGATCTAAACCTCGATAATGTATTAGGTGAGTATGAGTTCTTGACCATCACTTTGACTTGTTATGGGTGAGGGTTATATGTTCTAACCCAATATTCTCCACATCTTGGGTGGTGGCGGTGCTTGTATGTCATGCTAGTTATCAGATCAGTCACCGTATCCGTTTAGGAAGATGGCGTCCCTTAAGGAGCTCAAAGGTTTATTGTACTAAACCCCTGCGAGTTGAGTTAGCTCAAGTACAATAATAAGGTTGAGTGGTACTACTTAAGGAATTAAAGATATTAATTATTTTAAGCGATGAATGTTATAAATAATTAATGGACGTTCGATATCTTAAATACGAGGATTCGTAATGTCTAAGTGCAAGCCCGACTCAACCGGTAATAAAGGGTAAGTCGGCATTTATTCTCTAGTGACATGAATGAATGTTTATAAATTAATTTATGTTCTGGGTGAACATAAGATAATTAATTTATTTGAGGCCCATCTTTATTCCTTGCATTTGATCCCCTGGTTGGCCCATCCAGCCCGTTGGCTCAAGAAAATCGGCCCATAGGTCTCTAAGGATAGATTTTATTCTCTTTATCCTATAAGGATATTATTATATTTATGGGATATGCATAAATCCTTTCCTTGTGGGATTATGGTAATGCATTATAAATATAAGGTAAGAGATAAAGTCTAGTTAATGCTCACAATTAAACCTAGTATTTTCGAGAATCACAAGAGAGCTTTGTGAGGTTTTGAAAATCCCATAGAGTGATTGGGTGATTTTCCAAGCATTCTCCATAGATCGTCCTCACTCGATTTGAGATTGGGCGGCCGGGATACATCCGGAAGATCAAAGCACGAGTCTCGATCCGTTCATCCCGTTCATCCTCGACGGATCCAAAGGTAAACACGAGAAAATCCCTACGTGTTGCAATTAATTAAATAGACGACGCTAGGAATATAATCAATGTATGGTGAATTAAATATCAAGATAGATCCTCTGGTGAGGGCTAGACATATGTCATCCCTACTGTCATTGTGCGGGCGATGAGGCGCGGGATAAAAGCTGTGCGGAACATGGGCGCTGGAGCTGGGGTCGAGCGTCGGACAAGACGGACACTACGCATGGAGCACCAGAGGGGTGCTGGATGAGCATTGGGGTGCGAGGTGAGGCATGGTACACGTCGGACGGCTGGGGCACTGAGATGGTGAGCATCACTAGCCGCTTTATTTCTCTCATTCAAGCCAGCAAAGGTAGGGGACGAGAAACACTGAGCTAGCAGTTGGAGGAGCTGCGGGAAAATGGAAACCCTTTTCTTAAAAGCGTATTTTTCTAGCTCTTTTGTTCCTGTTGCTAAACCAAAGATGTTCAGCGAAGATGACGTCGAGTTGACAACAGAGAAAGACTTAGCATTCAGCTGGGCGGTTGGGATGCATGGCGCTAGAGGTGCAGCACCGGACGGGTGGAGCGCATGACGTGAGGTGAGATGATGGAGCCCACGCGTGCGCGTGTGCACGACTTTGATGATTTGCTTCGTTCTCCCTCATCTGAACTCCGAATTGCAATCCGTTTGCCCATATGAACTCTTATCGAGATGATCTTTAACATGTTAAGATTTTCACATCCATCCTTGTCATATCCATTTTGTCCTATTTAACGTCATTTTCTACAAAACTTCGAACAAACCAAATAAGTCTGAATCGATAAATACTAATCAAAACAACGGCAGAAATAAGACAAACCACGGGAAACAACATGCATAAAAATATGAATAATAAGCACAAAATATACTATTCAACTTCACTTTACTTTATTATTGTACTTGAGCTAACTCAACCTGCTGAGTTTAGTACAATAAACTTTTTGAGTTCCTTAAGGGGACATCACCATCCTAAATGGATATGGTAACTCGATACAGATAACCAACATGACATACACGCACTGCCACCATCCAAGATACGAATAATATTGGATTATCTCATGTAACCCTCACACATAACAAGTCAAAGTGACGGTCAGTAACTTATACTCATCTGAAACCTTATCGAGGTTTAAATCAATGTTAAGCCACCAAGATCTAGATTCTTTTGACTAATGAATTCCCATGTGATGCTTGTGCGCAAGGAAAGTTAGTCATTAGACCTTCCTACACGAAGGTCAATTTTGAATCCCCATATTTCTTGGAAAGAATTCAATGAGATATTTGTGGACTTCACCATGTGAACCATTTTGATAATTTATAGTATTGAATGATGCTTTTTCTAAATGGTCTCATCTATGCTTGCTTTCTACTAGAAATGCAGCGTTTGCTAGACTATTTGCCCAAATAATAAAATTAGGAGCTGATAACTCTTGTAAAAGAGTTATTATGTGACCCTCTTTGATGATAATAGCCTTGAGTGTTGTGTGTTATGTTCGCATGTTTGTGTTGTTTTGTATGTTTATGTTATGTTTTCGTGTGTGTGCGTGTAGGATTGAGTCAGGTGCTTTTAAGGGGTTTTATGTTCTTTTTAAGCTTTATTTAATCAATCTATGCATGTAGCAGGAAGCGGCAGAAAAGCCGAAGCCGAAGTCTGCTGAGGCAAAGCCACGATCCAGGTTGAACTCGGGAGCAAGCTCGAGCTCGAAAGGCAAAATCAAAGCTCAAAGGTAAAAGTGGAAAGAAGCGACGATCTTTGGGCGAAGTCTCGCCGAGCTCTTGAAGAGAGGCGATCAAGTCGAGCTCGATCGAAGCCGAGCTCTCGTAATCAAGTCGAGCTCGTTCAAGAGCTCGCATAGCGCGGAAGAGCTCCTGTTCATGGAACGAAGAAGACGAATTCCAGAATAGAACTTATGATGCTGGAGCGAGGTTGAACTCGCAAGCGAGGTCGAGCTCGTAAGCAAAGTCATGAGGTCGAGCTCGTAAGAGGTCGGACTCGTGAGCGAAGTCGAGATCGTAGGGCGAAGCCAAGCTCCAGAAAAGAAAGAGAACAGATGATGCGTGAGCGAGGTCGAGTTCGTAAGAGAAAACGAGCTCGTGCTTGTGCAAATGAAGTAGAAGAGCTCGTACTAGTGGACGAGGCCGTGCTTATGGAAGGCTAACGGCGCAAGCACGGAAATTTTTGGCGAAGGCGAAGAGGAGATCCGCGGGACCACAACCACGTGGCGGTTGGCCACAACAGCGAGAAAGGAGGAGGCGTTACATTCTCTGTCGAGCAACGGAAAAGGAAAGCATCGAGAGAATGAAGAATTTGGCGGTGCATACCGCACCCTAAAAGCGCTAGAGGTTGTTATTAAAAAGGGGGGAGACAATCAGAAAAAGGATTCATTCGAGTTTTGAGAAAATACACCAAACTATCTGCAGAGAATCAAGGCGTGATCTCTTGGAGGAAGTCATCGAAGAGACGACGATCGAGAGCAAGCACGCGATTCGCGACTAGTGCTAATTTCATTTCCGAATTCTTACGAGTTGTTATGGCTTTTGTTTATTTGAATCTTGTTAAGCGACTCGCTATGAGCTAAACACGTATGGCTTGATTTCTTGATGAAACTTATGCTCGCGTGACGAGCTCATTTCTACGCATATCTTGTTAAAATCGCTATTGCTCCTTTGGGATTATTTTATCTTGCTTATGCTTGATCACCATTAGTGAGATCTGAGTTCTATAATTGTTGGGAAGTTCTTATAGAGTGGAACATAAAAGAGTAATGTAAGAACATGATTTTAATATTATGTGTTTACCTTGCGTGGCAAAGATGAATGGATTAGTAAAGATATTCTAAGAGCAGTTCGATATAGGAATATATTGAGAGGCTTGCATAATATATCTTAGATTTGGAAAAATACTAAGAATCGAGAAGTTCATGTCATAGTGATGAGGCAACGATAATCTTTGTAGCATTATTAGTCTGAAACATGGGTGGAATCGAGAGATCAAGTCAATTTGTCTTCCTTGATATTAGCGTTTTTCTAGTTATTTGTGTTGGTTGTTTACTTCGTCTGGCCGAAGTCCTGTTAATCTACTTTCGTTGCGTTTTTATTTAAAAGAGTTACCACCCTGTTTAGTTTAATTTCCCTTTAAAATCTTTCCTATCAAACAAAGTTGTTGCCAACGTCATTTAAAGTGCGATCCCTGTGGATTCGATCTCCGAATACTTCCGTGTATTACTTGTTGATTACGTGCACTTGCGTACATTTAATTGTGTTGCATACACAAGACAACAAGTTTTTGGCGCCGTTGCCGGGGATTGCCAATTATAAATTGCGTTGATATTGCAACTTTTTGTTTCATAATAATTAGTGGTTCACTCTGTTTATTTTCTTTTGCATGAAACAGGGCTCTGGGCTGGTGGTATATCGCAAGGCAAAAGCGCAGTATTACACGGTAGATCCGAGATCGAACGCACTTTCGCAGAGGAAGGCGTCGGCAAAAAGCTCGCAGAGCGCTTGCCGAATGGCCGCACGTGAGGTAATGGAGAAATGCCATAGTCATTCTCGATGGCGGGAGAGGGTATACGTGATTATGCTAACCCCAGTTTAATGAGCTAAACCCGAGAATTACAAGACCCGAGGTGCAAGCAAATCGCCGAAATAAACCGGTCATGTTTTAAATGCTTCAAACGGTGGGGCAGTTCAGTGGTCAAGCCACAAAGGATCCTCACCTTCATCTTCGGTCCTTCTTGGAGGTCAGTGACTCGTTCAAGATGCACGAGTTTCACCAAGCGCTAAGACTTGGTTGTTTCCTTTCACTACGAGATCGTGCAAAGCATGGTTGAATGGTCTTCCATCGGAATCCATCACTTGTGGAGCGAGCTAGGGAAAAATTTGAGAAGTATTTTCCACCTACAAAGAATGCAAGATTTGGAATGACATCATGTCATTTCAACAAAATGATGATGAGTCGATTAATGCGAGGCATGGGAGCGTTATAAGGAAATGCCACGGAAATGCCCTCACCACGGCATCCCGCATTGCATTCAACTTGAGACTTTCTATAATGGGCTAAACGCGTCCACACGCTTGGTGCTCGATGCCTCGCAAATGGAGCCATTCTCTAAATCCTACAATGAGGCATACGAAATCTTGGAGAGGATTGCAATAACAACCGCCAATGGTCCAATTCTCGTACTCCAATGGGGAAGAAATCTGTTGCCGATGTGTTAGAGGTTGATGCCTTGACGGCATTAACTGCTCAAGTGGCGTCCATGAGCAATATGTTAAAAGGCTTGCAAGTAGCCAATCCAGTTGTTCAACCGAAAAATGTTCCAATGGTCCTACCCAAAATGCAAGTGAACGAAGTATCGTGCGTTTATTGTGGGGAAGGGCATACTTTTGACAGTTGCCCATCAAACCCAGCCTCGGTGTGCTACCTGGGAAATCGAATGGCGGAGGAATAATCCTTATTCACAAACATACAATCCGGGGTGGCGACAACATCCTAATTTCTCATAGGGAGGCCAGGGTCCGGAACAGTGGTGGTGGAAATTTTGAGAAAAATACGCACAAAGCAAAATTTCCAACCGAAGCGACAATGAGCCACTACACGTACCCCAAATCTATTAAAACTTTGATGAAGGAGTATATGGCTAAGACCGATGCGATGTCTGGGCGATCCCACTTCGCTAAGGAATTTGGAGGTCCAGATCGGACAACTAGCCAACGAGATGAGAATCGACCACTTGGTAATCGCAGTGACACCGAAACCCATGGAAAGACAAGGAACATGTCGAGGCTGTCACGCTACGAAGTGGAAAGCAAATGCATGGCGAAGTTCTTGAACCAAGAAGAGAAGGCGGAGTCGTCAAACACTAAGAGCAAAGTGGCGTAAACGGAAGATCAAGCAACCTCGTAATGCCGAGGAGCTGCTGCAGACAAATCCATTACCCAAGCTTACGGACGAGGTGGTTTATCGTCCACCACCTTCTTTCCCCGAGAGGTTGAAAAGAAGCATCAAGATACTCGATTTGGAGATTCCTAGATGTCTTAAAGCAACCGCATATTAACATTCCATTGGTGAAGCTTTGGAGCAGATGCGAACTACGTGAAGTTCTTGAAAGACATCCTAAAAAAAAAAAGACGTTTGGGTCGGTTGAAGCAGTGGCAGCGGCGAAGCGATAGTACCATGTTAAAAAGCAAAATCCACCTAAGTTGAAAGATCCGAGGAGCTTTACAATTCCATGCTCAATTGGAGGGCGCGACGTCGGTCGTGCTCTATGTGATCCGGGAGCGATTATAAATTTGATGTCGCTCTCAATATTGAAGCTCGGGATAGGAGAATCTAGGCCCACAACAGTGACCTTGCAATTGGCGGACCGATCTATAGCACATCCCGAAGGAAAAATTGAAGATGTGCTGGTAAAAGTGGATACGTTCATTTTTCCCGCAGATTTCATTATTTTGGATTATGAAGCAGATCACGAAGTGCCCATTATTTTGGGACGTCATTTCCTTGCAACTGGAAGAACTTTGATTGATGTCCAAAAAGGCGAACTCACAATGAGGGTAAATGGTTAGAAGGTTACTTTCAATGCTATGAAGTATCCTGACGAGGTGGAGAAATGCTCGGTAATTCAAGTACTAGAGCAGGTCGTCGCGGATACAATGCTGGAGCACTCGTCTCAGTTCGACGATAGTGATAACGAATATGCCGACCTCATGGAGTTAGAGCAAGGTAGGGGGCTCCCTAAGCACCCCTCTGATGAGAACTGTCATGTGCCACCTCGTATCAGTCGACTCCCGGAGTCGTTAGGACCTGCAGATCATACCGTCCAGGTACCCAAACCGTCAATCGACGAACCTCCAATGTTAAGTCTGAAGACCTTGCCGAACCATCTGAAATACGCATATTTGGGCGAGGAGAAAACTCTTCCAGTAATCATTTCAGCCGCTCTCGAGCATGACCAGGAAGAATCCTTGCTACAGGTGTTGCGTAAATCTGAGAGCTATTGGATGGTCAATTGCCGATATAAAAGGGATCAGCCCCTCTCTGTGTATGCATAAGATATTGCTGGAAGACTGCCATAGCACTTCCATAGAGCATCAGCGTCGTCTTAATCCAGCAATGAAAGAAGTATTGAAGAAAGAAGTCATTAAATGGCTGGATGTTGGAATCATTTATCCGATCTCAGATAGTTCTTGGGTAAGTCCGGTGCAGTGCGTTCCTAAGAAGGGCGGGGTCACGGTGGTCGCTAATGATCGACAAGAATTAATTCCAACTCGAATGATAACTGGATGGCGTGTTTGCGTGGACTATAGGAAGCGAACACGGCAACCGAAATATCATTTTCTCTCGCCATTCATGGATCGGATGCTTGACAAACTCGCTGATAAGGAGTTATTCTGCTTTCTAGATGGTTATTCTGGTTATCATCAAATTGCCATTGCACCCAATGATCAACACAGAACCACTTTCACATGTCCCTATGGCACTTTTGCTTTTAGAAGAATGCCTTTTGGGCTCTGTAACGCCCCTGCAACGTTCCAGCGTTGCACGATGGCTATATTCTCGGATATGGTGGAGAAGTCAGTATAAATCTTCATGGATGATTTCTCCGTATTTGGAGATACTTATGGGATATGCCTGAGTAATTTGGGGAAGGTTCTGGAGCGGTGTAAGGCGACGCATTTGGTATTAAATTGGGAAAAATGCCACTTCATGGTGCAAGAGGGCATCGTGCTAGGCCATCACATATCCAAGAAATGGATCGAAGTGGATCGAGCAAAGATCAAAGTGATAGACAAACTTCCACCACCTACTACTGTGAAAGGTGTACGGAGCTTCTTGGGCATGCAGGATTTTATAGGCGGTTCATAAAAGATTTTTCAAAAATTGCTAAGCCACTATGTGCCTTGCTGGAGCAAAATCGCCACTTTGAGTTTACTCTTGAATGTTCGAAGGCTTTCGATGTGTTGAAACGAGCTCTAGTGATAGCCCCGGTGATCATTGGTCCGAACTGGTCATTGCCTTTCGAAGTGATGTGTGACGCAAGTGACTTCGCTGTGGGGGCCGTACTGGGTCAACGAAAGGAGAAGGTTTTCCATTCCATCTATTATGCGAGCAAGACGTTGGTGGAAGCTCAAATCAACTACACAACCACGGAAAAGGAGCTGCTTGTTGTGGTATTCGCATGTGAGAAGTTTAGAGCCTACCTCGTAGGGTCGAAAGTGATAGTCTATACAGATCACGCAGCCATCAGGTATCTGGTCGCCAAGAAAGATGCAAAGCCACGGCTAATTCGGTGGATCTTGCTCCTGCAAGAATTTGATCTGGAAATCAGAGACAGGAAAGGAACAAAAAATCAAGTAGCTGATTATTTATCCCGATTGCCGACAGCTGAGGGTGACAAGACTCATGTCCAAATTCAGGAAACATTCCCTGATGAGCAATTGATGAGCATGCATCACAGTAGTACACCTTGGTATGCGGACTTTTTCAACTTCAGTGCGTGGAATCTTGCGATCACGAATTCTCATCACATCAGAAGAAAAGGTTCTTTGTCGAGGCCAAACATTACTTTTGGGATGAACCATTCTTATACAAGCCTTCTTGTTGACGGGTTGATGGTATTGCGTTCCGCACGAATAAGTGGAATCAATTCTAGAGGGATGTCATGCCACTCCATATGGTGGTCATTTTGCGGGACAAAGAAAGACGGCTAAGGTACTTCAATCAGGTTATTTTTGGTTGACCTTATTTAAAGATGCCCATGCTTTTGTGCAAAAATGTGATCGATGTCAAAGAGTTGGAAATATATCTTCTCGGAATGAGATGCCAATGAACTTTATTCTGGAAATCGAACTCTTTGATGTGTGGGGCCTCGATTTTATGGGCCCTTTCCCACCCTCATTTGGTAACCTCTACATTCTTATAGCGGTTGATTATGTCTCTAAATGGGTGGAAGCCATGGCGAGCACCACAAATGACGCGAAGGTTGTGATCAAGTTCTTGCAAAAGAACATCTTCACACGGTTTGGTACTCCTCGTGCGATCATTAGTGATGAAGGCACACATTTCGTCAACAAGGCCGTGGGTTATGTGCTAGCTAAGTATAACATTCGCCACAAGATTGCTACAGCATACCATCCGCAGACGAATGGTCAAGTGGGACTCTCCAACAGAGAAATAAAAGGTATATTGGAGAAAATGGTGAATCCAGGCCGTAAAGATTGGTCCATACGATTGGATGATGCAGTGTGGGCCTACAAAACAACTTTTAAAACACCCTTAGGGATGTCACCTTACCGGTTGGTCTATAGGAAAGCTTGCCATCTCCCACTGGAACTTGAGCATCGAGCCTATTGGGCAATAAAGAAACTGAATTTTGATCATAAGGTCTTTGGAGAGGCTCTACCGTTGACTAAGTGAAATGGATGAATTCGGTGGTTCGCTTTTGAGAATGCAAAATTGTCTGAGGGAAAACAAAGAGATGGCATGATAACATCATATTGCGCCGAGAGTTCTGCCGGGTCGCGGTGTTGTTGTTCAATTCAAGGTCGAGGTTATTCCCGGTAGTGAAATCACGATGGTCGGTCCTTTCACAATTCTTCGTAGCACCTCCGTAATACCCAGATTATTTAAAAGCCTAATTACGATATTAATTTCGTAAATTAGAATATTATTATGATAATTTAATTATTTAAAATATCGAATAATGATTTCGATTATTGTTGGAATGATAAATTCCTATGTTTTATTCACAAATAAATGTGAATCGAGAAATACGAATATTTAACGTATTTCAACAGTATTATTTCTACGTCGATTACGTATCGATGATTAAATGCTCGTGATATTTTCTAAGTTTTAAGCTTAGAATTTAATTCCATTATTATTGGAATAATTTAATAAAGTGATTATAGCTTTATTTCGACCATTTTGAGATGAGTCGATATTTAAACGTTTGAGACGTTTCAAACGTTAACGTTTAGAGATGACTTGAAAATCAAGTCTAATGATCAAGAAATTATGATATTTAAGTTCCTATGATTATTTTATGCAATTAGAATATTATTTAGCATTGAAATAATGCTAGAAAATTTTGGAATAATATTTTGAGCATTTGTAATTCTCGAAAACCCTAGAATCGAGAATTAGGGTTTTCTACCTATGGATTAATTCCAATAATTTTTCTATGATATAATTTATCATCTAAAACATATATTATGATATATATGTATAATTGGCATGAAAATAAATTATATACCTCATGAAGAATGAAAAAGCCGTGAGCTTTTGTGCTCAATAGATTATTCACGTCAATTTTGATTCTCGTTGCTATGTTGTGAATTAATTGATACAAGTGTGATCTAATTGCACTATAACCAAGAAATTAACCAAGTGGATGGTGTGAGGCATGAAAGAGCCGAAATCATTGACTTATTTTACACAAAATTTATCTTGATTTTTATCTTACACTTGAGTGTGTAAATTTTGGGATAGAGTGTATATCATACACTTGCATAATACAATGAAAATCTGAAATTCACTCCCCCATACTCACATATGTCGACGGCAATGTGAAGAAAATTGGTCAAACCAATTGTTTCTTTCAAAAACTTTATTCCATGCATTAACTCCTTGTAAGGGATATTTTCTTTAATGACATATACATGGTGAGTCATAGGAGAAGAAAGCTTGGTCTTCCTTGTGTCTTGCAAGAGTGTCGACGGCTATTGCATTCAAAATGCAAAGGATTTAATTGTTTTAACCAATAAAACTTTATACATAGTAAGTGTGATGATGTATTCAAATTGTGAGTCATAAAGTAGATGGAAAATGCTCCCAATTATGTTGTGTAAGAGTGTGACTGAGAGAGAGAGAGTGGAAAGCTTTTAAATGTATTACTTCATCACATAAGGGTATTACTTCATAAACCAAACACATTCCTCTCTCTCCAAAAGAAGAAAATACCGTGAGCTTTCTTCTTGAAATACTTTGAGTGTTCTTGAGTTCCAATTAGCCAAAACTTGATATTAAGCCTTTGCAACTAAAATCCATACCGTTAAAAAGGTTAGATATCGAACAAGCTTCGATAATACCTAATTTTTTCAATAATCCATCGGTTTAAATTATTATTTTTAGCATGTATTAATTGTGAAAGAATCATGCTAGCATGCTTGGAAGCTTAGGAATTATGTTACATATGTTAATATGTGCATAAATAATTTATTTCATAAGCTAAGCAATTTATTTAAATTATTTTGATGTTGCTCGAAAATTGCTAGGATGATTTTAAGGTTGGATTGTTGATCTATATTGTTGTAGGAGTGCATGATATTAATTTAGAAATTTTTGGAATTCATTTGCTAAAATTCTGAAAACTGCCGTGAATAAGCTAAGCCTTGAACCTTGGTGTATAATTTTTATTTGCATGATATAATAGCATATTGTTGATCTAGGGTATTAATTAGGTGATGTAGGAATTTATTAGAATTTTTGGACTTTTGTAGCTATTTTTATTCAAAGTAGCCGTGACCTAGAAGCATGGTTTTTATGGTTTGTAATGTGTTATTACATGATATTATGATGAATTAGTGCTATATGATAGTATATAAGCATAGTGTAATTTTATAGGATTTTATAAAAATTGTTTGGTATATATTCCCCTAAGTAGCCGTGAGCTACCTTTGATCATTCTATGGTGTATAGTTTGATTATATTAAACTTTAGGTTATAATTATGATATATATTGATATTGGAACCTTGTGTATAATTATTAGAATTTTTGGAAAATTATTGGATTATTTTGGACAAAAACCGTGGCCTATATAGTGGAAATAGGTGAGTTCCAAATTTTTCTATAGTGATATTAATACTTATTAATGATCATAGTGTAAAATAATACACTATATGAATTTAGAGGAATTTTTGGAACAAGTTTGGAAAAAATTTGATATAGCCGTGAGCTATATGTTTTAAATAAGGAATTTTAATTCCTTTTTAATCAAGAATAATAATTTATTATATGTCTAAAAATTATTTTAGACATAATTGAATTTTTGAGAATTATTAAACATAGAATATTATGTTTACGAAGAAACGTTGTATTAAATAACGTTAAAAGCATAAATAATGCTTAATGTATTAAAAGATTAATATTGAAAGAAAATATTAATCAAGTTTATCGATTTACGTAAAAAATCGAGTATTAAAGCATTATGAAATGAAATCGATTGAAAATCGATTTATATTGAATATATTCATTAAAATGTGTTTTATTAAAGATTTATAAAGAAAAGTCAAAATGGTTGACTTTCGAAATTAACGTACGAAATACGTTCGTTAAATACTCTAATACGTGAAAAACGTATTACTTTTATCTGAATATCTCAATTGTGAGAAAAGATTTCATATTTGAAATCATTTTATTGAATAACGTTATTATACGTTAATTATTTAACCTAAAAGGTTAAAATGAGAATTATTTTATAGAAATACGCATTGAAACGACGTATTAAGATTTATCCAAACGTCGAATTATTATTTTATTTATCAAAGTTGAATGAACTTTGAAAATCTCGAAAAGCGTGCCAACATGCTAAACGTAAAATTTTTGCGTAAAGGTGGGACGTGAAGGCTCACACGCAACCAGAAAAGATCACGCATATCGAGAATCGACGTTTAAAAGTCAAGGTGGGCTTTACTATACTCGAATTGATAAACTTTTATCAAATGATTTATTTATGATGCTTTATTGCAAGCAAAATTTATGAACTGATTTATTTAATTACCTGCCCAAAATGTTTATGTTTTATGTATGTATCCAATCCATGATATTTGATGCATAATGTTGGGTATCTCCCACTTTATGACATGCTTGAATTCGTATCCTTGTAAGTACCCACAATGATGATGGAGAATTGTATCTCCGTGCCGAGATGGCTAGGATTTTGTGCACCGATTATTTGTATTGTGTCCGAAAGGGTGCTCGGCGGTCGTGTATGCTCGTGAGGAGGCCTCCTCTCCAACAAGGAATTATTGTTGGATGAATTATTGTGGTGGATATGGATCATACATACGTGGAAATATGTCCGCCGCATTTAATATTTATGAAAAATGACAGAAAATATTTAGTAAACACGAGTATTTCAAATTAAAACTTCGTGTGTTCTTGTGAATGGGCGAGTAATTCAAAATTAATAAATTATTTCGCATGAGCCATCGAAAGTGCATTCTTGTACTCACCGCATATTTGTTTTTAAATGTGCGATTGGTGATGATGGTGATGGAGAAGAGATGTTGAGTAGTCGAAGTCTTTTGGTATTTATTATGTTTGAAAGAAAGAACCTGGGTGCATATCGTCATATATGCATTCACATGCTTTCCGGCCGCATATTTCGAATATTATCAGATGTTGATGTTGTGATTGAATCATCTAAATTATCGAACCTTCATTTAAGGACTTGTAGCCTTATATCATAAATTACTTTTGCCTTGTAAATAAGGTTGATTATCGAAGTTCGATAAGTATTATTTTGAAGTCTTTTATTATTCTTATTAAATGTGTTGTAATCACTGTTCCAAGCTCCAGTTCTCTCTAATCTGTCCTTTGGATTAGAGGGGCTGTGACAACCTCATGGTGCTATAACACTACAAGAAGGAACGTCGGGCCGTGAATTTCAAGTCAATGGGCAGCGTGTCAAGCATTATTGTGGTGGCGAGGTCGTTCGCGAGAAGACCTCAACATCTTTGATAGACGCCTGACCACGGGTAACATGGGTTGCCATGGCGATCAGGCGCTTGGCGGCCCTAGTTTTTTGTTTGTACATATTTGTTTTATGCTCGTTCGTCTTTTTGTGTTTGGGTTTGTTAAATAAATTGCCACAGTTTTCTTAAGAAGGATGTAGGTTATATCTTTTAAGCTAATATGTGGAAGTTGGATTGCAGGTATGGTACATGTGTACCTCTGGGCAAAAACTCTGAGCATTATGCTAATTTTTGTTCCAGTATTGGACTTGCAGTGGGTGGAGAAAAAGTGAAATATTAGCTTGACATTTTGGTTAAAAAGAGCGGGAGAAAATTGGGTTAACTTTTCGTTTAAAAAGTTGGGCCCCTTTTTCTTTTCTACTCCAAAATCAACCATTTCTCCTATTTCCCCCACCTTGCTGCAAGTTTGCCCTCACTTCCCACGTCCGCCTTCCATTCTCTCAAGCTCTGTTTTGGTTCTGGATTTTATTTGCCTCCTTCATCGTTTCCTCCAAGTTTAACTATCATGCGGAGACTCAGCAGCAGGGTCAGGAAGCAAGTGGTACCATTATCTATTCCGAGTAATGACGCTGGCACGCCCTTTATCATTTTGGACGCCGAGACATCGACGAAAGTTTCCCCCGTTTCTCCGTAGGTTGTTGTGCCTTCTTCATCAAAGAGGAAAAATAGTCAGAGTGATAAGGGTAAAGCCAAGTTGTCGGAGGAAGTCGAGCCTGAGGCTATTCAAGTCAAAAAGGCGAGGGTGGACAAACCCTCATCGACAAAGACAGGTCGGTCAATCGATGCCATTCCAAAATTCCGAGCCCATGGTGGGTTTGAGAGATTTAAGCGTTTAAAATCGAGGCAATTATGGATGGAGAAGGGTTTCCAAAAATCTAAGGAAACTACAGTTTTTATGGTGGAGTTGATATCCCTCAATGGATGGGCGTCTTTTGCAGCAATTCCACCCCCACCCATTACGCCTCTAGTCAAAGAATTCTACGCTAACATCACTCCTCTGCCAAATAAGAAAGGTTTATCGGCTGTGGTGAGGGGTAAGTTGGTGGTTTTCTCTCCGAAAACCATTAATGATTTTTATAACTTGGAGAATGATGTAGATGATGTTTTCTCCACCATGAAGAGGGCTCCGTCGGTGGATGATCTTGAAGGCACTGAGACTGACGGCCGTCGAAGGCACGGAGTGGGCTTTCTCCACTCAGGGGTGTCGCTCCATAAAGGCCGCATCATTACGATTGGAGGCTCATGTGTGGCTTCACTTCATTAAGAGCCGTATTTTGCCTACCACCCATGATACCACTGTCTCGGAGGAGCGTATGCTGCTGCTCCTATGCATTTTCATCGGAAGGAAAGTCAACGTGGGCACCCAAATTTGGCGCGAGGTGGATGAGTGCCGAAAAGGAAGAAGGGACGGTTGTTCTTCCCCTCTTTGATTACTCAGTTGTGCATACAGGCCGGAGTGCCTTTTGGAGATGATGAAGATCGCCTCGCTGAGAAAGCGTTTATTGATATAAAGACCTTGACTCATCGTCATGGTTCGACTGAAGAACCCTCTTTGCACGTCTCCCCAGCTGGTCCATCTCCTCCAATGCCGACTTCCTCTGAGCCCACTGTTCTAGATATGCAGAAGTTCCTCTACATGCAGATCAAAGTCCTCATGCTTCGATCTGCTGCGCTTGAAGACGATCTGAAGCATTATTGGGTGTATTATCGTAAGCGGGATTGCGTATTAGAGAGTAATCTGAGATCGTTATCTACGGTACAAATGCCGGCCTTCCCTGAATTCCTGCACCGGCTATTCCAAGCTTGGCCTTTGCCATCGAATTATGATGATGACACTAGAGCTGAGAATGAGAATGAGGTGAGCCCTAGTCATGTACAGCCATCCAAGTCAGACCCTGCTGCCACCACCGAGGCCCAGGCTCCGTCTGCCGAAGTTCCGCTCGAGGGCGCTTCCCCAGCGTCGACCTCTACTGAAGTTCTTCCCGAAGATGAAGCGGCGGGAGAAGGACAAGAGGATGTTGATAGTGTCGCGCCAGTAACTGCTGCTCCATCTACCCCTGCCTCTCCTACTCCCTCGGGTCCTCCCGATGCGTAGGCTAGGGGCGTTTTTCTGAACTAAATCCTTTGTTGGTGTTTTTGTCTTCGTGTTTGTGTTTTGTGTTGTTGTGTTGTGTTTTGTTCTGTTCTTGTTTTGTCCGTGCGAAGCATGTTATTTTGCTTGTGTTGACTGATGATGATGATGCCTAATTGACGATGGATAGCTTTATGATGTTAGTGTCTTCTTGTTTTACATTGTGATATTTGGTCTGCCTCATTGTTTGTCTGGAATTGATCCTTATTTTGTGGGGGTATGCCTCTAATATTTTGGGTTTTAGCATATTAGTTCCTACAGGGATTAACCATTGCATTGGTAAACCTTAATTGGCTTACATTTTTGTATGAGTGCCTGTCTTCCCTATTTGGTTTGGAATCCCCCTTGAGACAATATACATAAGTGTGTCAATATGGATAGGACGTAGGCCATTTTTGGATCGATTGTGCCTTTCTTAGCCTACCTTTATATCATGATATCCTTAGGGTCCCCTTTTGAGCTTACAGCCTTTTCTTTTGTGCAGCCGCTAAATATTCTCCTGTACACCCCACATATATATGTTATCCATGTTTACCCTTCACCTCGGGCATATTTACTTGTGGCTTGGCCTTTATCTTGAATATGGCCTTTGCCCGTGCTTTGTCTTAGTAATGCCTTAAAAGTACTTCATCCCCCATTTTTGTTACAATATTCCAACATTGGGGACAATGTTGCATTCTAAGTTTGGGGGTGGAGAGGTAACCTCTTGAGGGTGAAGTTTGTGCAAAAATGTGGGTTATTTACGCTATAATAGCATATATAAAAAAGAAGAGAAGTTTTGAGCCTACTGCATAAGAAAAATAGAGGAAAAAATGAAGAAAAAGGAAGCGACCCTCATCAGAGGAAAGAAAGGTATTTATAAGGCAAGTTTAAACAGAGAATAAGTAAAGGTGCCCAGGTGTTTTGAGCTACATTATCCCAAACAATCCTACCGTCACCCAAGCCCAACATTATAATCTTTTAAAGACCTACTGATCCAATATTGATGACACTCATGTTAGTGGAGAGGGGTGACCGAATCAATTTGTGGAGACATTCGTGCACTTGATAATCAAAGTATGGTCATAATAAGGAGAACCAAGTATGGAAGATTCATGTAGTTGCTAATGTGTTTTGTACCGTGATATTTGAAGCGCGACATCCTTGCAATATGAGGTGATTGACTAGACTTGCAACGGAAGGACTAAATGATTCATCTTCTTTGAAAATTTTGGTCGAAAGCAACATCCTTAGTTGATTAGGCCATCATCTCAGCTGTCATCGAAGCGTGATGAACATCGCTTCTGTGTTTTGTGTGTGCTTTTGTGTGTTCTGGGCAGAGCATCACTCGAGGACGAGTAATGAGCTAAGTTTGGGGGTGTGATAACTCTTGTAAAAGAGTTATTATGTGACCCTCTTTATGATAATTGCCTTGAGTGTTGTGTGTTATGTTCGCATGTTTGTGTTGTTTTGTATGTTTATGTTATGTTTTCGTGTGTGTGCGTGTAGGATTGAGTCAGGTGCTTTTAAGGGGTTTTATGTTCTTTTTAAGCTTTATTTAATCGATCTATGCATGTAGCGAAAGAGCGCGTAAAAGCCAAGCCGAAGTCTCACCGAGGCGGTTAAGATCCGTGTCGAACTCGGGAGCAAGCTCGAGCTCGAAAGGCGAAATCAAAGCTCAAAGGTAAAAGTGGAAAGAACTGACGATGCTGGAGCGAAGTCTCGAAGCAGAGTTCTTGAAGAGAGAACTGACCGAAGTCGAGCTCGTATCTGAAGCCGAGCTCTCGTAATCGAAGTCGAGCTCGTTACTGAAGAGCTCGCAAGCGCGGAAGAGCTCCTGTTCATGGAACGAAGAAGACGAATTCCAGAATAGAACTTATGATGCTGGAGCGAGGTCGAACTCGCAAGCGAGGTCGAGCTCGTAAGTGAAGTTATGAGGTCGAGCTCGTAAGAGGTCGGACTCGTGAGCGAAGTCTAGATCGTAGGGCGAAGCCAAGCTCCAGAAAAGAAAGAGAACAGATGATGCGTGAGCGAGGTCGAGTTCGTAAGAGAAGACGAGCTCGTGCTTGTGCAAATGAAGTAGAAGAGCTCGTACTAGTGGACGAGGCCGTGATTATGGAAGGCTAACGACGCAAGCGCGGAAGGTTTTGGCTGAAGACGAAGAGGAGATCCGCAGGACCACAACCACATGGCGGTGGCCACAAAGAATGTAAAGGAGGCGCTGCTCGCTTCTCCGTCGTGAGCAACGAAAAATGGAAAGCATCGAGGATGAAGGGTGGCGGGTGCACGGTGCACTGCACCTAAAAGCGCCGAGGTTGTTATTAAAAAGGGGGGAGATAATCAGAAAAAGGATTCATTCGAGTTTCGAGGAAATACACACCAAACTATCTGCAGAGAATCAAGGCGTGATATCTTAGAGAGGAAGTCATCGGAAGAGACGACGATCCAAGAGCAAGCACGCGATTCCAGCGACTAGTGCTAATTTCATTTCCCGAATTCTTCTGAGTTGTTATGGCTTTTGTTTATTTGAATACTGTTAAACAGCTCGCTATGAGCTAAACCTGTATGGCTTGATTTCTTGATGAAACCTATGCTCGCGTGACGAGCTCATTTCTACGCATATCTTGTTAAAATCGTTATTGCTCCTTTGGGATTATTTTATCTTGCTTATGCTTGATCAACATTAGTGAGATCTGAGTTCTATAATTGTTGGGAAGTTCTTATAGAGTGGAACACAAAAGAGTGACGTAAGAACATGATTTTAATATTATGTGTGTGAATAGCATATGAATATGTGTTTACCTTGCGTGGCAAAGATGAATGGATTAGTAAAGATATTCTAAGAGCAGTTCGATATAGGAATATATTGAGAGGCTTGCAGAATATATCTTAGATTTGGAAAAATACTAAGAATCATAGAAGTTCATGTCATAGTGATGAGGCAACGATAATGCTGTAGCATTATTAGTACAGAGCATGGGTGGAATCGAGAGATCAAGTCAATTTGTCTTCCTTGATATCAGCGTTTTTCTAGTTATTTGTGTTGGTTGTTTACTTCGTCTGGCCGAAGTCCTGTTAATCTACTTTCGTTGCATTTTTATTTAAAAGAGTTACCACCCTGTTTAGTTTAATTTCCCTTTAAAATCTTTCCTATCAAACAAAGTTGTTGCCAACGTGATTTAAAGTGCGATCCCTGTGGATTCGATCTCGGAATACTTCCGTGTATTACTTGTTGATTACGTGCACTTGCGTACATTTAATTGTGTTGCATACACAAGACAACAGGAGCCCAATTCCCTGACAATCCAATCAAGATGATTTGTTTTGATAATTCTAGTGAATTTACGTCTCAAGCATTTAATAAATATTGTATAGCTATTGGAATTGAGATTGAACACTCTGTTGCTCATATCCATACTGAAAATAGTTTAGCAGAGTTGTTTATTAAACGTCTTCAACTTATTACTAGACCATTACTTATGAAGTCAAGACTTCCAACTTCTGCTCAGGGTCATCCATAGTACATGCTGCAATATTAGTTTGTATTCAACCAACAACCAACCACCAACCACCAAGATTTCTATGCAAATAGCTTTTGATCGAAAACGATGTTTCTCATTTACAAATATTTGGTCGTGCAGTTCAAGTCCCGATTACACCCTCACAACATACAAAGATGGGTCCCTAATGAAGACTTGAGATATATGTTGGATTTTATTTGCCTTCAATTATAAGATATCTTGAACCTTTAACGAACGATTTATTTACTGCACGTTTTGTAGATTGTGATTTTAATAAAATGACATTTCCAACATTAGGTAGGACAAACCTACATCCTGAAAAGTATAAGAAAATTTCTTGGAATGAAAGCACTTTATCACATTTTGATTCCCAAGTAATCAATGTGAACAAGAAGTCAAAATATAATTCAATTGCAAAGCGTTGCAAACTAACTTCCTGATGCTTTTTTAGATACAATAAAGTGACACTATCTCACATACATGCTGCAATTACTCCAGCTAGAATTGATGTCCCCGAAGGACAAACAACAATGACACCAAATGAATCAAAAGTTCGTCAAAAATGTGGTTGACCAGTTGGTTCCAAAGATTATGTACACAAAAAAGAAAGACGCAACATAGGGACCAAATAATAACGAAAATGATTAATTAATCAAATGAAAGAAATGTAGTTCCTGAAGAACTACAAGTGTCCGAAAATCATGAGATCTCAATTAATTATTTATCTTCTAATAGAATATTGGATAGAAGTAATATCGTTGTGGACGATGTATTCACATTTAATATGGCTCTTAAAATTGTAAATGAGGATCCTGAACCATAGTCGATTCTGCATTATCAAAATAGAGATGATTGGTCAAAGTGAAAAAATGTCATATAAATAGAATTAAATGCTCTAGGAATTCGAATTTTTTTTGGACCTATAGTCCTAACTCCAAAAAATGTTATTCCCGTGGGATACATATGGGTCTTTGTTAGAAATAGAAATGAGAAAAATGAAATTACGAGATATAGAGCAAGACTCGTAGCAAAAGGTTGCTCTCAAAGATCGGGAATTGATTATGAAGAAACATACTTACCAGTAATGGATGCAATTATTTTTAGATATTTGATTAGTCTGGTTGTGTCACAAAAGCTTGATATGCGCCTTATGGATGTAGTAGTTGCATATATATATGGTTCACTAGATAGTGACATATATATGAAAATCCCTGAAGGATTTAAAATGTCCGAAGCATGTAAATCAAAACCCAAAAGCATGTTTTCGATCAAACTACAAAAATCATTGTATGTTAAAATAGTCTGGACGTATGTGATATAATAAGACTCAGTATGTATCTGTTGAAAGAAAGGTACAAAAATGATGATGTATGCCCTTATGTTTTCATAAATAAACCGACAATGGACTTACAATTATAGTAGTTTATGTTGATGTCTTCAATTTGATTGAACTCCCAAGAGCTCAATGAAACTGCTGAATACTTGAAAAATTAATTTGAGATGAAAGATTTAGGAAATACAAAATTTTGTCTAAGTTTGCAAATTGAACATGTCCCCAAAGGTCTAATGGACATATACATAAAAAGTGTTAGAGCGCTTTACATGGATAAAGTGCATTCATTACCATCACCAATGGTTGTTAGAACACTTGATGTGAATAAAGATCAATTTCGACCTATTCAAGACGGAGAAAGGATTATTGGTTATGAAGTACCATACCTTAGTGCAATCGGAGCATCGACTTCTAGCTAATTACACTAGATTGGATATAGCTTTTTCTATAAATCTTCTAGCAAGATATAGCTTTGCACCCACTTTAAGACATTGGAATGGTGTTAAACACATACTACGTTATCTAAATGGTACTATTGACCTTAGGTTACATTATTCCAGAAGTTTTGAGTGTTCTCTAGTAGGGTATGCAGATGCAGGTTATTTATATGACCCACATAAAGCCAAGTTACAAATTGACTATGTTTTCTCATGTTGAGGAACCGCTATATCTTGGAAGTCCATGAAGCAAATTTTGACTGCAACATCCTCAAATAATTCTGAAATCATTGCAATCCATAAAGCAAGTCCAGAATGTGTATGGTTGAGAAACATGACAAGTCATAACTAAGAGTCGTGCAGATTGGATTCACCAAAGGACAACCCAATTTTGTTATATGAAGACAATGATGTTTGTATCATGCAAATCAAATGAGGATATTTCAAAGGTGATAGCACAAAACATATCTCTCCAAAGTTTTTTTACACACATTATCTTCAAAAGAGTGGCTACATCACAAGTGATAATTCGATGGACTTATGCACAAAGGCGTTGCCAAGATCAACTTTCAGAATGTTGATACACAAGATAGACATGTGCAGACTCAAAGATCTACAATTATTTTTCTTCAGGGGAAGCAACTATACTCTTTTTCCTTCAATTATATTTTTTTCCCATTGAGTTTTTTCTGGCAAGGTTTTAATGAGGCAACCTTTTTTTTTCTCTTTTATAATTGGTCATTCAAGAGGAAGTGTTGTAAATATAGTAATATATATCTCCTTATAAATAGAGGCTCTAGTCTCGTAATAAAGAAACACTCATCGATCTCTCTATACTATTCTCTCTCCATTTTATAACAACAATTATTTTTGAAGACGTAATTGAATTCAACCACGGTTAGATAATTAGCGGACCAAATGCTATATTTAATGAAATACATCAGATATAATACATATACACATACATTGTAATTATATACACAAGGACATCCCTAAACAAAAACATGTTCCAAAATCAACATATATAGTCTAGAAGTGTAGTTATGAGATATAAGATGTGCATAAATAAATTATGAAAATAATGAGATATAAGATGTGCATGAATAAATTATGAAAATAATGATGAAACGTAATTTAGTTGGTAAAATATTTTTTTTAATAGATCAGAGGTTTAAGTTATCTAATATTTGTGATTTCGAACTAATGTTGAGTTGTAACTTAAAAGAAATTGAGAAAAAACAGGAAAATGCAGATGACCGAACAGATTTTATGCTTTAAAATGCAGCCACGTGATAAAGACTCTCTTCAACCTTAAGTATTACTGCTCGTTAAATTTCTCTTTCCCCCTCATCAATGGCAGCATTAGCATAGACTCATCAGTCATCACCCCCTTCACTTCTCCTCTCAAACCCAACAAATTCTCTCAAACTCCGCACGAATATTTGCTAGTATAAAATGTCAATGGAGGAGGCCATTTCATCTGACACCGACCACCACAACATGGTCTCTTCTTTTCTCGAAATTGCTGTCGGCCAAACCGCTGATACCGCTCGTCAGTTCCTTCAGGTCCCCTTTACACTTCACCCTTGCATTTTCTTTGACATTTGACTATGTGATTGAGCTTCCCGGTGATGGCCTTAGTGTGCAGTGATTGGATTTCGGGGGATTTGTGATCTCGTTGAATTGATGTCTTGTGCGTGACTATGTTATGCTGAACTGGTGCTGTTGTTTATGTAACTATTTAGTTAGCTTCTTCCTTCGGGTCAAAGTTTCGAAATTGATGCTTCCTTGCGTACTTATTCATCATCTGCTATGATTATGATTAGCCTATACAGTGTTAAAAATTGATAGAGTTGTGTTATTAACTGTTGAAGAAACACTAGGATTGCTATTGGCTTCAGAATTGCATCCGAAGATCCGAAATCGAATTTGAATTCTGCTGTTATCTATATGATATTAAGCTTATCAAAATGCCTAGCTGTTGATTAGAATTGTGGTAAGAATCTGAAAAAAGAAAAGAAGAGAGAAGGCTACTACAGCTCATCAAATGACAAAAATCAGATTTTTTTTCTTGCTGTTACTCAAACTTAAAGCAATTGCAACAGGGGGTAGGAACCTTATTTTACTTGCAAAAGTTGATTGAATATTGCTACAATCAACTTATGTAACTATTCCTTGCATTCATGTTACATGTATCAGCGTTGGTAATATAAGAAGCTTATTAAATGGTTTACATATTTGGTTGGAAGATTGAGGACCTGAAAAACCACTTATGACATATTGCATATTCTCTAAGTGGCCTACTATGTGATGTCATTCCATCTAATTTAGTTTTCATTATATTGTATTTTTCATTCAATAGGCCAATTTATACTTATTTTATCTCTTCTCAAAAGCGGAATATATTACGAAGTTGTGCACTATGTCGATATCCATTAGTATCCCAAACATCAAACTTTGATAACGTTAATTTCCTGGCGTATCTTATTACTTATACTTTATGACCTAAATTAAGTCAAATATAGTAAATGCCTTTGTTTGTTTGGCTTCTTTTTCTCCTTCAACTCGTGGTGTTATATTATGTTTCTTTGTTTGTTCTTTGTCCCCTCCTTTTGAGATGAGGATTTATCTTCATTCTTCAATATAAATTTGTAGTTTTCCTCATGGCACTAGTCTGTTGTATGTAGAGCTTAATCAAAACTTTGTGCCAAATGTGCTCTTGTTCTTGCTTAATTGTGTCGGTTTGATTCTTTGATAAATTAGATGGTATTCCTTTTAAAATTGAATGCCCATCCCACGCACATTGGATTCTCTCTTCAGTTGAATAATGTTTTAGAATTTGGCGACTATTGGATGAACTCGATTGGAGACCTAGGTGCTTAACATGTGTTCTTTCTAATAAGATAAGAGTTAAAAAAATAAGATAATTATAGAATCTGAGTTGGATAGTTATTAAGAAGAAAAAAATGAGAAGCATAGAGATAAGAGAGGACATAAATAGAGCAGTTCTATACAAAAGAGTGAAACATGGACTTTGAATGAAGAATCTTGTGTTCCGTTTCTCTTTTAAGAGAGGGAGTGATTAAAGTTACTATTGGTCCCTAAAGAAAAGACATAAAGTCTTCGGGGTGAAAGTGCATGAGAATCAGTCAGATGACTCAGATAGAGAAAGCTTTCAATGATTTTGGAGAGGATTATTGGATTTTTCAAACGATGTCGTTTAGTTTTACATGTGGAGTGTATATGCTGGACACATCAGACACACCTCACCAGTTGTAATTACAAAAATGTAAAAAGGTGTTGTCATTGCAACGTATTAAAAGTCGTGTTAATAATTGCAAAATGATGCATACATTGTGTTATTTACTGTAATTAACTATGTTTAATATGGTTCAACCGCATAGAGCATAGAGCATCTTTTGATATTTAATGTGGTCAAGATTGAGAGTTTCTAATTTTGTGAATGTCGGGAAAAAATCTCAAAATGCAGGCTACTGGATGGAAGCTCGATGAAGCTATTCAACTTTTTTATGTAGGAAATGATGGTGGGTTAGGTACACAATCTGTATATTCTCCATCACAAGAAAGTGATATGCCCCTCGATCATCCAAATCTAAGGCGCGTCCATCTGCAGAAACACGAACCCTTCTCTGGTGTTTTCTAGTTTCCTAGTATATTATCAAAAATTGTTTGCTCTTTTCTTTCTTTTCTACGTTGAGTCGGGACGAGTTTGGTAGAGAAATACACAAGACATGATGATGGGGATGATGTACGGGCACCTTTACCTGTGAAAAGGGATGTTCTATATGACAATCCGATGCTCTATAGGTATAGCACTTTCTTTCTTGTTAATGACACACACAGGAATCCTATTTATATGGCTCTTTCTCTGATAGGAGACAAGAAACTTAGTTACTTTGTTTTTATTATGAATTGGTTGTAATCGATTACCTTGATATTTATTCTTTTTCATTCTTCTTGAGTTTTGACTTGGCTGTGAAGTTGATGGAATGAGAATCATCACTCTTTTAGGTATAAGGTTTTCCGCTCACAACTTAGCTCTGGTGATTCAATCATGAGGCTGGATATTGTCTTATCTTGTTTTATGTGTTTTTCTCGTTTTTCTTTTTGCTAACTTACTAATCATGTTTTCTCTGTAGTAGATCGTCAAGAGCAAGAGATTCATCACATGCAGCTCATTCCGTTGTTCCATTCCGCAATTTCGAGGAGGAAATGAAATATCCTGGAGTGTGGGAAGCAGAAGGTGCTTCATCTTCTTCTGCAGTGGATCGAGCTCAGGATAATCTTGCGTCTTTATACCGTCCTCCTTTTGCTTTGATGTTCCATGGGCCGTTTGAAAAGGTTTCTAGCTTTATTCTTTGAAAAATGTTCCATGGTTTTTTTTTACTGAAATGGACTCCAAATCTGCTTTGATTTGCTGTGAGAAAGTGTTCTCATTTCACCATAAGCATTTGTCTTTACCAGGTGATTGAGTGAGAAACTATTTTTGTTGGTTTCTATGTCCTAATATAAAACATCTGAGGCTTGTTCCTCCGTGCTGCCCAATCTTATTAAATTCCTTTTCCAGTCATCATTGGCATCTTTTTCATTGATTGGCTAAATAGTGGAGGGAGAGAGGACCTATGAAAATATGTTGGGATTCCTCACGGCTGCAGTGTAGTTTATTTGATTATAGATTTTTATGATAGTTTTTCTTTATTTTTTCATTGGCAGGATAATGTTATACATTAAGAATTGGAATTAGTGCACACAATCCTTTTCTTCCCATTCTTGTAGTTACTGACCACCAGCTTCATATTTGTTTTCTTTGTTTTTATATCATGCCGTGTGAGCTTTTTGTGGAGGGAGACTGCATGACTGCAATTTTTACTCTATATTAGGCCATAAAATTACTTTTATTTTTGTACAGGCTAAAGATAATGCAAGTATGCAGAATAAGTGGCTTATCGTAAACATGCAGTCCACCAAGGAGTTCAGCTCACATACGGTACTCGTTTTATTATCTTGACACTTGTGTGCATCTATCTCTGTGCTTCTGTACGTGTGAATGTGGTAGAACACAAAAGATATACTGTATCTTGGACATAAAAAGAAGTTATGGTCTTGCTAAACGTAAAGTAATTAATCACTTTATTGCCCTGGCAATTCTGAAATACAAATGCTATGAACTGTTGAAAAGACCTATCTATTTGGCCACTAAAACTCCTTGTAAACCTGGAGAAACTTGGACTTGTGGCAGATTGTTCAGGAGAATTGAGGTAAAGGATTAATTCCTTCAGTTGATGCAATGATCCTTGGCTTAGGCCACCTGGTCAATGCAGTTACTGGAAAAGCTATATGACATGTAATGTGGAAGGTTGTTAATGCAATGGGTAGAAATGGGGACCTATTAATCAAGGTTAATAATCGTCAACAGATGTTTTGTAGGCAGAAGATGATAATTTATTGGTTCGTAATTATACGTATTGTTGCTTGTCTTTCATGCTCCATACTAATGCTTTAACTCATTCTACAAGATCTTGTTGAACTTCATTGTTTCCGTTATTTTCATAAGTTTTTCGCTACACTTCCAAGTCGATAAAATATATGTTATTGCTTGCTACAATTTTACTAACTTTGCTACCGTCAGACGGTTTGTCGACGGTTGGTAGTGAAGCTAATAAAATTGTCCGGCTCGATACATCTTTGGTGCTAAGTGGCTCGATCTCATCTGTTTACATTTTATTTTGAGTAACCCATGATTGGGTTGAAGACTAATGCGGAATATGTGGAATAATAGAAGGCAATTACGGATGCCTAGGTTTCAAATCATGCAATGAACGATAATGGACTAATAGAGCAAGGACTATATTTTCCAGATACTATATGAAGGATTTATGATTGAAACCAAAGCTTTTGAGGATTCTTTTGTAATAAATAGAGAAAAGAAGATGGAAGCCGTCATTCGTTGATCCTAAAACATGCACACCGCCTCTGTACATATGTAATTCTATAGTGGGGATCTTGGATTGAATAGTGCTCAAAGTCTATCAAGAGTGAATCCAAGCTTCAAATTATGTCTCACAATCACATTTTTGTCTAGTGTCTACCATGATCGCCTTATTATCCGAAACCGAATACACCGCTTTTATCCTGTTAAATCAAAGATAGAAACATGATGTTGGGGCAAAATGCTCTATATTCATAAACTCATCAAAGCACCTATTTATACAAAAGAGTCCTAACCCAACTAGAAAAACTAACATAAGTGTTCTAACTAAATTAGAAAACTACTAAATTGCTCTACAAGCAATTACCATAGACAAATATATTTCTAACACTCTCCCTCAAGCTAGAGCATAAATTTTAATCATGTCTAGCTTGTTACAAAGATAATCACCTCTAACCCAAAAATAGAACGAAAAGGAAAATTTGAAACTTGAACTTCAACTGAAATCTCGAACATAATTCGAATCTGATCCAAACTGAATCTCTCATCAATTAAATGTAGACCCAAATAGGTATCCAGATAACTCACAAATTTCTGAACCAAACTGAATCCCACATCAATCAGATGTTGATCCAAACAGGTATCCAGACAACTCACAAACGTCGAGATGAACTTTGTATGCTAATGACACTTGGGTTTTGGTGGAGCTTCCTGAAGGTAAACGACCAATCGGTTGTAAGTGGATGTTTACTAAAGTCAATCCTGACGGCTCCATTGATCGTTTGAAAGCTCACCTTGTTGCTAAAGGCTATGCTCAGATTTATGGTGTTGATTACTGTGAAACATTTTCACCCGTGGCCAAACTTACCTCTATTAGACTTCTTATTTCGTTGACAACTTAGCACCATTGGCCCCTTCACCAACTCGATATCAAGGATGCCTTTCTGCATGGTGATTTGATTGAGGATGGAGTGACGGAGAGATGGCAAAAGTGATCTCGAAGGGATGGCAGAGAGAGAGAGAGAGAGAGAGCGCAATTAAGTGAGGGTACTTTTGGAATTTGGTATTAAGATCGAATCTGATCCAAACCGAATCTCACATCAATTAAATATAGACCCAAATAGGTATCCAGATAACTCACAAATATCTGAACCAAATTGAATCCCACATCAATCAGATGTTGACCTAAACATGTATCCAAACAACTCACAACGTCGAGATGAGCAAACCACAACAAACGGAACTCAATTCCGGCAGCAAACGTGCTCACGGGCATCGAAAATAAAATCTGACAACGAACAGATCTCGCGATCGCACCGGTCGATCCAAACAAGTACTCAAACCGACACGACGCGTCGGCGAGTCGAACCGGACCGCCGGAGCAAATTCCACCACGAACGTGACTCAGATGTGCGAAAAATTGAAGTGCGTGAAACACCGTCGCGAGCAACCTTTGTTCA
Organism: Salvia rosmarinus; assembly: GCA_036937905.1. Classification (NCBI taxonomy): domain Eukaryota; kingdom Viridiplantae; phylum Streptophyta; class Magnoliopsida; order Lamiales; family Lamiaceae; genus Salvia; species Salvia rosmarinus. The sequence continues at coordinate 12,046,312 of CM072814.1, forward strand.
CGCGCATGGGACCCACACGCGCCGACTTCGGTGGCGGACTTCCGGCGAAGGTTCGACGGACGGTGGTGCACCTCCTGTGCGAAGGTGTCAACCGATGAAGCTCCAAACTCAAATGGGTGGTTTTTCCTTTTTCAACCAAAACCCTAATTTTCAAATTTGAAACCCTAATTTCAAATTTCAAATTCCAAACCCTAGATCCGAACGTAGCTCGATACAATGTTAAATCAAAGATAGAAACATGATGTTGGGGCAAAATGCTCTATATTCATAAACTCATCAAAGCACCTATTTATACAAAATAGTCCTAACCCAACTAGGAAAACTAACATAAGAGTTCTAACTAAACTAGAAAACTACTAAATTGCTCTACAAGCAATTACCATAGACAAATATATTTCTAACATATCCAAACTCTGCCAAAGCAATATAAATATATCTCTTACTTAAACTGCTTAAAAGTTACCAAAATCATGACTTAATTGCTCGATTTTACATTCCAACTTCCCATCACATGATGAACTGCAGAGATGTATCCATTTTGGAATTGGAGTTTAAAAAGTTTTCTTAGGGATCTATGTTTCACTTCTAGTCTTCCAAATTTTCTTTGTTTTCTCACAACTGTTTTAGCTGATGCTCGAACTAGTTGATTATTTTAACCTAGAGTATATTTTCTATCACCTTGGAAATTGAGTTTGACCTAACTTCATGCCGAGTTTCTTAATCTATTCTCTCTTGCTTTCTAATATGATTTGGTTTTGATCAAATACATCTTGATGATGTCTTGACACACTATTTTCTGCTTTGAAGCTTAATCGTGACACATGGGCAAATGAAGCTGTTGCTCAAACCATCAAAACTAACTTCATCTTCTGGCAGGTATGTATTGTTTTGTTGCTATTATGGCTCGTCATGGGCTTTATATTTGAATTATCTTCTTGTTTTGCTGAAGGTAATTGTATACTTTGTAAGAAATTGTCTAATATATAATAGCTATTGCCTTTTGGTGTTTTAATCTATGAGCATGGTTTAAAAAGGTGCTACTGAGGCTAGCCTCGAGGCACCGCCTCACCAGTTGATCTCAGAACGTATGCCTCATCTGGCCAAGGCGCACTGAGTCGTCGAGGTGCTCCGAGGCGAGGAATTGACACAAATCTGTGAATTTTTTTTTTTATAATGGGCTTAGATAATTCTTGTTGCATTGGGTATGGGCTTTAAAGAAAACGGCAGAAATTGAATGAATTTTAAAAAATAACCAAATATTTCTCTTGTCTAATTTGCTGCTCTCGCTCTTCACTCTCTTGCGCTCTCCCTGTTCTGTCTCTCCATCTCTCTCGCTCTTCCTCTCTTGCCACCGACGCCACCGCAGGCAGTAGCGTATTGATTATGATTATTAGAGTTTAGTTTAAAATTTTAAAGACTTAAGTACTTAATATGAAGTTTTATGTTTTTTTTGTGTTTCCATATATTTATTATGTTTTTATGTGTTTTGATTATATTATTTATAATTTTTATATATTTTTGTGATTTACGCCTCGGACTGCCTCGAGACTAATGGAAAATGCATCGGTGCTTAAAACATATATTTAGACCTTGTCTGTAAGCACAATAACATAGGTTAAGTTACTGTGGTATGTGGCAGTACAATTTTCAATTTTCTTCATTTGCTGGCACTATAGTCAACTTTGACCTGCCTTAGAGGGTGTTTGGCTGTTTATTTTAAAGAGTTTATAAGATGTTTCAAAAGCTTATTAAACATAATGATTGAAAAGATTATAAGTTGTCAAAGTGTTTGGATAATTGAGCTTATAAGCTAGAGAAAACATCATGAGTTAGAGAGAGAAAATCATAGAGAAGTGAAGCCGATAGTATATATGTAGAAATTAACGAACCATAGAAATGTTATTTTGGTAAATTCACTGATACTTATAAGCTTATAAAAAATAAGTTGGGGTATAGCTACTTATTTCTTATAAGCTGTTAGATCTTATTTTCATAGCTTATAAGTTGTTTATGAGTTTATTTTGCCAAACACTTTGCATGAAGCTGTTTAAAGAGCTTATAAGCTTAGCCAAACACTCTCTTAATCAATCTTTGTAATTGAATTTTTAAGATTTATTTAGAGGTTTTGTAAGCATTACTTGATTTAAAAAACACTTGGTGGAAGGAAAAGGATTCTTTACTGTTTTATTTTGATTGTACTATCATATAGTTCTTCTGGTATATATACTATTATGCCAGGTGAAATATTCCTCATTGCCATCTTTAAAATATTATCCTGCTAGTTGCCAATTATTCTACAAACTAAGAAAAATATATGCTGCCTGAATTCTTTTGAAAATCGTGTTTAATGATTTTTCCTTCTTCTTTTAGTTGAAACTATTGTTTTTGCTTCTTACATGATTTCCATGCCGGATTTTTACCCACCATTCTATGCATTATAGGTATATGATGATACAGAAGAGGGTACTAAGGTTTGCACTTATTACAAGTTACACTCTATCCCAGTCATTCTTGTGATTGATCCTATAACAGGTCAGAAAATGCAATTGTGGCATGGGATGGTTCAACCTGAAAAGTTTCTCGAGGTAAATGAGCTATTGCTATGCACATATGCATGTAAAAACGTACATTCTTTTGTCCTCCTTTTCAAAACCAAAATAAACTTACACCCTCGAGACGACTTTGAAACTTCATTAATGTAGATAAGATAAAATTTATTACCATGTCGCTGACCTGGCCTTTACTTTTTTCTGCTCTAGGATCTACTACCATTCATGGACAGCAACCCCTCAGGTCATCATCTCAGTCTCTCTCATAAGCGTCCTAGAGAAGCTTCTCGGGTGCCAACTCCTCAGCTTCAACGTATGCCAGGTTTTTCTAGTTTTCTTGATGTTTTAATGATTGTCTTGTTCTGTCGAATGATGTTACTTCTGATGCTTCAACTAAGATAAGAGAGCTTGAAGATATTAGGATTAAATAATGTTAAATTATTTGCAAAATAGCAATCCTTATTTTGATGCATGTGTACAAGAGGCATCCCAGAGGCATATTATTTACAAAAGGACTATCCTTATTTAGTGATTTTGTTTTGAATTTGAATTGACGTGCAAGAGTTGAGTTCGGCAGGCGCTTAATTATCTTTCAGCAACTGAAGTCATGAAAGAGTTCTGTTGCATGGATAAGAAAAATTTTATGTAACCTAAAAAGGTTACCTAAATTCTAGATGACATATTGCTCCGTGGTTAGGTGGTTCTATTTTTTCTTCTCTATTTATCTCTATTAAATATTGGTCGAACGGTAGCTGAATGAACTTCGATCATCACATATCCTCAAATGGCTGCAGCTGAAAATAATGACGAAGATGAAGAATTGCAGCGAGCACTAGCAGTCTCTATGGAGAGTTTTGAGGAAATTGACGGAGGTGACTCGAAAGAAGGGAATGAGGCCAATACTCAGGAGAAAATGAAGGAGCCTGCTTATTTACCTTTGCCTGAAGAACCCAAGGGTGAAAGGAATCTTATTTGCAGAGTTGGAGTGCGTCTTCCGGATGGGCGTAGAGTTCAAAGGAACTTCCTCCGCAGCGATCCAGTTCAGGTAATGTGTTTATTAAGTGCCATTTGAATCGTTTATGCTTGGACTTCCATTTTGGTAAATAATTAGATGAAGATAGATGTAGTGATGTCAAGAATGATTCTGAGTCATGTATTATTGCTAAACATTAAGAGTGAGTTCTCAAAAGTATTTGTCTACTACACACTGCTTACTTATCATATATTGCAATCAGCTGCTTTGGTCGTTCTGCTATTCAGAACTTAAGGAAGGTGGAATCAGGCCATTTCGCTTGACCCAAGCTATTCCAGGTGCTTCAAAGTCTCTAGATTTTGATGCCGATTCAACATTTGAGGAGTCGGGTCTTGCCAACTCGATGGTTTCAGTCAGTTGGGAGGAGTGATTGCTTGATGGGAGAGCATTGTGATCCTGCTCGTTGAGGGTCCTGATCTTGACTCTGCTGAAACCTCTGTGTATCCCATGGTTGTTTTATTTAAGAGCAGCATGATTTCAGGGAAAAGAACTTGGAAAATAACTTATCCATCTTGTATATAGTCAACCGTGCTTGCATGCTTGGAAGACAATTGATCACATAATTGCTTCCTTTTAGCATGCTCATGCTGTAACTTTTAAACCTGATCATATTAATTTGTAATTTTCTTGATTTGTTTCTCTTCCAGCTTCTTAAATATCATGATCTTCTACTGTCATCAAATCTTTTCCGCAGTATAGCCCTAAAGGCCTTGAATGGTGAAATAACTCCTCACTTATTGAGGAAGTATTGGTAAATTATACTTCCTTATTGGAGACTCGGGTCATGTCCAAAAATCAGAAACAAAACTGGGAGGGAGAAAGTGGCAGGTTTAATAATCCATCTCTTATTTAAGGTAGAAATATTCATCTTAAAACACAATAAACATGTGCTGTAACCAAAATCCTGGTCCATGGCAGGTTTTTCATGAAACAGATGAAGCTAACATCTACCAGCTATACTCTCTTTGATTTGTATCAATCCCAACACACCAAAACTCTCAACTATGTACACCACTCCCACATCCATCATGCAATGCTGTCATCACACATAATATATATATATTATATAAATCATTGATCGTTTCGGTGACAGTGTAGCAGAAGAATGCTTGATCAGGAGTTGAGAGACCAGTCATAATCCTGTTAGGCTATGTTGACAGATCCACCATCACTCATCAGGTGCGTCAAAAGGCCTGCCTTACTTGCATCCAAGTAGTTGATGATCCAATTTGGGATCTCTTTCTCTTGACCGAAATCAGCACTGTACCTGCGAAGTTCAAAATTTGAGGACGTCGTCTTATTCATGGATTCAGTATATGTATGGTTATAGGTCAGCGATATAACTCACCACTTCATAACACGGGGGAGGTAGACCGTCCTCTTGGCTAGGTCTACCTGCATGCCGTCCTCCTCTGAAATACTCCCTTGCAGCGCTCTTCAGTTCAGATTCTATGCCCTGGCATCTGAAGAATCTGATTGACGGGCTTCCTCTCGTTGCATTCCACATCCCAAAATGAATCAATCGATTAACTTTGCTAAAACTCAACTGCACAAAGAATGTTATGCTCAGATATTTAGTTAATTTTTTAAGTAGTTAGGCAAAGATTTTGATTACCTCTAGGCGCTTGTCGCCATTACTGAAAGGCTTTATCAATGAGAATGGTGGTCTCCGGTTGCTTCTGAGAATGCCATTTTTCATAGAATTCAAAGAATAGGGATGGCCCCCGATTACATACATGAAATCAGAAAAGAAGGGCCTCCGATCAATCATCCCTCCGGGATGACCGATTCTGATAACAGCATGAATGGCCATACTGTTGTGCAGATTCAAAAAGAATGCCAGCTTCTCATCATGGGAAAGAGTCGTTAGGTCTACTCTCTGTAGACACTCCACCACATTTACATATCTACATTTGAGAATATTCAAAATTTAACTTAGCAAGTATGTACGCCACATACATTTACTAAAGCAACAAGCTTAAGGTTCAAATCCAATAATACCTCCGGAACTCTTCGCTGTTGCTGATCCCAATGTAGTCAAGATGAAGCCGATCATCAGAGGCATAGGACTCGAGTATGGCCGACATTATGCAGGTGAGCCTTCGGCTCACTGCAGCAGCGTCCTTGGGCTCGGAATCATTCACCACTCCTCTGAAGTTGTAGCATTTTGGTATGAATGGCTCATGCTCTAGGAATCGATAGAAATGATTGCCATCCTCAAATTCATTATCACTGCATCAAACATATCAATTTTACATTCCAAGTCCGAAATTTGCAGTATCCTTTTCCGAATTCATGAAAATGCTCTTACCTGAAGACATGATGAATAAAATGCCTTCTCGCAAGCTGCTTCCCAATCTCAACGGCCTGAGGAAGTATTTAGGTATACCAAAAGTTATTTCAGTTGCAAATTATACATGAAAGGTAGTTTATCACAACCAAGGATAATCCTTCTTGCACCAAAATATGTGAGCAGTTACGACACCATTTCTGTTCTACGTGAATAAGTACATCTTTTCCAGGGAAGGTCTTTTGTCATAAATACTAACAGCACTAATTTTAAATCTATGCAATAAAAAGACTATTCCCTTTCCCATAAGCTATTTTCCGAGTAATAATCATAAAAATTTCCAGAGACTCATACATATATGAGAAAATTATTGAAGTTTTAAGGTGGAAATTTCCAGCAAAAAGATATAAAAAATGATGTAAAAAAGCATGCAGCACTACAGTAGAATCCTACAAGTCAGAGAATCTGAACCAATCACTTTTAAATAGCTAGGGACGTTTGAAATATAAACATAAAAAAAATAATAATACCCAAAGTCAACTTAGCCTAGTGCTAAAAATAACTATAATTAAAGGCACACAAATCTTTGATAAAATAATAATTGCGACGTCACATATGAATCCAATTGTTGCTTTCCAACTTTTCATCAGTCCTAGAGGATTGACGTTTATCTTGCCAAAATCATCGGCATTTACAAAGACGCGAATATGGAATTGACAGCCATAACCGAGTGAAAAGAATTCAATTATAGTGACCATTAGATAGAAAGTTGACATGCAAAATCCAATTACCAATTAAGAATTATTGATAAGCCAACCACCATAGTATCCTATCCGATTTTTTGACGAAATCAACATATTAATCAACGAATTTTATCAAGTCCGAAATCAAATTAAAGCATTCGACACGGGGCTCATAAAAGCTTATTCCTATCTCAGTTCAGTAAATCTTACAAATAAATTAGACTATACAGGTCAATAAAATATGATATCATAATTCTCGTTTAAATTAGTATTTTTTCTAACGCATATAAACGTATGTATATAAATTAACACATCTAATATAACTTGAGAGTTGGAGAAAACGAATTCGAGAAAATTTGGACAGACATCATATTCGGCACGTCCCATTTTCATCGGTCCTAAAAAAATTGGTCTTTATCATGTATGAAAGTCGATCAACCGTGTGTGTATTTTCTCTAAGGAAAAGAAAAGAAAAGAAAAGTAAAGCACTTAATTTTTGAGCATCCAACTTTCATCATTGCTCGAATGGTTGGTTTAGCCAAAGAGTGCAATTATTAATCCCCTTGTGGCCTTAATTATTAGCGCTTTCACATTCTTGATTATTTTCTACAACTAAAACACGAGATCACCCACATCCACTGTTATATTAGTTGCTTTTTTCAATTATCACAATAATTTAATGAAAAAAGCCTAATCCGGTGAACTGCTTACAACGGTCTTCATATTCAACTACATAAAGAAGATCACCAAAAACAATATTTAATCATATTAAACAACCAATTTGATATCGTATCTTGATTTTATTTAGCTCTGAGTCTTTAATTTTGCCGTGAACCGCGGATTAAGAATTTATTTATTTATTTATTGCAATTTGTGCCTAAATTAAGCAACTAACTTAATATGTTCGTGCTCGTCACTAAATAAAAATATGCGCAGATTGTATAATCGTTAATGGTGTACAACAACACAAATTTATTTCAAAACAAAGCACATGAGCGATTTATTTGGATGCATCGAAAAGTAGCTAAAAACATACATCTAAATTTTTAAAAATGATGTCTTTAACGAAAATATTATGGGGAAAAAATAAAGGCATCTCCACATTTCGCTTAAAACTTATATAGTTTAATAGAAATCGTAACAGAAATCCCTTGCAATCGATGTAACGTAGAAACCAACGTTTTGGACGGTAAAATAAATAAATAAGAGAGAGAGAGACGGTACCTTTTCCGGCCGCAGTCCAATTGGTGTATGAGCTCCTCGACGAGCTCGGCGCCGGAGAAGCAATTCTTCACGTATTTCATCTTCGTTATGCGGTCCTGGATTGGCACTCTGCCGCACTACCCTAACTATCTCCGCCATCTCATCCATCACCACCACCTCGCCTTCCTCGTCGAATCCGTACACAGGAGGTGCCGGCGCGTCCTCGGGGCACTTCGTCCCCAGAATCTGCTCCATTTGGCCTCCAACATCCCGCTGTTGCGCAGCGAGTTCAGCGCCACCAGACCTCCGATCAACTTCTCGTTGAAGAATAACTGCGGCACGAAGACGCCGCCCGTCCTCTCTCTCAACTCCTTCCCTCTCCCAGGGTACACGTCGATGTTGATCTCGACGAAACTCAGATTCCTCTCCCGTAGGAACGACCGCACGGCGGTGCTGTCGCGGCAGTTCGACCGCGAGAAGAAGCTTATTCTCCCTTCAGCTCCTTCGTCCCCTGCCTCGGCATCTTCACCACCTTAACTCCGACCAGATTGAACTCCTTCACCAGGAGATCTTCGCCGTCGTCTTCTTCGTCCTTCGTGAGCGAGGATATGCGCTTCAGCGCCTCCGACACGCTGTTGCTCTTCTCCCGGAAAAATTTTCCGATGGCCGAGGCCGGAGAATCGAAGGTCTCCGGCAGGAGAGCGACCTCTCCAGCAGCCCCGGCGGCGCCTCCGGCTTCGGAAGAAGCGAGTGCGGCTGGATGATCATTCCGTTCCGGTGAGAATCCGATCGGTCGTCGGGAGAGTTAGGTGAATTTGCATTGATTGCGTCAGTTTGGGGGCTCGGATTTTGTGCTATTTTGGCATCGAATTCAGTTTGGATGTGGGGATTGGGGAAATCGAAGTCGGCGATATCTCGTGCCATCCTAGGCAAATCGACGGCAACAGGTAGGGGATTTTCCATGTGGGAGGAGAAGGTTTATAGAGAGTGTGTGTGTGTGTTTTGGCAAAGAATGAGGATTGATGGGATTATGGGAGGGAGAAAGGAATTGAAATGAGAGAGAGAGAGGAGCGGAGACGACGGGAGTGACAGTTATGTTGGAGGGAGAGTACATATATATATAAGGATAACATATTGACTCTCTCTAGATCCATATATATAAATATTGCATTTTAACTGTGTATATTGTTATTTATTTGGGAATTTTGATTTATATATTCTGTGTAATACTGAATTTAATTTACCCAAACAATGGGGTAATTAAAAGAAGTTCAAAATCCTCTCTGTGTTCTAACTTCTAGGTGGCCTGCCAAGTAACGGTATGATTTCTATGTTTCAAATGCTATTTTAATTTTTTCGTTATAAATGTTGAATATAATACATGTATATTAATGTGAATATATTCGAGTCATTCGACTAATGTGAAAATTGAGCATGTAAATTTAATAATAGAATGGTTAATGTTTGAAATCAAAATGTCCAAGTCCGACTCCATCATTATATGATTTTAAAAATGTATTTATCCAATAAAAAAATCAAAAAGAAATTTATCTATAATTATGTTATCACAACAATAATGGGAACACGAGAGCAATTTTAGTCTCATTAATTTATAACCTATGGACAAGAACGTCTAATTAAAAAAGAAAGAAGAAACTGCAAAAGTATTTATATAAAAAAAACTGCAAAAATATTTATGCTATCTATTAGTTAAAAATTATTTATAAACATGAAAATTTGTTTAAATTCTAATGAAAACCTTGACATCAATTTATAAACAAACTTCAAACGTAATTTTGTAATAAATTGGAATCTGGAAGAGTCAACTGATATTCGTTTTCGAGTAATTATATATAATCATATTTTTATAAAAAATTAATGTGACGGTATCAGATATACCGAACAAGTTAAATAGTTGAGCAATATTGAGATAAAATTCAGTAGGAATTTGATTGACATAATTATCTGACCTCCCTAAGAAAGTACAATTAATTTGTTATTAAGGAAACATTAAATTTAAAAAGAAAGAAGTAATATGAAAGAGTACATTAAAAAAATACTATAAACTGAATCAAGAAATAATCAATACCAACGATTCGTATTGAATTTATTCGCAAAGTATATATCACAAATTGCAATTTCTCTTAATTTTCAAAAGCATAGTCTTTTAGTTGAACACGTCGGATTTATATAATTTTTGTCGACAATCCATTACGCAATTTTGAATGGGAAATAGAGAAAAATTATCAACCATGCTCATATATATGTTTCGAGCTCATGAATTTGGTAACTTTCCTCTTGTACATTAAAGTTAAAACATACTATATCCAATTCCAACTTCACGAACAAAAAAAAAAAGATGAGGTGATCTCATGTGCGGACGTCCGATACGGACAATGATATTTTTCTTCAGTACAGATGATAATTTTCTTTAATATAAATGATAATTTCGAATTATAGTTTAAAAAATAAATGATATTTTTCTTCAATATAAATGATACTTTTGTTAAGAACAAATAATACTTTTGTTCAGCCGTACCGTAAGGGCGAATGTACATGAGTATATGTGAAGGAAGATAGATAAAATGAAAAATAAAACAAATAATTTACATATTGTTTTAATGGGTAAGTTATATGGAATAGAAGAGGTCAAAAATCAAAGGATGAGAAATAAATATTTGTAGGTAGTTGAATAAGTCTATGATGGACCGGCCATTTAACACAAACATTTCATTTCTTACGCGCACTTGTTTATATTTCAAACCTCTTCTCGCCGGCGTCCCACCATGCGCTAGTGCTACTTAAAATCGAGTTGAGTCGAGCAATATTTATTTTTTTATTTTATAAATATGTTTTATTTACATATGGTTGGAAATTTAATAATTTTATAAATGTTCGTTTTTTAAAATTCTTTTTTGATGACGAAGTGCAAAACTAGGGTTACGACCGGATCTAAGTGTGGTAGATTCACGATTTGAGTGGATTTTGGTTTTGGAGAGATATTGGTCAATAGAATTGACTGTTTTTAGGTTTGAATAACTCTTGACATGCTATCTTCTCCAATAAATAAATAGATAAATAAGTAAATGTACAAATAAAAACAAGATGAGACTACTTAGATGAAAAAAGTTATGAATTTTTTATTGATTTAAATGGTGATATATAATATTGTATAAAAATGTACATTTAAATAGAAAAATCATCTTGATATTATTTATGTATAATTTTTCAATATTTTCTTTAGTTTGTAGGAAGATTATTATATAAGTTCTTATTAGGTTGATTAATTATAAGTTGTAACATTACGATAGTATAGACTTTTTTATTACAATACTATTTTCCATCTTTAATTATCTACTTGTGGCTTGCATGCGATTATTATAAGAGCCATGGTGTTGAGAAAATTCTGTAATATTAAGTGTTTTAAAAATATCGAAACTTCCCGTTGATGTAACATAGTACTGCTAATATGTTAGGTAGTGAGTTTTTTATGTTTATAGGTTTCAGTAGAAGAACCATTAATATAGTTATCTAATACTAAAGGAGTTCAATCGCAGTAATGAAGCAAATCATACTGATAGAAGAATCAGTACAACGAACTAAAGAAGCAATGACGCAACACTACTAAAGTGAAACGCCATCGAAAGCGAAGGACGAATGCTCTTCAAGAATGAAGGACTCGATACATCAAGATTGAAGGATAATAGCGCTACTGAAGATAGACGGACAAAGAAGTCAAGAAAAAGACCAAGTTTCATATCAACAGAAGAGAAGAAGAAGATGATGCAGAAGAGTAACGTCAGTTGTAGTGCCTACTGAAGTTACACGAAGTCAACATATTGAAAAAATATAGAGTCAACTCTAGTGAAGATACCCGAAGTCAATTGTACTAAAGTGACACAAAGGCAGCCTACTGAAGAAACACGAAATATTTTAAAGCGTGAGTATTTGTCTTCGACGTTTCAAATCGAATATGCAGAGAATCCTGACATGCTAGAGTGAAGTACTAGACCTGCAAAATGCTTCATGTACGATGTTGAAAGCACGAAAAGCGACGTACTAGGATTCAACGTGAAGAATTTAAACGATAAATGGAACGGATGTGACTGGTGTTTCATCTAATGATACTATTCATCGCCCCTTTTATAAATACCCACGATATCCAACTCTTTGAGGTTACAGGAAAACGCTGAACTTTGAAATTTGCAAGCTTTCAAGCTCATATCTTTTCAACATTCGATCATCGGATTTTCGAAGAGTTGAATCTCTCAAAGATATCAAGAAATCTCGAGTACAAATATAAATATTTACTTATGAATTACGCATACATTTCCTTAGTGTTCAGCTTTTAATTTTAAACATCGACACCTAGATCCGTTAAGTTGTTGTCGGTAACAACTTAATCCTAAGTTGGAAAACCAAAATCCTCTTTTAAAACCCTATAATTAGGAGTTGGAATAAGAAGTAGCCAAATATGCAGCGAAGTGTTAGCTTTTAAAAGTTTAGGTTTCTTGTACTCGTAAGCAAGCAGATATGTTTCCTTGCACCTATAAGCAGAGGAAGATACTGCAAATAAGTCCGGGAACATATAATGTGAACTTTTGTACCTAAGTATTATTCACCCGTAGCAAGACAATCCCAGTTAGTAGATTGACAAATTTATCAATCTGTGGATGTAGGAGTTGATCTCTTCGAACCACGTAAAACTCTAAGTGTGCTCTCTTTCTATTCAGTACTTTAATTTATATGTTATTGAACTGTCATCACTATCAACACACATATCACAACATACCTTTGAAATCTTCATCGGTCCTTTCTACTAAAGAAAAAAACTAATACTGACTAAGTTATTATTTAACTAAGTCATTTTCAGTATCGGTTTCACTAAAGCAAAAACGTAACCACCACTTCCACACTGAAACTAGTTATCACTCCAACTGATCAGCTGATAAGTCATCAGTAGGATTGCTAACTGACCACACTCGGTACAAGACTCCCTATTGTTGAACTGATTATCAGTACTACTCTCCGTACTGATTGATATCAGTTATCCGACATCTACTGATCTCAGTAGAATGTCAAGTCTTGTTTTAAGAAAAGCTTAAATTTTTCTTAATTGATGTATTCACTCCCTCTATACACCAATACGATCCCCACAGGACCATCATCAGGTCTCATGCTGTCGTCTGCACGGTGTGACTCTATCTCTCTCTTTATTTTAAAATTTAATTACTTAATAGTTAATTATATTAAACTAATCATCAAAATATAATTATTAATTATTAAATTCTAATCAAGAAATAAATAAGAATAATTAATAATAGCCAATAAAATAAGAATAATTATTTTAAAGTTTGGTTTATTATCAAATTTAACACCATTGTAAAAAATCATGGATTACTATTATTTTATAGTAATATATTAAATGTCCTTATTATACTTGACACACACACATATATATATATATATATATGTGTGTGTGTATAAGATTTGGATCATCTAAGAACATATATGTTGGTGAGAACGTGCAAACGTTGCACTAAATGTATAAAGTTATTGTACTAAATATATATAACTATTGCACAACAGTAACATTGCAATTGAATTTTAGTGCAACAACTTTATATGTTAGTTAAGTGCAACAACTTTATTTTTGATTCAATCTTAACTAATCTCAACAATTTCAATGCATTTGCTCTCCCCTTATATGCTCGTAGATTGGATCCGGGTCGAATCCGACCCGAATACTCGATCAATAGGGATGATCATACGGATTTTTGCCTCATCCGAACTGATCCAAAAATTCAAAATTTGAGAGAGAAGAATTCGATTTGAATTGAAAATCCGAAATCCGAAAAATCAAAATATTTATAAAAAAATCCGATCCTAATCGAAAATCCAAAATTCGAAAAATAAACGAAACCAAATTTTGTTAATTCTTATATATATATATATATATATATATATATATATATATATATGTGTGTGTGTGTGTGTGTGTGTGTGTGATTTTAAAATATTTAAATAAAATATTATTATTATTATATATAATTGATTTTAATTTTAAAAATCCCATCCGAAATTTTGTAATTTGGAAAATGTCAATCCGATCCGAACCGAAAATCAACCAAATTTCGGATCCGATATTCAATTTTCGATATTTTGTTTACCCATATCGATCAACGATCCACCATATATATATATATATATATATATATATATATATAAGTGATAATTGTTACTGAACAAAAGTGACATTTATTTTAAATACAAGTGATTGTTCTTAAAATTAAAAGTGATGTTTGAGTAAAATGACAATTATTCGAAAAATTAATAATATTAATTTTAATTATTTAATTTATAAATAACAGTTATTATAAATAAAAGTGACACTTGTCATTAAGAAAAATGATAGTTATTTTGTTTTATTAAAAAGATATAAGTATAACATATTCTGAATAAAATTATAATATTTATTAAAAAAACAATTTCATAAATAAAAATAAATAAGTTGGATTTGGATCAGATACAACTCATGCCCGTGGTTCATCATGAGTCGTGACACCCTTTCTTGCTGATTGGAATATTCATCATACAATCTTTGTCAAACGATAGCCTCTATGAGGTCCGTGCCCCATGTTGAATTTGAGTTAATGAGGCCCGACACCATGATGTTCCGAGCCGCAGTGGCGGAGCCACAGCTTGTGATGGAGGGGCAATTGCCCCACCTCAAAATTTGCTATTAATACTTTAGTATTAGGAAATATTATAATTTTATCAAAAGTTGACCCATCAATTTTTTTTAAAAATAGGGGCTTCAACCCATTTTAAAATATATACGTATAATGCATATGTAATTGTGAAAGAGAATAAAATTAAAAGAGAGCCCAATGATCGATTCACAAAAGCAAACACTGATTTACTTCTTTGCATGGAATGTCTTTCTCCAAATGACAATTTTTCTAGTTTTGATAAAGTAAAACTATTGCATTTTGCAAAGTTTTATCCATTTGATTTTTCTTCAGTTGAGATAATGGTTTTAGATAACCAATTCCAGAATTATTTCACGGATGTGCATTCTTGTGAAGACTTTATCAATTTGAAAGGGATAGGAAGTCTTGCAAGAAACTGGTGACGACAAAACGAGATATTGTGTGTATCCGTTGGTGTATAAGCTCATTAAGCTTGCACTTGTTTTACTTGTGGCAACTGCAACAGTGGAAAGAGTTTTTTCCGCCATGAAGATTGTGAAAAATCGGCTTCGAAATAGGATGGAAAATCGTTGGATGAATGATTGTTTGGTTACTTACATCGAGAAGGAAATTTTTGGTACAGTGGATAATGAGTTGATATTACAACGCTTTCAGAATATGTGTAATCGTAGGGAATTACTGTAAAAATATTTTATGATATAACTATTGTCTAATATATTTTTGAGTTCTTAAATATTTTGCCCCCCCTATGTCCGGGGGCCTGGCTCTGCCACTGCTGAGCCGTATCAATATACTAGTATAGCAAAATTACAGATTTTTCTTATATAACAATATATAAAATTTCCTTTTTATTTTTATTAAATGTATATATATATGGGTTGTTTATAGGAAGAACCCTCTCTAAGATAAGAAATAATAACTTATCACCACCTTAGATTTCATCTAATCTAATGGATAATATTTAATTCATGCTTAAAAATGAGTTTGACTTTTTTTTATACTATTTTTATGGTTTTAAACGTGTTAGGGGAATTATGGTAAATTTAAATATTCGTCTAAACCTGATTTTTCGCCCAAATCCTGATTCACCTTTTCTCTCTCATGAAAATAGTAGTTGTGCATATGATTATAATGGTTGTGCATAAGATTATAAATACTTATTCGAAACAAAACAGTAACTAATATTCAAACTTATAAAATTTAGAATCCATATTTGAATAATAATTAACGTAAAAAAATAATACATTGAATAATAATTAACGTATATATTTTTATCTTAAAATAAAGATCATAATAAGAATTCGCATTGAAAACTCGCAATTCGTGGGTGGAAAAAATGATGTATAAAACTATGATTATTTCCGTAATTATGCTAATGTGCATAATTAAATAATAATTGTGAATATGATTGTGCATAATGGTTATATGTACGTGATACTTAAAGGCAATTATGCAAACATGTTTTAAATATAAATAATGTAGTTCAGTACTGTGCACAACAATTAGTAAAACAGTGCATAAGAATCAACAAACTCGATGATGCCATAAATATTTGCTATGATTTTATCCAAAAAAAAATATAGTGCAATATTCAAGAAATTATGTTTTCGAATTTTTATAAAAAAAAATCAAAACAAATAAAAAGCATAAATCTCTACAAATAAATACGTACCATAAATATAGCATATAATCCCATATTTTTAGGAAAAGTCGGTTACACTCAATAATAATTTTACTACATTAACCTTTTAAAAAAAAACTGTAAAAATAATTCCAAAAATAAGTATAAATCTCAACCATCAAATCAAGCAAAATATACGTCCAGGATTAGTTCTTATTTCTCAAAAAAATATGAGTTCTCATTTGATCCATCCCCTATATAACAAAGTAAGTAATTTCTAAAATACAATATGAATAGTCCAACAAATTATAGGAAAAATAGAACATGTATATGGCAACAATTATATTCTTTTAGAAGTTCAGAAAACATATGAGACACGAGAGTATTTTTTTTAGTTATTTATTTATATATACAATTATAGCATGTTTTTAACTAATCACAAAAACTTCTATGGACTCTCCCCTATCATGTGCGTGGGTTTGGACTAGGTCGAGTTCGATCCGAATACCCAACCCACGATCCAATATATATGAGTGATAATTGTACTAAATAAAAATGACAGTTGTTTTAAGTAAAAGTATTTTATGGTTATTAATAATATTGAATGTTTTTATAATTAAAAGTGATAGTTGTTTTTGAATAAAAATGATGGTGCTTATGAATAAAAGTGAATGTTCTCATGAATAAAAGTGAATAAATTGGACCCGGTTGGACCAAACCCACGCTAACTATACTGCGCGGCACATTTGAGTTCGCTACCTCTTACATAACAGAGTTTTGATATATTAATTTGAATCGTGAAGGGGTTTAATAGAACACTAGAAATGAAATTATCTTATGTATGGATGGATAATCGTTGTCCCCACGGGCTTAGCTCAGTTAGTTAAGTATTAGCATATTTGGAACAAGGACCAAAGATTTAGTCCTAGACTCATAGCAGTCGTAGTATGAGTGTTTCACCCTCTTTATGGTGACTCCTTGTGAGCACTAGGCAACGTGATTTATTGTTGAGTCATCTTAGCTTCATAATTGTTGAGTCAACGTGATTTATCCTTTCACATTCTCATGGAACTAGGATGTAGGGGCTTCTGATGAGATAACTTCCCTTTAGAATAAGGATAATAGTTCATATGCATGCAGATAGATAATTATCCATGTTTGGCCATCAGTGGAAATTTCCTTTGCCTAATTGTTCTTTTGAAAAAAACAAACTCGGAACAACAAAAATTCATTACACTTATATTTGGAAAATAAGCCACTGTGACACGTTTAGTGGTTGGCTAGCTAACCATCAATTAGACCGAGTAAACCATTTTGTATCGAAAATTGATGCATTTCCATTATCGCATATATTTTTGAGGAAGAGGTGGATATTGGAATATGATTACAAGCAATTTCTTGCTTTGAATTAATTGCTTATAGATAGTGAAAATAGAAGTATCTTTGCTATCAAAAATTGAGCTTTAATTACTCGCAAATATCCGGCGAGATTCTCGTCTTAACTTGCGCTTAATATATTAGAGTGTACATATGGCCAAAACGAACGCACATAAATTTGTTTTGCAGAATTGACAAGTAATTTTATGGTTTTAATCATAAAAATTATTTAAGGTTCAATTCTCAAGAAAAAAATGCATATCGACAGAGTCGGCTCAAATTTTACAACAAATTGTGTGACCTTATCGAATATAGAAGATGATTGGATAGAAAGTAAGGTAACTTGATCTGCATATAGTTCGTCGAAACAATGATGAGATGAGCCTGCAAACAAGTTTGGAAGAGATTTTCCGAGAAGAGTCTCCGACACTCAAGTTAGAACGTGTAGAGAGTGTTTTATATGCGATTTTATCACGAGAGAGCAAAAGTATTACTTGTAAATATGTGTGTTTGTGAGTATGAAGTAACAGACCTTCCTATGTTGCATGTGGGGGTATTTATAAAGGCATAGGTGGAGAGATACATGAGTGGGGGCATTGTGCATGAGATGGTGCTCCTATATTTTCGGATAGCGGACCACATGGGATCATGGGTATTCGAGCAGAGGCCTGTCTCAGAAAGTATTGAGGGTCAGCTCTGATATTAGAGTCAATTCAGACAAATATATGTTCTGGAGACAGAGGATCTTATGCTCGGAGCTGACGCTTTGTCTGCTTATGAGATGTCGTTGGGCCTTGAGGTTTTGGGCAGCATCATGGGCCTTTTTATTTGTACACCACAAACATATATTTTGTCTCTATCACATATAAATGACAAGGCTTAAATTTTAAATACATATCAAAATTCCATATAAAAGATAAAATAACACGATCCAAGTTATTTCCAAATCCGACAAGTTATTTCCGAGGGGGAAATTGCCGTGTAAAGATATACATATTGGTGCGAATATTTGGATACAACTCTAAGCCTTAACTTTCTGTTGAGTTATTTTTTGTAGCGGTGAGGATTCAGATTTCGGTTCGGATTTTGATAATCCGAATCGATCCGAAAATCCAAATTTTGAGAGATAAAAATCCGATCCGAACCGAATATCCGAAAAGCCGAAATCCAAGAATCCGATTTTTTTATAAAAAAATCCGAACCGAACTGAAAAATCCAAAATTATGAATAAATCGAAAATCCAAACCAATTTTGTTAATTTATATATATTTATATTAAATTTAAAATTATTTAAATAAAATATTATATTTATATATAAATTATATATAATTTGGATTTTTGGATTTTTTTCGAATTTAAAAAATCCAATCCGAACCGAATTTTAAATTTCGGTTTGATTCGGATCGGATATTCGATTTTTGGATTTTTTACCCACCCCTAATTTTTTGGACCGTAAATAAGTCATAAGTTCTAGAATTGCATCTTCTTCGGATGCGCAGCGCCAACACTTTGTTTATGTTGAAATTGTCAAAATGATGAAGTGAGAAATTAGATGGATTTATGACTAAATCTAAGTTAGGTGTAGTCATAACTAAGTTGATTTGGAGAAGAGTTTAGTCAATAAAACTGACACTCTTTGACGTGCAGCCCCAATGGATTATATTTAATAGTATTTTAGGTAAATGGACAATTATTTTTTGATAAGATAAAAGAACAACTATTAAGTAATTATGTGTGCAGAAATAGGATACGTGTATGTAGGAATGATGATTGCACGATTTTGAATATTTGCAATAAAATTAGCGATGAATTGGCCCATAGGAAACTCATTCAATTTTTCTTGAACGTGACAACATTTTTTTTTTAAATCTTGACTTGTTAAAAAATAAAAAATAGTGCGTAATCATTTAATTCAGAAAGAAAGCTAACAGACACAGGTGAAACTATAAATTCTCATACTAATTCAACATATACTATTCTAACGCCCCAATTTTCGTAAGATAGAACCTTAACATCCTTACATTAATAATTAACATAAACGATTGTTTACAACAGAAGATTTAAAGAAGAATTATATATTTTGACTCATTGATTATCATTGCTAACACCGTTGTTCATTGCCTCAGTTCATCACTTCTTATTGTTAGGATCGGGTCGAAAAACGCAGCGGAAATTAAAAAATTTCGAAAGAATAAATGAAATAACGAGTATTTCATTTCAACGATTTTAACGACTTTATGTTAACACAATATAAGGCAAGAATGATCAAATCATTGCATACATTTTCGCACTCCGATTGATGAAGGGATAAGAAGCAATCGATTGCTTGTCCTTCAAACTCGTAAGGATCCAAATGTCTCCCCTTTATCAAGTCCACACTTTGTAGAGCGAATCGAGTGAATAGTTTTTCGCTAGCAAAACCAAACACTCCTTTTTGTGTATTAAAAATCAGACGTCAAGCTTGAAGAAGAGAAAATAGGAACGTTCCACTATCTTAAGGAATGAAAACAATCATCCTTAATTAACAAAAACGTTTTTCCATATAAATGATAATTAGTATAATTAAATAAGGAATTAATTCACTAATCAATTCCCTCTTTATGGCAACGTGATTTACTATAAGTGAATCCTTTTTTTATTCTTTTCTTCTATCTGGATTGTATCTGGATTACTTTTATCCGGATACAGTTATATATATCTATATATATATATAAATTTGATTTTTTCTAGATTCAAAATTAATCAAATTTATTTTATATCTATTTAAATTAATCTAATTAATTTAATACTCCATCCGTCCACCAAAAACGTGCATCGGTTTTGGTGGCACGAGTTTTAAGAAAACTATAATTAGTGTAAAGTAAATGTGTATAAAAAGGTGTGTCATTTGGATAATAAATGAATATATTAATGGATTGTGAGTGTAAAAATATGGGCCATGAGTGTTTTCATTACCACAGAGTTCCCTCGATTCTATCGCGCCCAATCAATCCAAATTTTAGTTGGCCCAATCATTTCAAATGCACTGAAATGTGGAGACCGAAAGAAAAGGAAGGTCACTGTAAAATCGACGGATTTGATTTTCTTGGTCGACACCAATGATTAATCAATCGTCGATTTCGTAACAAATGAAAAGGAATCTAAGATTTCAGAACAAATGAACAAATGAAATTGGATTAAGTAAGATCTGCAGAAAAGGGGTTAATGTATAGCAGCAAAAGTGTAATTGAACGGAAAGCAGAGACGCATTGGCTTTCGTGATGTGCAGTGGAGTTTTAAGGGGATTATAAACAAATAAAGTTTAGCACTTGCAGATTACAACCCCTCATTAAAAAAAGAAAAAAACTTACCGGGTCGGACCGGAACCGGACAAAACGGGCCGGGTCTTGATCGATCCGGGTCCAAGCGGTTCTGGAACCGAAACCGGAACCGTTGTTTTAAAATTTAATGGGCTTTGAACGGTTCCGGATCGGTCCCGGTAAAGACCGTCCGTTGACATCCCTAATCCCAATGTCTAAAAATACGAAATGGGATGTTAAACCCTAGATATACTACGGAGGCTTTTTCAAAATTATATATAAAGCGCAGATCCATTTCCAAAAATGTACAAAATCAAAATATCTCTACTTTCCAATTTTTATGTATATATGTCGGTGTTATTGGAAGCTTGGTGTGTAATGAATTTGTATGACTATATGAAATAAGGGGCGCAACGCGAAGTATAGCTAGCTCTAAGAGAGTTAATGTTGAAAATTTTGGACTACAAGGTTGCTAATATCAAAAAATTATTAAATATATCAAAATTATAAAGTTAAAAATATTATTTATTTTTGTTGGGGTTCTGAGTCTCCAGCTTCGCCCATGTATAATAATAGTTATTATGTTTTCATGTGTACTACTACATCGAATACTCTGGATCTAAATATTTAGAACTATGAGATAGCTAATAGTTGCATATTATCAAAATAAATATATCATAAACATATAGGTCCCTCAAATAGTCTCACTTATACAATCCCTTCATCATTCCTTATTGATTAAATTCTTTTAAATTATATAGTTCATTAAATATCACTATGATGCTGCAAAATAACTTCTATCACAAAATCCACACACCGAGAGAGAGCCAAACTGTAAATTATACAAGATCCAATTATAATAAAAAGAAATACCCTTTATTACATACCGAATTTAATTAATAAAGCTTCTATTAATTGATCTTAGAACTCAATAAAACTTGAAATGGACAAAAGATAAGAGAAAAGATTAATTATTTGCTAGTGAAATTATCAAATTAACAGAGAAATTTGGGCAAATTCTTGAATTTCTAAAGTTATTAATTAAGTTAAATAAACATCTTTATTGTCATCACTGAGAAATCTTTTAGTTAAATCGAAAATTACAAGTCGGAAAAGTCCAACAAAATCCCAACCAACAGAGCAGCAGTTTAACCGCGCGGCGGAGATACCAATTCCGGAGGCACACAACATCATCTTCTTCGATTCCTCCGCCGCATTTCCAAATTAATCTTTTCCAACTTCAAACCCATCACACATTCCTTGTCAATCTCTCACCACAATGATCCACCGATGCATTCCCCAGGCGCATCCTCCTCCCCTCCCAACCTTCAGACCCAAAACCCTCATCAAGCCCACCATCCGCTGCAAATTGGAGCAGAAAGCGCCGCCGCTGGCGGCCGGCCCGTCTTACCCGGGCGGGATGAGCCCCTACACGGGCCGGGACCCGAACGTGAAGAAGCCCGGGTGGCTGAGACAGAAGGCGCCGCAGGGGACAAGTACGACGAGGTGAAGGAATCGCTATCGAGGCTCAAGCTCAACACTGTGTGAGGAGGCGCAGTGCCCCAACATTGGGGAATGTTGGAACGGCGGCAGTGACGGCATCTCCACCGCCACAATCATGTTGCTCGGCGACACCTGCACCAGGGGCTGCCGCTTCTGCGCCGTCAAGACGAGTAGGAACCCGCCACCCCCCGATCCCATGGAGCCCTACAATACTGCCAAGGCTATTGCTAGTTGGGGGTAATCAACCTTCTTTGCTTTCCTTTTTTCATTTCACTGTGTGCATTGAGGTGAAGTGATCAGTTTATTTTCTTTTACTATAGTTTTTTGAAATAGTATTGAAGCATGATGTTATTTGTATCGTGATGGAGGAAATTTATAACTGATTGATATTATTTTATGTGTATTTTAGAAGTTATTTCTCCTAGTAGGCTGCATTGTTATCAGTATCTTTGTTTTCTGTTGGGCGAAATGCAAATTTACTCCTTGTCACAATGTTGCAAATAAACCCTTAAATTCTATTATAGCCTAAAGCCCTTACACTGTGATAAGGTCTTGCTTCATTATGTTATAATATGTACTGCCATTCGAGAATCCCTTGAGGTGCGATTCTGGATGCATGGTTGTGTGGACTCTGATTTTCGCCATTCCACATGCCATGTAGTATTTTGAACAAGATCGTAAAATAAAAGAATCCTTACCCCTCTCTCCCTCACCCATCCTGATGCTAATCACGTCTGTAGGATTTAATGGAACTTATTCTTTCATTTCGTTTCAGCAGCAGTAGAATGTCTCCTTTGCTTAAAAATCCTCAATTTGCTAAGGATTTTGCATTTTGAGTTGGATGCTAGTGTGCAACTACTTTAACAGGCTAGTCTAATGGTCTGAATTGGGGTCACATGGTATTTTTTTCTGTACTTTCGGCTTGTTTGCTTTTGTATTTGTGCAATTAGTTGGGGAATCTAATAGGATTTGGCTTGAGTAGGGAGTATTTACACCTTAATGGATATTATTATGTAGGAGATTTGCAATTCTCTGTCATGGCTTTAGCTATAGAGAACTTCTTTGGTGCCTTCAATATGTAGGGAATGAAAAATATGCGACCAATAGCAATTTCTTGAATGACCTAAAAGTTGGAACCGAAGGAATCAGCTTTTGGACATTTTGAGCTGCTCAAAATGTTCAAGTAATTGCCGTAATGGTATGTATTATTTCCTCTTATTTAGTAGAAGAGAAAAGATCTTTGTCTTGTTTGTTGCTGTATGATTGCAACAAATAATGAAACTTTTTTCGTGGCGGAACAACTTACGATAGAATACGTCTTCTTTATCTTGATGAAATGGGTGAATAGCTATCATCTTACTATCTCAAGAAACTTTTCTATATCACAGGCTGACAGTTGCATTGGTTTTATTTTTCAGTGTAGATTATATTGTTCTAACCAGCGTGGACCGGATGATATACCTGATGGTGGAAGTGGCCATTTGCTGAAACTGTGAAAGCCATGAAGGTTTGTTCTGTGTCTTTGTAGGATTAAATCTCTTAGAACTGAGTAATAAAATGCTTGCCTAATAGATGCATATGCGTATATTCGATAACACCCATGAAGAATTCCAGTACTTGTCTTCCTACAAGTGTTGCATGAATCATATATTCAGTTTATGTGAAGATGACCACTCTTTGAGTAAATCTAACATGCAGCATAACTTTTTCGGCAGACACTCAACCCTGAAATTATGGTTGAGTGTTTAACATCAGATTTTCGAGGTGATCTAGAGGCTGTATCCACGCTTGTTAACTCAGGATTAGATGTGTTTGCTCACAATGTTGAAACTGTGAAACGACTGCAGCGAATAGTGAGAGATCCTAGGGCTGGGTAAGTGACTTTGTCTTGGTATTCAGCTTATTTTTTCAATTTCGAAGAATCCTCATGTGTTCGTGATTGAAACCTTGTATTCTTGAAACTTAATTAGTGAAGTTGCTGAATACTTGGTAGGGTAGCCAGCATTTGAAGTCCTCGAGCCAATAGGAAGTACCTACCTGTGTGCACTGAGCATACAAGAATGAGATTTTAAGAGTCCTTTTGTGTGCATTTGCCTCAACTTCTCATGTAATTTATTTTCTTCCGTTCTCTTGTTTATCCTTTTCTTCTTCTGCCTATCATTGCTTGGAAATATTTTGAGCATTTCGTACCTATCTCACAGTTGCACCTTCCATTTGTTGACCTAATGAAGAACCCGTCCATCATCTTCCAACTTTTTGTTCAAGAAACTAACTTCAACATCAGAGACAAAATTCAAGCAGTTTCTTTTAATAAATTAATACTGTTGGTAAAGAAGCATTTTTAGACTTGTTTTTGTTAGATGATATTTGGTCGCATATTACAGGTATCAGCAAAGTTTATCAGTTCTGAAACACGCAAAGCTCGACAAGGAAGGGATGATAACAAAATCATCTATCATGTTAGGACTTGGTGAAAGTGATGATGAACTGAAGGAAGCCATGACTGATTTAAGGGCAATTGATGTTGACATTTTGACTCTAGGACAGTATTTACAGGTGAGCTATGTTAATTACCTCAAATCATATAAAAATAAGTAGGCAATGACTCTTTATTTGATGATGATTGTTTAGCTGAAGATCCTTGTAGTTGTTGATCGTACAACTAGTGTTTCTTCTAACTGAAGCCTATGCAAGAACTAATGCCAAATCGTTGTTATCTGTTTCATGCAGCCTACTCCATTACATCTTACAGTGAAGGAGTATGTTACCCCCGAAAAATTTGCTTTCTGGAAAGACTATGGAGAGTCGATTGGTTTCCGTTATGTTGCCAGTGGACCCTTGGTAAACTCTTACACTTTTAATCCTCATTTTCATTGGAGAATTTCAAGAAATTTACAATGTTAAGTCTGTCCTTTTCCTATTTCTGTTAATGTGAACTTCCTATTAAGATTCTTGCATGCTGTATCATATTCATTGGCAAGTATCAATTGTTATTTTCTTCGTACTGGAACTAGAACTGTAACAAATTTGAAGCAAATACAATCTGCTGGCATGTCGTTTAATTCTTGTTCTGTCTTCTAGGTTCGATCATCATACAGGGCCGGAGAGCTATTTATCAAGACTATGGTGAAGGAGAAGACCAAAATACATCTTCATGAATCATAATCTTCCAACGCATTTGTGAGGACCTCAATCTTTGGCAGCCAGTTATACCCATTGCAACGATAGATAACCTTTCTGACACTAGCAATTCCAATTTATTTTTATAGTCTGCAATCAATATCAATCCCAATTTTTGGCGCTGATTTTGTTATGTATTTCCATGTATACGTTGTATTTGTTGATTACGATTTTTGTGGGATTCTCAGGAACTCTAAGATAGAAACCTTGGGATTAGATGTCCTGGGAAATAGCTCGAGATGCGATTCTCATATTAATAATAAAAAAGTTACAGTTCCGATATGTTAAATCAGATTTTGTACTTAGAATTACTCGAGTACCAACTTAGAACTAGGAGTGAACAAACTTCAACACACAGTGAAAAACAAACCAACAGATTTCGGGTTAAAGAGGTATTTGTCTCGATTAGGTAGAAGAATTCAATTATGACAACCGATCGAAACATCAATTTGTTATTTGATATGCAAATCGAATATAGAGCAGAATGCTATGAACAGAAAAATCTCTCTTCATTATTTTGGCACAGCTAAGTGCACAACTGCATCAATAGGCTACTTCTACTACTGCTTGAGTTGCTCAACTTTCTCACATTACAATAAAACCATGTTTCAAGAATATATATACACTCAACAACACACATACAAAATACAATCCTTCATCATCCAACAACAACTCATATTATAATCAAACAGGAAATCTGTAAATAAACCACACAGTCAGGAGGACCATCAAACTTCGATTTTCATTTTAGTAAAACAACAATGAAAGTCAGCCCAGCATCCCAAAACGCCAAGCTAGTAACAATAGTTCAAAACTTGAAAACAACTTACTCATAACCAAAATCACAGCAATGGAGACCAAAATCACCGGACTAACCTTTGCCAAAACTTGAATGAAATCACAGACTATTTCCTTACAATTCTCTTCCTCTTCACTCCCACCATGCTAGATCCTACTTTACCATCTCCAACCTCATCCTCATAAATTGGCAATGCCAATGAATCCGAAAACTTCAAATGCAAGCACCTAATCCCACCCCATTTTCTTGGAACAATCTCAACCACACCATCAACAGCATCAAACACATTCTCCACAATCTCTTCACCTCCATATTTAATCTCCCCACTCGCACCGCGCTGCAAGTCCCACCGCTCAAGCACCACAAACTCGACCTGCACGCCCTCTCTAACACCTCCTTCCAGTCACCCCCCAAATCCACCGCCACCGGAATCTTTTTCCTCTTCTTGTAGAAGACCCTCCCCAACACCTTAGGCAGCAGAGCCTCCACGCTTTTATCCGCCAGAAACAAATCGAACGAATCGTAGAGATTCTTCTTGGATTCGAAGGAATTCAAATCAGATTTCAGTTTCGATAGCTTGAACACCTTTTTTATGTAGGTGATACCCTGAGCTCGCAGAATCTTCTGCGCCGATTCGGCGGTGATTCTCTTGCCGTCGACGATGAGGCAGATGTTCAAGGCTGAGTAGTCTTGAGAGAGAAGCGGGCGGCGGAGGAGGATTTGGTGAGGAGTGGCGGAGAGGTTGCGCGGCGGGACCTTTTTTAGGGTTACGGAGAGATAGATAAAATCATCGGCTTCTTCTTCGTTAACGGCGTTTTCGCCGTAGGAGTGTGACAGCAGGGACTTCTTCTTCCACTTCAGGAGGGCGTTCGTGGCTTTCCGGACACTGACTTCGCTGACTCTCTCTCTAGAAGGCGCGGCCATTGTGTCAGCGGCGGAGGCGGGAATTCTAACGAAACGTTGCAAATCGTCCTTATAGATCTTTAATTGCAATTTGGACCTTGATACTCTTGAGCTATACATTTTCGCCCATATAAGGTGAGGTTCGATTGTAAATCTATTCGAAAATTATATTATGAGAAAATTAATTTTAAAAAATATCAATTTACCTTTAACTTTTAATATGCAGTCCTCTTTAACCATTATCCACATAGACGCCACAGCATCAACGGTCTGGCAATGAAAAATGAATCTGGATCCACAGATCTGAACCGGATCCGAGATCCATTGCCATCTCTAGGTGCGAGCATAAGAAATTAGCGGTTACGGTCGTGAAAACAGATAGAAATTAGATTAGGATAAAAATTAGAAAATATTGGTATTATTAGAATATTATTGATACTGTATGATGTTCTTCTAGCGTAGCTTAATAATTTAGCCCCAAAATTATTATTTAAAAAAAAAAACTAAGTAAGAGGGTGTTTGGTGAGCTTATAAGCTCCCCAAAATAACTTATAAGTTTAATTTTAAGCGAAAACGACTTATAAATTTGTTTTGGGAGCTTATGCTCACCAAACACCTCTAAATCACTTCATATAATTAGACCCAGAAATCGATTCTGATTTTTTTAATATCCAATCGAATCGAACCAAATCCGCTTCATGTTCGATTAATCCAATACCGAATGTTCATATTATGACTCAATTCACGGTAAGATACTCTAATTTTTTTTCGGTTAAATCAGAACCGAATTGTTAAAATTGGAAACCCGACTTTTTTACTTTAAAATTTTTAATCTAATTTTGTAAAATACTAAAATATAAATACAAAATTAACTTCACCCCTATTATAATTTAACATATCGTGTCTTTCTAGGGGGTGTTTGGCTAAGCTTATTTTAGAGAGCTTATAAGCTCAAAAAACTTATAAGATGTTTCAAGAGCTTATAAGATGTAATTTCTTAAGTGCTTATAAGTTGTTAAAGTGTTTGGATAATTGATCTTATAAGCTAGAGAAAGAATCGTGAGTTAGAGAGAGAAAATCATAGTTAGAGAGATAAAATTGACGAGATGTAAAGTTGATAGTGTATGTGTAGGAAATAACGAACTATAATAAGATTATTTTGATAATTTCATGGTTGTTTATAAGTTTATGAAAAAATAAGTTAGGGTTGATCAATTTATTTTTAGGGGAGCCTATAAGCTGTTGGAGCTTATTTTCACAGCTTATAAACTGTTTATGAGCTTATTTTGCCAAATACTTTACAACAACTATATGTTCTTAAACGAACATTATGTTCACCAAACACCCTCCTAGTCTTATCTCTCCCTCCTTTCTCTCGTTTCTTAGCCCTATCAATGATCTCCCGCCGTTTAAGTTTATTTTGAATTGTTTAGGATTTTAAAAATTATAAAAATTATTTTATTTAATTATTTTTTTGATATGTCAGTTAACTGAATACCAAACAACATTAACTAATTTGATGTTTGATTAACCGTACTATATAAATGATTTGGTTGCAGTACTGATATTTGAAGAATTTTTATTCGATTAACTGAACTCGCATAAATTCCCAAACCCTACATATAATCAACTCCTTGGTAAACATATTATCAAATTATTATTATATCCTTTTTCCAATGCACCCCACTTCATATTGGCTGTTTATAAAAGTAAGATCATGATCTCTTTGACGGAAAAATTTGATAACTACGATGAGTTAGCTCTTTAAAAAAGCTTACAGAAGGAGAGGAGAGATGCCAAGTTTAAACTGCAGATGACATGCTGCACTGTGCCACCAACCGCTCATGGACATAAATATACTCAGAATATATGCTGGAAAATGGTGAACCAATTTTCTCGACATTTACTAGAGAAAATACAACGAAATCTACAGGTTTTCCAAAACAAAAAACTCACTCACTTTACATTATGTGAGAATTGTGGTGAGAGCCAGAATATGGTAAATGAATGAACTTGATTCTAAAGGCCTTAATCATACTTTCCTTGATAAACATTTTGGAAAACATCATTAGAATATTTGGCAGGTTTCAATGTTTGGACTTGATTCTGGTTACACTGCCTCTGCTTAGGCCAAATAAATTCATATTTAGCATGCCGAGAGGATTAAAAATGTTATTTTCTCAGATACAACATGTAGATTCAGTGAGCATTAATTGTATAGATTATTAACATGTAACAAATGGATAAAGTTCAAACTTCAACGATCACGCACTCAAATCTATTACTACGAAATGCTGATGCCATTCAAATATGTGAAAACCGGATGCAAGTACATACAAAAATCCTTGCTGTCCAATTATCCAACAATCACAACTACCATACTTATTCAACTCTCCCTAAGTCTAGTACTCCTGGTTGTTTGTCGGTTGTCCTCAATGCAATTAGGCAACAAAAAATCAGAATAATGAAGGGGTGTGTTTTCACAAATTTAATCATTCACAGGAAATAATTTTTTGTAACTTCTATACCATGCAGAAACACGTCTGAACAACAAGTTCATCAAATTCTTTTCGCATCAGACATTGTTCACCATATACATCGTTTCTATCATGATCCTGTTTTGTGAAAATTACTTTGTTGTTGATATAAGATTTATTCTATGTCATCACCAGTTATCATTTAAGAAAACTTCAGTCACTTGTAAAGTCACATATGATCCTGTTTTATCAGAATTATTTAGTTGTTGATAAAATGTTTTATCAATGATTCACAGCAATTAGTAAGTTTCTTCCATTTCATAAATCCAATTCCTCACCCTATTCGCTCCAATTTGGATAGTAGTTCACACAAAATCCTATAACCAACAAAAATATCATATAAAGTTTTGCATGTGCACCATTAAAGCTATACGAGTTAAACATATAGCACAGTAGTTAGAGTACACCGAAAAGATCAATTGATCTTCCAAAAGGAAAACCACTACTTACAGTTACTTCTGCATCATCCTTATTATCCCTGTCTTTTCATTGCTTGATTGCCTTCTTTACTACTGCTCCCAAACCTCTTTTGTTTTTTTTCATAGTAGTTTCTATATAGCTATCAAAGATAAGTACAATGGCAAAGATGTACGATATTCTAAACCTTAAAGAAGTCCACCTAAAGTGTCTCATTTTTTTTGGACACGAGTATTTAGAAGAAATTTATAAAGTAGTTAAAGTGTTAAAAAGTGGGTAGGACCCACAATTTTTGAAGGGATAATTATTTTCTAAAATGGAATGAGACATTTGTAATGGGACAACCCAAAAAGGAAAGTGAGACATTTTAAATAGGACGGAGGGAGTATTTAATATCTATATCTCACATGTTTGTATTAGCACCTGCAATTCTGCAAAATAAATAACAATTACAAATATTATATATTATACATTTCCCAAAATTATATTTTCTAATTCTCAAAATCAAAACAAGAAATCGAGAGTGGTTTCATAAATGATTTAGGAGGGAGATCATTTCGTTCTTACACATAAATCCTTTCTTTCATGAATGTCATGTGTTGAAAATAGGGTTGTAAATGAGTCAATCTATTCGTGAGCTATCCGTAGCTCGGTTCGATAAAAGTTCGTTCAAGTTTGTTTAGTGAAGCTCGTTAGCAAACAAACCAAGCTTGAGCATGATAGTATTCGGCCCGTTAGCTCGTGAACTAGTTCGTTAACTGATTTAGCTTAAAAATATAAAATTATTAAGTAGATACAATTATTCTCTTTCTACAATTAGTAATTAGTGTGTTAAATCTCTTAACTATTTTTATTTGTTATAAGAAATCAATAAATATATTGTGTTATTGTGGATATAATAATTTATTTTTAAAATAAAATATTTAATATTCTAAACATATATCTAAATTTAGAAAGTTTGTTTGGGTTCGACTAAAACTCGAATAAGCTCGTGAGCTAGAAATATTCGATAAATAAAATTCGAGACTCGGCTCGATACTACAGACAAAGCTTGAGCATGATGGTATTCGGTTTGGCTCGGTACGATTACACCCATAGTTGCAAATATGGAAAAAAACCTTCGTTTGGAATTTGTCATTATTTGTTGGTCTAATTTGATCCAATAAACTCCTCTATTTAGTGCAAAAACAAACAAATAACCGTTTAAATGCCATAACTATTGTTAACTATATTTAGGATATGCTTACTCTATTTTAGGACAGATTGAGAAGACTTCCATGCAACAATTGATTACATCCCAAAATAAATAATCTGTTACATGTAGTAAACTGATTACCTACCATTATTTGTTGGTAGGCTGCAACAATAATTTTTTCTGAAAAAAAAAACAATAAAGTCTAAAAAATTAAAGAAAGAACAAGAAATCCATTGGCAATTTTCTTTCCCTTTTAAACATAATTAAGGCCAAACAGAATAAAAGGGGATAACAAATATGCTAATATATTTAATCACAAACGCATAGACCTTTTTATAATCGAATATACTCAAAAGCACACAATTTTGCTGGGAATATTATTTTAACTTTACATGAATAGTAATTATCCATATATTTAAATTTAGTTCCACTATGAAAAACTATATCCACTTTAATTATAACCACTCTAATAGATTAACGTAATTATATATAAGATGAGATGATTACATTAAAATAATGCACACTAATTGTGCATTCCCTTGAAACTTAATGCAAAAGAAAATTCCATATACAATACTTCCTCACCCTATTTAAGCCACAAGTATATTACAATTTCATTTCATCTCTATTTTTCTTTTTCAATATCATCATTAATTACTTATTATTATCAATACCATCCCTCCCATGTGGACTGATCCAGAATCTAGAACCAAATAATGTCATATCGTCAATCAAATCGAGGCTTGTGCGTTCTTACGATCGTACATTACAAAACACTAATAATGTTTTAAGTTGTGAATGTATCTTTCATGATTGTGAGTTAAAAT
The DNA here is from genome assembly GCA_036937905.1 of Salvia rosmarinus. Taxonomy (NCBI): domain Eukaryota; kingdom Viridiplantae; phylum Streptophyta; class Magnoliopsida; order Lamiales; family Lamiaceae; genus Salvia; species Salvia rosmarinus. Next base: position 12,078,501 of record CM072814.1, read on the forward strand.
AGAAAAGAATTTCTTCGCAATATACAGTTGAAAATTTTCATAAGCATACTTTTTAGGCTCCATTTCAATTCCACAATACAATACGTATAATATATTGAAAGATACACACAACTAAAATGTATATCTTGAATTTTCGTCAATTAGGAGGCAATTATATATGACATGATTATATTAAAATACACAATCTGTAATATTACAAGTTTTGGTTGAATTTTTTGTTTGAATATATGTTTATAAATTTTCTCATTTATTTTTTATTTTTTCATATACAGGGACCACATCTATGCAACAATTGATCGAACATTGATCCCTAAATTGAAGCCTATCTTGAGGGAAGATAATGTTTATGCCATTAATTTTTTTTTAGTCATGATTATATATTGTATATTAGCTTTCTTTAACATATTTTTTTTAACATATATATTTTTAAAATTTTATAATATTTTACAATTATACCTATATAACTGTGCATGTAATTCAACTTTTATTTTCTATTATTAAACTTAGTTCAATCATTATTATTATGCATCGCATGGAGGACAAATCTAGTTGACTTCTATTTTACAACTTTTAATTTTGTGTCCGTCCCAAAAATTCAGCCCGGTCCTGGTCCCATTTAAATCGGAGCGTGAGCGGGATTACCCGGGGGGAATGATACTCGTCTGTACCTGCCAAACGTAGTAGCAACTTCGCCACTAGAACCCTCCAAACGCAGCTGCAAAATCACAGCTAGACAACCCCCGAATCCCTCCAAGTGCTGTAGCAAAGCAACCCTTTAATCTGCCTCCTACTCCTAGTCATGTTCTGGACACACAATGAAACTTGTAAACCAAAGTGATTGAAAATCCAAGAAAGAGAGAGTGGACCACAAACGCGCAGGGTTTTGGGCGACGACAACAATACTCACGAGCTTTCACCTCCTCCCTCGTAACACGTCCTCTAAGATATGAATCTTTTGTAGCAGCAAACACAAAGCTCTTTTCTTTCGTGTATACATAAATTGTCTCTGTTGGAAAAATCTTAATTGGATTTACATATGTTAAAATTAAATATGCATAGTTGTCTTTTAGTAATCCAATTAAAGTGGTCTATTAAGGAAATATTATGGATTAAAAGGATATTAATTAATCATGGAATTAATTATGTAGATACCATAAAGAGATTTGTGTTTTGTTGAGGGACCAAATTGCAAATCTAGTTTAATTACTTATTATATAAGTAGGTTATGGTCCCCAAACGACAAGAGAGAAAAATCCGAATCGTGATTCCTTCGCAGCGTTATATACGTAAACCTTAAAGAAAATCGCTCGCTTGGAAGATCTATACAACCACAATCAAGATTCAAGATTTCTATATGGATTCGTGTACGCTTCGCTTTAGTTATTGTTTTCTGATTATCATTATAGAGTTCGAATCTAGGGTATAAATTGATGATTCGAATACCCTATTATGTGTATAAATTCTAACAAGTGGTATCGAGCTTCTATATACATGATTATCGAGAATTATGAATTGCAACTGCGATTATTATTATTATTTTTATACGGATTCATCGCCGAAAAGTATCGAAACATATTTCTTGAATTGGTTTCAATAATGGATTCTAGTGACAGGTTATTCACGAAATCAATTCGCAAACAAGTTTATCAAATATTCATGAATTAATTCAATTATGGATAGGTTCAAAGTTTCGATATGCGTGAATTGATATGTGATAAATCTGGTTAAGTGAGTGTGCGAGAGTTATGAAAAGCAATTAAGAACACCAAGTCTTTTACGTGGTTCGATCGTTAATGAGATCTCGTCCACGGAGGTGTTTCCTCAATACTTTCACTATCATTCGATGTGGTTACAAGCTCTTAGTATTCGATAAGTTACCAACCCTCTAATGTCGTTTCCTCCTATTTATACTCTGAATCAGAATCACGGCTGAAGGCCCGACCTCCATTGGTCGTGGCGTGACTCTTCCTCTGGCGTGCCTTCCATTGGCCGAGCAGGACCTTTCGCCTTATGCGCGCCACGTGGAGGTGGCGCTAACCTGGTTCCGGGCGTCTTCTCCATTGGCCGGTAGCGGTTCGGAGGTTGTGGTTTTGGACAATGATTAGGGCTCGCTTGGGCTCACCGTGGCCGCTATCAACGTTAGCCCGGCTCGTTTGGGCACATTAGTGGGCCTAGTCGGTTGGGCCATATCCCATCATAGCCCCTCCCCGAATAGCCGAGGGACAATGAGGCCGAGGTGGAGGAAGAAAGCGCCGCCGGGTGAGGTGTGGCTTGGTGAAGTTGTTTCTTGAGTTGTTGTCTTTTAATGTGAGGGTCTTCGTGCCGATCCGAGTTGGGTTGTTTATTGTCCGTCGCTTGGAAAAGATGTGGCATCGAAGGAAGTCGGTTCGACGGATATCGCGCTCTGCGTTGGTTACGCCGAGGTGCGGTGCGAATGGCGTTACTTCGTGGTGGGTGCCGATGTCCGACCGAGACCGACCTTTTCGGGATGTCGTGGTGCGCCCGGGCCGCACCGAACCGCGGCTTTGGTTAGACGAGGTCCGACCGATGTAGGCTTTCCGTAGAGGCGAAGCTCGATGATGAGACGCAGGGGTCCGACGTGGATTTCTTGGTATTTGTGGGAAGGGCGGGGCGACCGAGGTGCAGCCATTTGGAGGATGCCGGGGTCCGTATGATGATTGCTAGGTCAGACTGGCGGTCCATCTTATCCTGGCGTACGTCATACGCGCCAGGCGGTAGTTGGGCACTCGAATCGCGTGCGCGGTAACGCACATCCAATCACGTGTTGGCGCGTGTTGAATTTGAAACGGCAATTTGCAGGCGCCCCTAGTCTTATAAATAAGCGCAAAAGAGGCAACTGTTCACTTTCTTCTTCGACGCTTAAAATTTCTGAGAGAGAAAAATTTCTGAGAAATTCTCGAGTTGATCGATCTTCTTCACCAAGTAGCCATATACTCGTCTCGAAAAGTAAGTATGTTTTCTTCATCTTCTTCGCTCGAAAGTTCCCTTTCCGCCTCGGGTTCGGGCGTGAGTTCCCCACAGAAGAGATTATATGTGCTACAATGGTTTGGGTAGGTCTATAGGGTCGAGCTCAGTGTCCCGCCGGTATCCTCTCAGATGGGATGGTATGAGGGTGGGCGTGGCGAGGTCGGGTTTGACCTTGCAGAACTTTTAAAGTTGTGAGGAATCTGGGATCCCTGAGGAGGCGTGGTGGTGTCCGCCGATCCGGATGATAGGCGATGGCCCTCCGGAGGGTTTGTTATCGCTTATGTAGATAGTTTGAGGCGGTCTTAGGTACCCTCCGCCCCCATTTATCTTAGCCTTCAAGAGTATTTCCGATCCCCATTTGTCAATCGACCTCGAATTCTGTTAGGTCGTTGGTGGTGGGGGGGCTCTTGTTATGGCATTGCCGAGGAGTTGTCCTTCGAGGTCTTGCGCTTTTTAGCGTGAAGACCATAGGAGGGTGTACTATCATCACCCCGGCTGAAATTTAAGGTAGCCGTCCTCCAAGGTGTCCCATCGCGAATAGGTATTTTTTTCTGGGGTGAGGCGGCACCGAGGTATGAGTGGGGTATCGCACGATGGCGGACCCGAAAATCAAGCCCTGGGCCATATGGAGGAGGTGTTGGGCAGCCTTGGTGAGATCTTGTCCATAAGTTACACCGAGGACGACTGAAGAAGGCCATTTGAGTGTTTACTGGTCGGAAGCGTCGGGACCTGGTCCGACGGGTGAGGCATCCCTTCTTCTTAGTCCTTATTCATTCGATTTTTTGTGCTAATGTATCTTTCTCTTGTGATGCGGTGAAGCCGAGGACGAGGGAGCTCACCATCGCCGAGCAAGGAGCCGCGAAAAAGAAGGCGGTTTGGGACCTAGTAGGGGCCCAAGAAGGTGGACAAGATGGGCGGTGATGAGCGGGCCTCAAAGCGGGTCCATCCCGGATCGAGTCTCGGCCTCAGGCCGCCTTGAGTACGGGTGCCGCCCAAGTTTGACCGCATCCTCCCCGAGGTACGTGAGGTTTCTTCCTATTTAGATTTGTTTGCTTGGCGATCTGTTATCGACTCGGCTCTCCTTTTCGTGATGGGAGCTCGATGATGGGGAGCCCCAGCAGCTGCTGGGAGCTGCAGTCGCCGCCGGTCTTGCCAGAGCTCGGCCGGCAAGAGGCGCTGAACGGAGCTTGCTTGCCTGGCGGAGCCGAGACCGCCGCGTCCGCCGCGAGGGCGGAAGCCGAGCCGCCAGGCCCGAGGCCGGGAGGTTGCCGAGCCCAAGAAGAGGCACTGGCACTCGAGGCGAGGCCGTGAGGTCGAGAGCTCAAAGAGGAGCTGGCGGGCGAAGGACCTCGCGGACGAGAGAAGTGCAAGTGGCCGACCTGAGGGGACCCTTGTTGAGGGCCTTCGCCACCGGCTCATCGAGTCGGAGAGCTTCTCGGCTTTTATTGCCGATCTCGCCGCGGCGTGAAGCCGAAGGTGGTGTCGATCACTGGGAAGGCGGCCGCCATGCCCGACTTTGATAAGGTCGACATGGGTGGACCGAGGTCACCCAACCGAGAGGTGGACAAGGCTTACGCCGGGTGATCTACTGGCTCGACTCTTCCCCTGGCTTTGGAGGCTCGGCATCCAGCTCTACCTCCCGATCACGAGGTCGTCGCCCGGTGTAAGGAGGACGAAGATCGCGAGCTTCGGAGCTCCTCTGCCGAGGTACGGGCAGGCCGAGAGGAGGAGGAGGAGGAGGCAGGAGGAGGCGGGGTTGGAGCTCCCCACGGAGGTGGGTAGCAGCAGGAGCATCGAGGTCGTCGAGATCCGGCCATAGCCCGAGGTCATGGACCTCATGTAATAGCGTGTTGTCGGGTCGATAGGACCCTGGGTCTTTGTAATAATTTTCCCCTTTTTTGAGTAATAAACGCAATATTTTTAAGATTTGTGTTGTCTTGTTTATTTACAGTACTCCACACCTGAATGGATCGGACTTGACCATGAATTGTTGACAAAGTTAAAAGAGGTCCGAGGCGCCTTGGCTGAGAAGGACGAAGAGGTGCTTTCCTGGAGGAGCCGGTGTGCCGAGCTGACCCAAGTTTTGGCCACTATGGAAGTCAGCTCGGCTTCGTCTGCTGACCTGAAGAGGAAGTTGGACGAGGCTGATCGGGAAGTGGCCCGCCTCCTGGCTGAGAACGAGGCCCTGAAGTTGAGGGTCGCGCAGGGCGGAGTCCAGGGGGCGGACTTATCTGCCGACGCTATCCAAGGACGTTTGATGCAGTGCGAGGAACAACTTGAATTGACTGCGGAGAGGCTCGCTCGGTTGTCGGAGGAGCATGCGGAGTACGAGAGGCGTCCGCCGAGCCGGTGGGACTACCATATCCAAGCCGACGACCGAGTTCACGGCTTGTGGCGGAGGCATGGTCTTTGAGGGATGAGGAGGGCCCAACAAGAAGAAGTTCAAAGCTGCGTCAACTCCGTCGTGAAGTTTATGGAGATGTATGATATCGTCCATAAGCGTCGCATGCCCCGGCACGGCGGCGAGGCCACAGCGGGCTCCGCCGACCCGATCATAGAAGAACCCGCAGAGGAGGGGCTACTCCGATCATGCCGAATTGCTCGTGTTGATGGGTCGGCGGGCGGATCATCCAGGCGATCCTCGGAGCGGTCGGCGATCGAGGACCTCAGTCGGCGAGGAGGCGGCGGTGGGGCAAGTCGTACTCCGGCCGGTGTCCGGTCGGGGGGTGGGGTGTGACCTCGGGTGCGCCCCACTCCCGGAATACCAGACGGGCGCCCGCCACTTGAAGTGTCCCAGAGCGGGTGAAGATGACCACAGTCGCCGCTCGCTCGGGCTACCTCAGAGCTCGCGCCGAGCGCTCGAGCAGGCCGTGGTGATTCGACCTTATCGATCGGGTTGAAGCGCATCGAGTTCGCTCTGCATACACCGTCGGCCCGAGATTTTGTAGAAAATTGGTGCAGCTTCAAGAAGTCTGCAAGGCGGCCCGAGGCCCGAATGAGGCTATGTATAGTGTAGAACTTTGTATGTAGATATAAATATATTTAGACTCGTTTCAAGTGTATATTTCCTCCTCGAGAGGTATAAACATAGCTTAGACTTCGTTTTGATCGTAAATGCATTTACACCAGATCTGTATACAGAAGTGTGTATTTTCCCAAATAAAGGGGTATAAACGAGCTCGGAAGCCCGGTTGATTTGTATATAGCTTGGTACTTGGTTTATAGTCGTTAATGCATTTAGACTTTGTACCGAGTGCATATCTTCCCAAATAAAGGGTATGAGATGGCGAGATCGGTCCGATATCGCGTGCATGTAGACGCCCAACTTAATGGGTAATCAGATGCTGCGTGTAGATGTCCAACTTAATGGGTAATCAGACGCTTTGCATGTAGGCGCCCAACTTAATGGGTAATCAGATGCGTACCCTACGTGGTGGGATTTTCATCTTCGTAGGCGCCCCTTGTGAAGGTTTAAATGTGGTGTATCCAAACAGATGTTCACATATGTATGAGGCAGTGAAATATTCATTATAAAAACAGTGTTTTATGAACATGTAATCAACATCGCTTTGGCAAAACAATTAAGGAACTAACATGATGCCGACTTTAAATCGAAGCTATGTAAAATACCTCCTTAAATGCATAATGTGCCAAGTTAGGGATAAGTGCACGGACAAGTGAGCCACTTGTAAGCCCTTTGCCGAGGTCCTCGTGAACGCAGACAGGCCTTCCCATGTCGGATCCAAATTGTTAAGACGCCGCTCTCGGCTTCATTATTTCTTAGACGAGGTCGCCCACATGGGCGCTGGAGGCTTTGACCCGCTTGTTGTGGTACCGTGCGACCGGGCTCAGACTTGGCCGTTTATGAAGCGAGCTCGCGCTTCTCCTCGAGGCGTCAAGGTTGCCCCAGGTCTTCCTCGTTCCGGCACGGTCAAGTGAAGAGGCGAGGGTCTTGGCGCCGATCTCGGCCGGTATGACGGCCTCGGCACCGTAGACCCGGGCTAAAGGGTCTCCGTGCGCCGTCCGAGGTGTGGTCTGTGAGACCGAGGAGGACTTGAGGAGATTTTCGGTCCATCGCTTTAGCTCGGTCCGGCCTCTTCTTCAATCCATGTACGATCGTGCGGTTCGTCACCCTCGGTCCCGACCATTCGCCTTGCGGGTGTGCGATCGAGGTGAAGCGTTGATCGATCCGAAGCTCTTCGCACCACTCCTTGAAGTTTTGTCGATTAATGGGTGCCGTTGTCCGAGACCAGATGTGCGGTATGTCAAGCGGCGACTATATTTTTCCACACGAAAGTCTCGAATCCTTCCGCCGTGAGGCTCGAAAGTGGCTCGGCCGACCCATTTTGTGAAGTAGTCTATGGCTACGACTAAGTATCGGCCGACCGGTGCTCGGTCGAACGGGCCAACGATGTCGATCCTCCACCGCATGAAAGGCCATGGACTCGCAGTCGCTCAAATCGCCCGAGGCGCCTGACCGTGGAGTGAATCGCACTTGGGCACTTCGACGAGCTCGGCCGAATCTTATGCGGTGGGCGATAATATCCCGACCTCGCGCCTTGCTTTGAAAGGGCTCACGACCGATGTGGCTTCCACAAGACCACCGGTGAATTTCGTTGAGCACGTAGTCGGCTTCTTCCGCCCGAGGCATCTCGTGAGGGTCAAGGTAAGACTTCCAGAGAGCGCCTCACGCATGAGATACTTCGATTTCGCCATCATCTTTTCGCTTCGAGCGATCTTGAGGTAGTACGCCGTGTTCCGGTAGGCCTTCGGGAGATATCCATTCGGCTCTATCTCGTGATGATGCCGACGTGGGACTCGCGATGCTTCGAATGAATCTCTCCACGGTGGGCGGTTGACGACGCAGCCTAACTATCGAGGATGTCGGCTCACTGCTTTCCTGGGATTCGTGGATGTCAAGTACCGAACGAGGTCAACATCTCCTTGCGCTTCTCGAGGTATTGTTTCATTCGGTCCTCCTGGCCTCGTATTTTCCTAACACCGTTCACGACACAGGAATCGCCAAGATTTGGATCTTGTCCACCTCGCCCGCGTGGCGGCGGAGTCCGGAGATTAGGGCCTCGTACTCCACCTCGTTGTTGGTGGTCGGGAAGGTAAACCGGAGGCGAGGTGACTTCGCTTATCCGGGTCGGGAGGAGGATTCCGTCCCGTTGCTGCTCTTGCACGATGCTCCGCCCACGCACATCCGCCAACCAACCATCCGGTGGTGCTAGGACGGCTTCCTCCGCCGGTGGGGGCGGGCTGGAGTTACCTCATTGGCGAGCCTACCTCGTGAATTTGGCCTCAACAGGAAGTCGGCGAGCTTGCCCTTTATGGCCGGCCCGTGAGTACGAGATGTCGTGCTCGCCGAGCTCAGTGCCCACTTAGCTATACGCCGGACGACTGTGTTTCAACAAGACTTGTCTCAAGGTAAGTCGGTTAGCACCGGACGGAGTGGGCTTGGAAGTAGGGTCGGGGCGTCGCTTGGCGCTCACGGGGCTGCATACTTTTTCGAGGCGGTGTACTTGTCTCCGGTCCTTTGAGAGCTCGGCCGATAAAATAGACGGGAGTTATCGTCCCACCTCATCTCGCATCAAGATCACACGATGGCCTCGTCCGAGGCGGCCAAATATAGAGAGGGATTCACCTTGCTTCGGGCGGACGGTCGGCGGTCGGCAAGTACTCCTTCACCGTCTGGCTGCCTGGTGTTCTTCCCGCCAGCGAAGTCCGAGCTCTCCTCGGGATCTTGAAGAATGGGAGCTGCTTCTCGGCTCGAGATGGCAATCTGCCGAGGCGGCTAGGCACCCGTGAGTTTGTGGATCTCACGGATGGTCCTTGCACTTGCATGTCGAGCATCGCCTTCACCTTGGTGGGATTGGCCTTCAGCCCTCCCCGAAACCCAAAGATCCCAAGAACTTGCAGTCTTCACCATAAATGTACATTTACGGGGTTGAGTTTGAGGTTGCCAACCCGAGGAGTTGGAGGATGGTGCCGAGGTCATCGGCGCAGCTCTCCGCTTTTTGACTTTGATTACTATGTCGTCGACGAGACCTCGACGATCTCCCGATGTGGTCTTTGAATGTTGCATCCACCATCCTCCTCGTAAGTAGCCCTGCGTTCTTGAGGCCGGGGCATCTTTCGCGACGCAAAGACGAAGTCGGTGATGAACGCGGTCTTTGGTACGCCCTCCGGCTCATCGATTTGGTGGTACCTTTGTATAGATCCGTAGTCGAACATCTCGTGGCCCACCAATGCCTCCACCTTTGTCGATATCGTGGAGGGGTAGCAATCTTTGGGCGATGCTTGTCGAGGTCGGTATAATCGACGCACACGCGCCACCCTCCTCCAGCTTTTGACCACGATGGATTAGCCATCCAGTCGGGTATTCGACTCGAACAAGACCTCGCCTTCGAAGTTGAGTCACCTCGTCCCTTATGACCGGCCGCGCCCACCGCGAATATCCTTTTCTTCTCACGGATGGCTTGGTAGCCGGTCGATGTTGAGGCGGTGAGTTATGAGCTCGGGTGACACTCCGTCATATCGGCGGGGACCAAGCAAACACGCCCCTATATTCTCTCGAAGTCGATGACGTGCCGCCGGACGTCCGCCGGGCCCCCGGTACCGACCGACGACCTTCGAGGATCGTCGTCGATAGTTGGAGCCCTCGATCAGTCATCCCGGTGTCGATCTCAGGGCTCGGTAATTGCTATGCCCGGGCGAGGCCGATCTTGAGTCGAGAGTCGTAGCATTCTTTGCCGCCGTTTGGTCCCCTCGATATCGAGCACTCCCACCGGGTGGAAATCTCGACGGTGAGGTGGTAGACCGAACAACGGCCTTGGTGGCGCATACCAATCTCTCCGGGACGATGTTGTACGGAGAGGAGCTCGGACCGGGAAGAATCGGATGGCCTTGGTGACCGACCGGAGAGCCGCCCTATCGCGACCGGAGGTAATGATCCCCGGCCGGATCGCCTCTTGAGTGAAGCTCCGTGGCTGGAGGCGCTGGAAGTACTCAATGCCTCCGACCTCAAGCTTATCCGCATAGCTCTGGAAGATGATGCCGACGGAGGCTCGATGTCGATATAGACCCGGTGGACATTTTGTCGCCCATCGCACTGTATCGTGATGGCGCCCCGTGCGGCATGATCTTGGGCACGGGTCCTCCTCGAGAACGTTATGTTCTCACCATCCCGAGTCGCTTGTTCTTGGCTCTTGAGGCCGGCCTCGGCGTCGTTCTTCGAGGGACGACCTCATCCCGAGGCGGTCCCGAACAACATAGACCGCTCCATAGCGTTGGGACCTTCGTCCTCATCGCCTTGAGTTGTCGTCGCTTGATGACCCGCCTTTCCAAAGTACGGATTAGACGGGACTGTCATCAACTAAGCAGGGATTAAGAACATAATGACCAACAAACCTTCAAGACGTCAAACTTTTATAGATAAACACACAATGGTTTCATACAAACTAGACCAACAGACCATTAACAAAAGGATTCAACTGATCTGGAGGTAACATAAGTAATATCCAAAATATAATAAAGTGTTTCGAACAGCAGAAAGCATGTGAATGCATATATGACGATATACATCCAAGGTAAACTAATAACGACAAAAACTCCGACTGCTCAACACTTGTCCATCCCATCAGCAGCTCAACCTGCACATTTAAAAACAAACATGCAGGGCTAAGTACAAGATTGCACTTAGTGGACTCATGCCAAAATCATTTCATTTAATTACACTGCCCATAAGTATAACACGAGGATTTTAGTTGAAACAACTCGTGAATACCAAAATGCTTTATCATTTCTCAAAAGATTCGCCTGCGCAGGCATTTTCTGTTACGTATGATCCGTATCATCCACATAATTATTCATAACTGATCTCATAAACTGATCTCACGTGCGTAGAAGTAGGCCTCATTCTCACCGACGCCGTGATCGTCAAGATGTTGATAACGGCCCCAATCACATAGTCGTGATTCTTCATCCGACTAGATCCACGATCGCCGATGATGTTGCTAACGGCTCACAATACAAAAACGGGTACACGTTAATCTTAGCCAGAATTTCGCCCGACTAAGATCCGATATCGATTTAAAATTGGGAGCGACCCAATAATCGATTCACATACATCGTTGGCTCGCCCAACAACATGATAGATCCATACGTTAAAACATAAATATTTTGGGCATGTAACGGTTCATAAACATTCTCATCCGAAAGCTTGTAAATAAATACTTTTCAAGAAAGCATCGTAAATAAAAGGGTTTTCGAGTAAAGCCCACCTTGTACACGTAGTCTTTATACTATGGTCTCTTTCCCACGCCAATGCTCCGCCCACGTATCACCTTAACGTAAGAATTATTTTTAGTACGTCGGTCACGTTTGATAGAGACGAACATAGTCTATAACGCTCTCACGATCAAATAAGGCTAACGTCGGACTTAATTTGACGCTTCCTAATCGATTGATGTCGATTATGAAATTTCTTAATATAAAAGGGTATTTTACCTTTTAGAATATAATGTACGTTTAATGTACTTCACGTAACGTAAGTAGCATTATTACTAAACGCATTACGTCATATTGATCACGCATTATCGAATTGCGTGTCCGTTGACCTTGGTCAACGATTTTGGTCAGCTATTTTGACCAAGTCAACCAAAAGTCAACAATTTTGACTTTAGTCAACGAAAAGTCAACATTTGACTTTTTAACTATTTATGAAATTCTTATCATTTTATGTGCAATTCTTGTTCCAAAAATTCCTATAAAATCATACTATGTCTAAAACATTATTTTAGACCATAATATGTAATTATACTTGATAAAATAAATTTATAACATTAATGCACATAATATATAGTTTTCGGTCACTATTAATTAAATAGCTTAGACTTGTGCAATAATTCTTATAAATTCACATGTTACACTATTTTATCATGTGATTAATAATATGTAATTACCTTAGTCAAATAAAATTTATACACCTTAGTATTATACTCCAATGTTTTCGGTTTTCATAAATAACCTATCAAATGATTTTTAAAAATTCCAATAAATTCATAAATCAACTACAGCATAATTGTTATTTATTATGACTTATTGAATAAAATTTACCTAAGTCACTTTCTAAATTTTCGACTTAGGTCAAATAATTCTTTATAAATTTCAATAAATTCTCACAACCATATATTATGAATCTACACACTTGATATGCTATTATAATACTTAAACATGAATTATATCACAACACTTTATCATTTATATATATTTTCGGTATTAATAAATATATAAGCTATAGTTTTCCAAAAATTCTAAATAAATTCATATAAGCATAATTAATACTCTAGATCATGATTTCATACTTAAATCAACAATTAAAAATTAAAATCAACAACATATATAACCCCTAAGTTTTCGGTCCCAACATTAAATTTAATAGCATGCTTAATTTCATGATATAATTAATATACATGCTTAATAACATCATATAAACATAATATCTAAACATTTTAGCATATGATTCAAAATTTTCGAAAATCATATATATAAACTAAGATCATAACATAAATTCTAACGGACGAAATTCAAAAATTCTAGCACGTAATCGAAGCTCGTAAAATTTCTAACCTTTTAATCGGTTTTGATTTTGATCGGCAACGTTTATATGATCTAAGTTTGGGATTAAATATGAAGAACACTCTCTCAAACTTCCCACTATATTTTCGGTAGTCAAGGTTTGTAAATGGGAGAGTGTTGTGCTCTCCTTATATTTATAGACATTAGCAAGTTGTAATGTAATTATTAAACTAAAAATATCACCAATCCACTTGCTTTAAATTCAACAAAATCGACCACTCCATATGCTGTAGACAAAATTTGATCCTTATCTTATATATATCATAATTACCCTTAATTAAATACATTCGATCTTAGTTGTTATTTAATTAAATAATTTATAACATCCAAATATTTATATACATATGTTTCGCTATATCACATAGCCTAAGATTAATTTTCTATTTTATACTATATTATACACCTTATATATATCATATTATAATTTAATTAATAAATTATAGTATGATTACCAAGAATAAATGAATTAATCACATTTGTACACCCAAAGCATCATTCTCGCCACTTTTCATTTCTTTAGGATAAATTTTATTTAATTTCCTATCATATATTATATTATAATCCTATTATAAAATAATATTTGAAAAGTCAAATATTTCAACTATCTGAATGTCATTAATATAAGGTATGAAATCAAATATTTTTCAAACCCTTTTTCCACAATTTCGGCTCCCTCATTTAATTAGCATGAGATTACTTGTTTTAATTGTCTACTATCACTACTTTACACTTAGTATATGATAGGATCCAACTCATATTTATTTATTAATTATAAGATAATAATATTACATAAAATCATGCTAAAAATGGCTAAGTTTTTGCCACTTTCATGCAAGTGTGCACCCACACTTGTGCAAATTGTATTACACCTCATTTAGTCCTTAATGACATCATAATAATATAATAATTATCATATATCATTAATTAGATAAGAATAAAATATTAAATCATACTTAAGATCTCATATTTTCGAAAATTGCTAAGGTATTCCCAAACATTTGATTTTCTTGTATAAAATAGCTACTACATATTTATGTGACATATTATATGCCTTAGATAATAAATTTAATCATAGAAAAGTATTTAAAACAATTTAGAATCATAAAACCCTAATTTAAATACTTAGGGTTTTCGAAACCCATAAATAAGGTACATTGCATTATTTGAATTTTCTAGCATTATTTAATGATAAATAATGTCCTCATATAATAATATAATTATAGGAATTTGAATTTTATAATTCCGAGATCATATGCTAAAGTTATCGCATTATCTCTAAACGTAGACGTTTGAAACGTCTCTAAATTCTCATAGCTTAATTATCTCCAAAATGTTCAAAATAAAGTTTGTTACAACTTTATTTATTCCTATAATAATAGGAATTTCGAAATTAAGCTTAAGCGCTTAATAATATCAGAAGACGTAAACGTCGAATTCATTCAACGTTGAAAATTACGTTCAAGGAATATTGAAAATTATATTCCTTAATTCACTAAGGCTCGATGAATCTCATACAGAAATTATCCAATTATGCTTGGTCAAAGTCAAGAGTCGACTAATTAAGATTTTAATTATCAATTAATAACGCTAATTACGTAATTAATCATCGTAATCGTATTAAAATTACGGATATTACATTCTACCCCTAAAAAATTTCGTCCTCGAATTTGCATACCTCAAAAGAGTTCGGTATCGCTTCTTTCATGGCGCCCCGAGTTCCCACGTAGCTTCTTCCCGTCCGTGGTGCCCCATGACTTTCACTATGGGATTGATTTATTTCTCAACTGCTGAACTTTATGGTCTAAAATAGCTACTGAGTTCCTCTTCGTAGCTCATATCGGATTTAAGACCACGCCATCATGGTGTATTACGTGTTTCGGGTCATACACGATTTCTCGATTGAGACACGTGAAACACATTATGAACATTACCCAAGCTTGGTGGTAACGCTAATCTATAGCGCACAGGGCCTATTTTCTCAAGGATCTCGTAAGGTCCTATAAATCGTGGTTTCAACTTCCGCTTTACCCCAAATCTTACAATGCCTTTGGACGGAGAGGTTTTAAGGAAAACCTTGTCTCCACATTCAAATTCTAGCTCGGATCTACGAGTATCGGCATATGATTTCTGCCTATCCTGAGCTTCTTTTATTCTTTGTCTTATCTGACGCACAATTTCAATCATTTCCTCGACTGTATCGGGCCCTAAGATTTTTCTTTCACCAACTTCATCCCAGTAAAGTGGTGATCGACATTTTCTTCCATACAACGCTTCATATGGGGCCATGTTGATTGTCGCCTGATAACTATTATTGTAGGCGAACTCAATAAGTGGTAAAACTTGTTCCCAAGTTGCGCCTCGATCCAATACTACCGTTCTCAACATATCCTCTAGCGTTTGGATCGCTCGCTCAGATTGCCGATGCGTCTGTGGATGAAAAGTCGCTCAAATTCACTGCTCCCAATTCCTTTGTAAGCTTACCCAAAATCTCGAGGTAAACTTGAATCTCTATCGAGTGATAGATTTTGTACTCCATGTGACGACAATTTCCTTCACATATAGTGGGCTAACTTGTCGGACCCATAGGTGATTCGTATTGGCAGAAATGAGCACACTTTGTAAAGGCGATCCACTACTACCCATATAGCAGTTGTTACCCTTTTGTGACTTTGGTAAACCCGTTACAAAATCCATAGCTATGTCGTCCCATTTCCATTGGGGTATCTCCAAAGGTTGCGCTTCCATATGGCCTTTGATGTAACGCCTTTACTTGTCGACAAGTAAGACAACGTTCGACGAACGAGGCTATATCTCTTCATTCCTTCCCACCGTAACTTTCCTCGTAGGTCTTGTACATCTTGCACTTGCTCGGATGGGCGGTATAAGGAGTATCATGAGCTTCACTCATGATTTCATTTCTAAGCTCGTCATTGTTTGGAATACATAGCCTTTCCTCAAACAATATAGCGTTATCACCGCCTCAAACGCTTCGCATTCTCCCTCTCTTACTTTAGCCCTTATCTCTCTAGTTCATCATCCTTTCTTTGTTCTTCTATGATTTTATTCCTTAAATCGGACATCATAGTAAGAGTAGCAACATTATCCATGATTGTTCTTGGTGGTTCGACTATCTCTATTGACATCTTTTCAAACTCTTCAATGAGTTTTCCTTCCATTGTCAAGAGACATCCAAGTTTTGATTGACCTTTACGACTCAAGGCATCAACCACTACATTAGCTTTTCCGGGATGATAGTTTATGCCACAGTCGTAGTCTTTTACTAATTCGAGCCATCTCCTTTGTCTCATGTTCAGATCCTTTTGCTCGAAAAAGTATTTTAAACTTTGTGGTCGATAAAGATTTCGTGCATCTTACTCCATAAAGATGATGTCTCCAAATCTTTAATCGTGAACCACATTGCCAATTCCAAGTCATGAGTCGGGTAGTTCAACTCATGTGGTCTAAGTTGTCGTGATGCGTAAGCTATTACCTTCCTTCTGCATCAAGACACAACCAAGTCCATTTTGGAAGCATCGGTATAGATAACATACTCCTTGTTCGAATCTGGGACAGCTAATACCGGTGCACTAGTCAGTTTCTCTTTTAACGTTTGGAAACTCGCCTCACACTCATCAGCCCATGTGAATTTGATCCCCTTTCGGAGTAGCTGCGTCATTGGTCTTGCTATCTTGGAGAATCCTTCAATGAATCTCCTATAGTAGCCAGCTAATCCTAGGAAACTCCGGATTTCGTTTTGAGTGGTCGGCGCTTTCCATCCTTGCACAGCCTCGACCTTTGCCGGATCAACTTTTATTCCTTCCGCGACACAATGTGTCCGAGGAATATCACTTCTTTAAGCGAATTCACACTTCTGAATTTAGCATAAAGTTGTTCGCTCGTAGCGTCTCAGTAACATCGTTCTCAAGTGTTCTTTATGTTCCTTCTCGTCCTTGAATAGATGAGAATATCATCTATAAAGACTAAGACAAACTTATCCAAGTATGGATGGAACACTCTGTTCATAAGATCCATAAACACGGCAGGTGCGTTAGTTAGTCCGAACGGCACTACTACAAACTCGTAGTGGCCATACCTTGTTCGGAATGCCGTCTTTGATATATCCTCCGGTCGTACCTTTAGCTGATGGTAGCCTGACTTAAGATCGATTTTCGAGAATACGCTTGCACCTCTCAATTGGTCGAACAAATCGCTCATCCTGGTAGCGGATATTTGTTCTTAAGCGTTAATTTGTTTAATTCTCGGTAATCGATGCACATTCTTAACGAACCATCCTTTTTCTTGACAAATAGGACAGGTGCTCCCCATGGTGAAACACTTGGCCTTATGAAACCCAAGTCCAATAACTCTTGAATTTGGATTTTCAACTCTTCGAGTTCCTTGGGTGCCATTCTGTAAGGCGCTTTTGATACTGGAGCTGATCCAGGCTCCAGATCAATTGTGAACTCTAGTCGCTATCCGGGGTAGTCCGGTAATGTCTCGGGAAAGACGCCCTGAAATTCCGAACAATTTCCACGTCTTGACCCTTACTTGATCTTTTCCTCTCCATTTAGATATACAAGGAATGCTTGACATTCCTTCTTGTTCATCATTCTCCGGGCTTGGAGTGCGGATATTATTGGGATTTTCTTTCCCATACTAATCCCATAGAAATTCGTAGCTTCTTTTCCGGTGGTTGCATCGAAATTCTTTCTCCTTGCATAAGATCGTGGAATGGTTTTCGCCAACCAATCCATCCCTAGAATTATATCTACATCTCCATAGGTATTACGTTCAGTTATTTGCTAGAACCTTAATTGAGCCTAAGTTCAATTCTAAGTTCGAGCAAGCCCATGTAACGGTCATAATACCTCCTATAGGTGATGAGATTCTCATTTCTGATTCGTTTCCTCGTGGTTAAGTTCTAACATATCAACGCATGCTTTTGAAATGAAAGAATCAAGCACCCGTGTCGAGCAGTATAATAGGTATATTGCAAAGTAATCCCATACCCGCTAGGTTACCTTGATTCGCTGCTCGACGCCTATGTAGCGCATAGGCTCTCGCCTCGAGCTGGTTGCGCCGCGAGGTGCTTGCCTCTGCTGATTCTGTTGTTGCTTGCCGATTGTCGCTGTCTCTGTGTTTCTTTGTCATTCTTTATTCTTTATTCTTCTTTATTCTTTGGGGTTGGTACCGAATTGCCTTAACGGCCAAGGTGGGGCGCTGATTCGGCTTCCCATGGTTATCTGGCGGATCCTGTGGCATTCATTTGCATAGTGGCCCTCACGCCACACTTATAGCAAATGGGATTCCTAGCCATGCATACCCGTGTGCCTTTTGTTGCATTTGGGCATGGTCAATCCTTACTATCTTGGGTAGGTGGAGTAAATACGGTCTCCTCCAACCTTGCCTTGTGGAGCCATGTTATTTCGCCATGGCCTCTTGTTGTTGTTGAATCCTCCTTGGTTGAGGTTGTTGTTATTGGGACCTCCTTCCCATTTACGCTTTCCTTTGTCACCGACGTTTGTGATCGGGTCGGTGTAGATTTTCTTCGGGCATTGCCGCCTCTATGTCTAATGCCCTACTAAGAGCCTCCAGATAAGTTAAGTCGCCGTGACCGCCCGACATCCTTATCTCGTGTCTCGATCCTGCCAATTTTTCCGACATTTTCATGTCGGTGTTCACTATATCCGGGCGTATCTAGACATATCGCGAGCGGTCGTACTCAAATGACCGACATCTTACCCGCTTTAGGGTGAAAATTCAATCTCCTTTTTGTTCCGATAGCTTTTGGGAATGTACTTATCATACATTTCCTTCTCAAGTCGTCCTGTAAAGTATTCCATTTGTTCGGGGTCGATGTCTTTCTCCTCGCTTCCCACCAAGTCACCGGTCCGGTGAGTTGGAAAGTTACGCAAGATAACCTTTCTTGCGTAGTACAACAAGGAAGTCAAAATTGCTCAATAGCCCCGACCCACTGCTCGCATCCTCGTGGCTCCCTTTACCATTGAAGGAGGCGGGTTACTTAAAAGAGTTCTTCTACTCTACGGTCGCGGAGGTGGGGGTGGCACTGGGATCTCCTCACTTTACGCCTGTGGTATCCTCGCCTCTACCCGCCTCTTCCTCTTCCCCCCGCCTCACTTCCCAATTGAGGTGCACGTCTGGGCGGCATTCTGTTAATAAAACGTAATTAGTATTTGAATAATGTTCATTGCAGTTGAATATACGTAACATCTTTATAAAATCGTATCATAAAACAACTTAAGTAGTCATCATTCTTTTCGCACAACTTGATGTTCATAAAACCCATTCTTGGGTCATCATCATATATATGGAAAACTTTGCCTCAAGGACTATTCGCACAAGTCATTGCTTAAAAGGAAACTAAGTACACAACGTACTACGATACTATTGTCAACTATATACTAGTTATAAGGCGTCTCAAAATACTATGCTTCTATAACTTTGTTAACATCACTACTACATACTACCTATTACATACTACTCGTACACTAATATCCGTCTTCGTCCATGTTTCTGTTCACATCTCCATGGTTCGCCCGTGCAGTTTCGTCCTCGCTTGGATCTTCTTCGGGGTCCTCTTCGGATTCCTCCTCTGAGCTTTCCTCTCGAGTACGCCTACGTGACGGTCCAGCCCTCTCATCCCAAATGGCATACACATCGCGCATAGGAACATAACCTTCTTGATGGCCGTATGCTTCCATGTATGTCCTCTCGTGATTGGGTGCCGTCATTGGTGGTGGAACTGGTGGTGCCGGTCGCGTCGGATGTCCGAACGTCATAGGTGGAAGAACTGGCACTCCCAATGACCTGGGTCGCGATGCCCTCGTC
Source organism: Salvia rosmarinus (assembly GCA_036937905.1). Lineage (NCBI taxonomy): Eukaryota > Viridiplantae > Streptophyta > Magnoliopsida > Lamiales > Lamiaceae > Salvia > Salvia rosmarinus. The sequence continues at coordinate 12,097,980 of CM072814.1, forward strand.
ACATGCTCGGGTCGATCTCCCGCTTCCATGAACCTCGGCACTGCAGGGTTGACCACTCGAGGAACCTCCGTATATAACCATTCCGGTGTGTCGTCCTGCCAAGTATACTCCCTTGGTGGCAGATAGGGCCCTCTTGGTGCAGCCCTATATACGCTGTAGACATATATGAGATGGCTGACAAACCTCGGCAAATCTCCAATCAGGTCATAGTCAATGCCTGCACGATAGATATAGTCGCCCGATATTTCTCTTGCGTAATCTTCCCAATCAATCGGCAAACGAGTTAGTAACCGCTGATGCCGCCATATCCTGTCACACCGCACTCATGTGCGCCCATCCATAATCGTAGATAGCTCATCGTGAACTCTCCTAGTGTCTCCCCAACTCATACCGTAAGTACGATAGCTTGAAGTACTTCTCACGGTGTAACCCCGGCATCATCCTTCGCCGGTGAGTAATAACGACCGCCATCTATCACAGATAATACTAGCGTAAGTCAATCTATATCGATAAGCGGATAAAAGAATAGAATATATCATTAGCGGATAAAACAAACACATCGATAAGCGATAAATGTTTACATCAAAGATCCTATGTTCATTCTACATCATAATTATACTTATGGAATTTCTACTTTCAACTTCTTAAGTTCTCTATTTTCAGCAAAATTTTCAGTCTAACTTCAACTGTTCCTCACGAATTCTGGAGAAGGATTCAGGATTTCTGTCCTTCATATGAACTGAATTTCGTTGAGATAAGAGTATGTGGGCGAAAACCGTTTGCAAAACGGAGTTCAAACGAATGAGAACGGGTTAAAACAAAACACCGCGCAGTGCAGTTTTCTGCCTGCGCTGATTGTGCGCCGGAAATCACTCCTCTCGGACAATTGTGAGCTCGTGCCCGCTTCGCACGAGATTTTCATCAAAATTTGTTTAGCTTTCTCTGGTCCTTATCGAACCCATGCCTTGCACCTTTGATCCTTTTCTTGCTTTCGTCGACTTTTCGTTGAAAACTTGAGTTCGCTTCAATCGACTTTTCGCTCGCTCAGTAAATCAATTCCTCACTATTGTTCTCAAAAGGGATCAAGCTCCTAGAATTCATACTTCTATGTTCAAGAGGTGAGCATGCTTCTTAGAGCATCTATGTTCTTGTGAGAATAACATACCCATTTTCAAAATGAACGATAAACTTTGAATAAATATTTCAAAATCATATCATAATTTCTGCATTCATGCTTTCAGTAAGCTAAGCATCACTTTTGACTTTATCATGTCAACTATTTCTCATTCTTCGTAAACTTGGTCTCATTTCACTGATAACTTTCTTATCATAAAACTTTTGACATAAAATTGTCAACTTTTCTCATAACACTGAAAAATTCTTTTTGGAATACGTTCCAAAACTTTCATGACTTTCATTGTTTTCAAAATGTGAATTCAATCTCATTTTCCAAAATTTCAAGTTCACTGTTTCAACTTTCAACTTTCAATATCAATACTGAGAAAACAATTTACCTCTTTTCCCGGTTGAGCTTGATGTGATGGAGTGTTGAGCACAATCGGTGATTTCTAGAAGTCTAGTAGCTCGATCTAGACTTAACTTTTGAAAGAAGGTTTAGGGTTCAAAGGACAACCTGCTCGATATTAATCAATGATGACCGCCTTTCCAAAGTACGGATTAGACGGATCATCATCAACTAGCGTGGATTAAGAACATAATGACCAACAAACCTTCAAGACGTCAAACTTTTATAGATAAACACACAATGGTTTCATACAAACTAGACCAATGCACCATTAACAAAAGGATTCAACCGATCCGAGGTAACATAAGTAATATCCAAAATATAATAAACTGCTTTAACAATAGAAAGCATGTGAATGCATATACGACGATATACATCCAAGGTAAACTAATAACGACAAAACTCCGACCGCCAACACTTGTCCATCCTATCACAATTTCAACCGCACATTTAAAACAAACATGCGGGGCTAAGTACAAGATTGCACTTAGTGGACTCATGCCAAAATCATTTCATTTAATTACACCGCCCATAAGTATAACACGAGGATTTTAGTCAAACAACTCGTGAATACCAAAATGCTTTATCATTTCTCAAAAGATTACGCTACAGCATTTTCTCTACGTATGATCCGTATCATCCACATAATTATTCATAATCGATCTCATAAAGGCGATCTCACGTGCAGTAGAAGTAGCTCCTCTACCGACGCCGTGATCGGTCAAGATGTTGATAACGGCTCCCAATCACATAGTCGGGATTTTTCATCCGACTATGATCCATAACCGCCGATGATGTTGCTAACGGCTCACGATCATGGCGGTGTACACGTTAATCTTAGCAGAATTACGCCTCGACTAAGATCCGATATCGATTTAAAATTGGGAGCGACCCAATAAGCGATTCACATACATCGTTGGCTCGCCCTAACAACATGATAGGATCCATACGTTAAAACATAAATATTTTGGGCATGTAACAGTTCATAAACATTCTCATCTGAAAGCTTGTAAATAAATACTTTTTGAAGAAAGCATCGTAAATAAAAGGGTTTTCGAGTAAAGCCCACCTTGTACACGTAGGTCTTTATACTATGGTCTCTTTCCTACGTCAATGCTCCGTCCACGTATCACCTTAACGTAAGAATTATTTTTAGTACGTCGGTCACGTTTGATAGAGACGAACATAGTCTATAACGTTCTACGTATCAAATAAGGCTAACGTCGGACTTAATTTGACGTTTCCTAATCGATTGATGTCGATTATGAAATTTCTTAATATAAAAAGGGTATTTTACCTTTTTAGAATATAATGTACGTTTTAATGTACTTACGTAACGTAAGTAGCATTATTACTAAACGTACTACGTCATATTGATCACGCATTATCGAATTGCGTACCCGTTGACCTTGGTCAACGATTTTGGTCAGCTATTTTGACCAAGTCAATCAAAAGTCAACAATTTTGACTTTAGTCAACGAAAAGTCAACATTTTGACTTTTTTAACTATTTATGAAATTCTTATCATTTTATGTGCAATTCTTGTTCCAAAAATTCCTATAAAATCATACTATGTCTAAAACATTATTTTAGACCATAATATGTAATTATACTTGATAAAATAAATTTATAACATTAATGCACATAATATATAGTTTTCGGTCACTATTAATTAAATAGCTTGAGACTTGTAATAATTCTTATAAATTCACATGTTACACTATTTTATCATTTGATTAATAATATGTAATTACCTTAGTCAAATAAAATTTATACACCTTAGTATTATACTCCAATGTTTTCGTTTTCATAAATAACCTATCAAATGATTTTTAAAATTCAATAAATTCATAAATCAACTACAAAGATAATTGTTATTTATTATGACTTATTGAATAAAATTTACCTAAGTCACTTTCTAAATTTTCGACTTAGGTCAAATAATTCTTTATAAATTTCAATAAATTCTCACAATCATATATTATGAATCTACACACTTGATATGCTATTATAATACTTAAACATGAATTATATCACAACACTTTATCATTTATATATATTTTCGGTATTAATAAATATATAAGCTATAGTTTTCAAAATTCTAAATAAATTCATATAACATAATTAATACTCCAGGATCATGATTTCATACTTAAATCAACAATTAAAAATTAAAATCAACAACATATATAACCCCTAAGTTTTCGGTCCCAACATTAAATTTAATAGCATGCTTAATTTCATGATATAATTAATATACATGCTTAATAACATCATATAAACATAATATCTAAACATTTTAGCATATGATTCAAAATTTTGAAAATCATATATATAAACTAAGATCATAACATAAATTCTAAAGGACGAAATTCGAAAATTCTAGCACGTAATCGAAGCTCGTAAAATTTCTAACCTTTTAATCGGTTTTGATTTTGATCGGCAACGTTTATATGATCTAAGTTTGGGATTAAATATGAAGAACACTCTCTCAAACTTCCCACTATATTTTCGGTAGTCAAGGTTTGTAAATGGGAGAGTGTTGTGCTCTCCTTATATTTATAGACATTAGCAAGTTGTAATGTAATTATTAAACTAAAAATATCACCAATCCACTTGCTTTAAATTCAACAAAATCGGCCACCTCCATATGCTAGAGACAAAATTTGATCCTTATCTTATAGATATCATAATTACCCTTAATTAAATACATTGGATCTTAGTTGTTATTTAATTAAATAATTTATAACATCCAAATATTTATATACATATGTTTCGGCTATATCACATAGCCTAAGATTAATTTTCTATTTTATACTATATTATACACCTTATATATATCATATTATAATTTAATTAATAAATTATAGTATGATTACCAAGAATAAATGAATTAATCACATTTGTACACCCAAAGCATCATTCTCGCCACTTTTCATTTCTTTAGGATAAATTTTATTTAATTTCCTATCATATATTATATTATAATCCTATTATAAAATAATATTTGAAAAGTCAAATATTTCAACTATACAAATGTCATTAATATAAGGTATGAAATCAAATATTTTTCAAACCCTTTTCCACAATTTCGCTCCTCATTTAATTAGCATGAGATTACTTGTTTTAATTGTCTACTATCACTACTTTACACTTAGTATATGATAGGATCCAACTCATATTTATTTATTAATTATAAGATAATAATATTACATAAAATCATGCTAAAAATGGCTAAGTTTTCGCCACTTTCATGCAAGTGTGCACCCACACTTGTGCAACTTGTATTACACCTCATTTAGTCCTTAATGACATCATAATAATATAATAATTATCATATATCATTAATTAGATAAGAATAAAATATTAAATCATACTTAAGATCTCATATTTTCGAAAATTGCTAAGGTATTCCCAAACATTTGATTTTCTTGTATAAAATAGCTACTACATATTTATGTGACATATTATATGCCTTAGATAATAAATTTAATCATAGGAAAGTATTTAAAACAATTTAGAATCATAAAACCCTAATTTAAATACTTAGGGTTTTCAAACCCATAAATAAGGTACATTGCATTATTTGAATTTTCTAGCATTATTTAATGATAAATAATGTCCTCATATAATAATATAATTATAGAATTTGAATTTTATAATTCCGAGATCATATGCTAAAGTTATCGCATTATTCTAAACGTAGCGTTTGAAACGTCTCTAAATTCTCATAGCTTAATTATCTCCAAAATATTCAAAATAAAGTTTGTTACAACTTTATTTATTCCTATAATAATAGGAATTTCAAATTGCTTAATCGCTAATAATATCAGAAGACGAAACGTCGAATTCATTCAACGTTGAAAATTACGTTCAAGGAATATTGAAAATTATATTCCTTAATTCACTAAGGCTCGTGAATCTCATACGAAATTATCCAATTATGCTTGGTCAAAGTCAAGAGTTGACTAATTAAGATTTTAATTATTGAATTAATAATGCTAATTACGTAATTAATCATCGTAATCTCAGTATTAAAATTACGGATATTACATCGCCGTTGGGGTCGGCCCGCAGATTGTTGCCGCCCATTCCTTCGCTTCTCGCTCTTCGGACCACCGTCCGAGGTATTTCTTGAGGGCTCCCTAACGAGCTCGTCGATCCGTGAGCCTGTGTTTACGCAATCCTCGGTATCATGACCATACCCTTGGTGATAGTCACAATACTGCCTCGACCTCTTCGATCCCTTTCATAGGGCGGGCTTGGGAAGAGCTCGGCGTGGAGCTCGAATATTTCGCCTTGATTTGAGCAGGGGCGCTGCCGCTGTGGTGGGCCGAGGTCCGAGCCTGACTCAAAGGCCCTCTCTTGATTACGTCGGCGCCTCGCGATCGGCGACTCGACTTGGTCATCCGCTTTTCTCTGGACTTACGCCGTCCCATTTCCGCTTCCCGATCCGACTCGTCTCCCTCGACAAAGTTGTCCACCGTGTTCCAAAGCTTACTCGCCGTCTTTGGTTTCTCTCGGTGATTTCTTTGTTCGTGGCCGGTCGGATCCCGCTGAACGCGTTGATGATGTAGAGGTCGTTGCGTCGTCAATTTTGAGCGACTCTTTGATGAACCTTGAGGCAGTTTGACATCGTCTCGCCCCGCCTGGCGGATCGTGAGCAGGTCGGAGGAAGGCTGCTGGGCGGCATCTTCCGATAGAAGCGCCATTTGAATCGATCCATGAGGTCCCGGAAGTGTATCGTTGTTCGACGGGCGAGGTGAACCAACGCCGTGCGTTGGAGATCAAGACTCGGGAAGATTTTGCACATGTGAAAATCTTTCATTCCTCGATTCGCCATGTTGGTGGTGTAGGCAAAAAGGAAGTCGGAGGGTCTCCGAGGCCATCGAGGTCGCTATATTGGGTGCCCGTCACCGGCAGCGGGCGTGTCTAGAATCTCCCGGAGAAAGGGAGATGATCCTCCTGCACGGTCGAACCCGGAGATCGTTGCCATCTCTTTCGGAGGGTGGGGATCGATAGCGACGCCTATCGTCCTTCCGGGGGTTCGACCGCCTTTCTTCCTCTGCTTTGCTCGGCTCTGGTCGGCACGACGAGGTGGAGAGCGGCCCGCGAACGGCGAGGGGCGACGGTGGTGACGGCTCGCCCGTGGTGGCGGCTCGAACGAATGAGGCGGCGGCTCGGCGCGGTGAGTGGCTCCGTAGCGTCGGGCGTGATGCGCGTTCTCGGCTATCATGCCGAGGTGAGCGCTGGCTGTTTCGGATGGGGGAGCGGCTTCGGGCGGCCGTGGTGTTCAGTCCGGGGGCCCTCGAGGGGCCCGCTCCTTTGGTTCTCTGGTTGAGGAAGCTTTGGAATTGGCCAAGATTGGCGTGGAGGAATTCGGTCACAGCTCGGCCGAGGACCTCGTGGGACGAATGAGCTGTTTGCTCGTCCTCGTTGAGGTCGACATCTTCCCCTACGTTGGGGAGGCGGTCCTGAGGGTGTATGGAGACATTTTCCATGTTGCCCTCAGGAGTGTGGGCGCTCGTGACGTCTGCGATCTCCTTCCCGCGACGCTGAGTGACCACCTGGTCGTCTTCAGCACGGTTGTTGCCAGCGTGGGCGGCGGTTGTGCGTGTTCTTGCCATTTAGTTGTAGAGGGAAACGAGGCTTTCTTGTTCGGATGTTTCCCACGACGGCGCCAATGATAAATCGGTTAAGTGAGTGTGAGAGTTATGAAAAGCAATTAAGAACACCGCGCTTTTACGTGGTTCGATCGTTAATGAGATCTACGTCCACGGATGAGTGTTTCTCAATACTTTCACTATCATTCAATTGTGGTTACAAGCTCTTAGTATTCGATAAGTTGCCAACCCTCTAATGTCGCTTTTCCTCCTATTTATACTGCTCCAATCTGCAATCGAAAGCGCCCGACCTCTCCATTGGTCGTGGCGTGACTCTTCCTCTGGCGTGCCTTCCATTGGCGGAGCAGGACCTTTCGCTTTGCGCGCCACGTGGAGGTGGCGCCTAACCTTGTTTTTCAGGCGTCTTTCCATCGCCCGGGTAGCGGTTCGGAGGCTAGGGTTTTGACAATGATTAGGCTCGCTTGGGCTCACCGCGTGGGCCGCTATCAACGTTAAGCCAAATTCGTTTGGGCTATTAGTGGGTCTAGTCGGTTGGGCCATATCCCATCAATATACATGATTTGTGGTTTTATTGATAAGTTCAATTGAAACTCAATTGTATACGTGTGATTACAGTATATTGAAAGCTATAAAATATTCATGAATTGGTTTAATTTTGTGGATTCAGTTCATTGGTTTCATTTATGTCATGGATATGCGTGTTTTAGAAAATCAACGAGTTTGTCATTTACTGGGCTCATTATATGGAAAATTGATCTTTCTAAGTTTTGTCGCAACAGATATATTCGAATGTCAGACTTGTTTTTATATGCATATGTGATGTTGTTTTGGTATTTATATTGAATAGAGACTTTGAATAATTGTGTGAATTATATTGATTTCGAAAATTTTAGGTTATTCAATTTTGTTTCCCTATATTACAGTTTAAAAATTGATCATTCAATTTTAAATTTGTTTGACACATCTCATGTTCCTATTTGATTTATTAATATTCGAGATAAATAAATTGAAATAAGATGTCGCCACAGTGACCTCTCTTGTAAAAATTTATTTATTAAGAATATTAAGATGATTGTGTGAGTGTATATTAATGCGGGTATTAGCCGGCCTACAGGAAGGTTAACGCTTGGCTGAATGTCATAAACACTTGTGGTGGTAAATACGTGACAATTTTATGGTAATCCATGTAAATAATTTGTCATTCCACAGGATGACAATTGTTTGACAGGACTTATTGTCAGTATTTGATCACTACACAGAGGGACCTATTTATAAGTTAATATTATCGTCCACGCACTTGATATTAATGTTATGCCGGGTTTCGAGATGTTATCTTCTTATTTGAATTTTATTATTAATTGTGGTTTAATTATGTGAGCATAAAGTTGATTTTGTTTTTTGTTCTCTGTTCAGCTATGATATCTGCTACTTCTATATCTGATAATACCAACAACATTCCCATGCTTAATGGGTCAAACTTCAAGGATTGGAAAGAAAATGTTCTGATCATTTTGGGCTGCATGGATCTAGACTACGCGCTAAGAGTTGAAAAACCCACTCCTCTGACGGATGCAAGTTCTGCTGAGGAAAAACGGAACTTTGAGAAGTGGGATCGCTCAAATCGCGTTAGTCTAATGATCATTAAGCGGCATTCCGTAAGCCTTCGAGGCACACCTCGATGAAATTACTACACCGGTGAGTACCTTGCAGAGATTGAAAAGCGTTTGTAAAAAACGATAAGGCCGAGACAAGTACGCTTTTAGCTAACTTGATCTCACTAAAGTATAAGGGCAAGGGAAACATAAGGGAGTATATCTTACAGATGTCTCACATTGCTTCAAAGCTAAAGGCACTAAAGCTCGAGGTGTCTGATGACTTACTCGTGCATTTAGTTTTGATATCTCTTCCTGCACAATTCAGTCAATTTAAGGTCAGTTATAACTGCCAAAAGGAGAAGTGGACTCTTAATGAGCTCATTTCATATTGTGTGCAAGAAGAAGAAAGGCTGAAGCATGACAGAACTGAAATTGCTCAACTGGCTAGTAATTCTAAAGACAAGGGCAAAAGAAAATTTAACGTTGGGAAAGCTGCTAAAGTTGATGGTCCACCACAAAAGAAACAAAATGCTGAAAATTCAGATTCTAAAGGTTGTTTCTTTTGTGGCAAACCTGGACACATGAAGAAAGATTGTACCAAATATCGTGTGGCAGCCAGAAAGAAAGATACATTTCTTACTCGTCTGCTCAAGTCAATTTAGCTTCGCATCTAGAAACACTTGGTGGTTAGATTTCGTGCAACTACTCACATAAGTGTTTCAATGCAGGTCGCTCGAGCTACCGAAAGCCAACCGATGGTGAAAGATACATCTATGGGAGATGGCAAATCGATGGAAGTGGAGGCAATTGGGCATTTTAGATTGTTGTTAAGAATCGGATATTTTTGGATTTGAAAGACACTTTTATTGTACCGTCATTTAGACGAATTTGGTTTCTATTTCCTTATTGGACAAATATGGTTATTCTTGTTCATTTGGAAATTCAGTTTTGTCTTTCATTAAATTCCAATATAGTTGGTGGTGGTTCATTAAATGTCTATGATAATCTATATATGCTTGATATTGTACCTTCATATAATGAATCCTTGCATGTTGAATCAAGAGATACTAAGAGAAAAATAAGTAAACAAAATTCAAAGAAAATTGTGGCATAAGCGTTTAGGTCATATCTCAAAACCGTAATTGAGAGACTTCAGGTCGATGGTATATCGATTCACTGATTTTTCAGACCTTGATGTTTGTGTCGAGTGTATCAAAGGAAAAGCAGACCAAAATAAAGAGATTGGGTGCCAACAGAGCTACAGACGCCTTACAATTGATACATACGGATATTTGTGGGCCATTTCCTAAGTCTTCTTGGAATGGTCAACGATATTTTATATCTTTTATGAGCGATTACTCACGATTTGGGTACCTATATCTAATTCATGAAAATCGTATAAGAATCGGACATGTTCAAAATTTTAAGGTCAAGTTGAGAATCAACTCAACAAAGAATTAAACCGCCGATCCGATCGGCGGTGGAGGTGAGTACTATGGCAGATATGATGGTTCAGGAGAACAACGTCCAGGGCCTTTTGCTCTCTTCCTAGAGAAATGTGGAATTGTCCCACAGTACACCATGCCAGGAACACCTAGCATGAATGGTGTTGCTGAAAGACGAAACAGAACTCTAAAGGATATGGTGAGAAGTATGATTAGTCATTCGTCTCTACCAGAATCACTCTGGGGAGAAGCACTAGAGACTGCAGCTTATATTCTCAACAGGGTACCAACTAAAGCAGCTGCTAAAACACCTTATGAACTTTGGAATGGGCAAAAGCCTAGTCTAAATCATTTGCATGTATGGGGATGTCCAGCTGAGGCTAGGCCTTATAAGCCAAATGAAAAGAAACTGGACTCCAAAACAATTAGCAGCTATTTTATTGGTTACCCAAAGAGATCAAAGGGTTTCAAGTTTTACGATCCCACTAGAAAAATTATTTTTGAGACGGGAACTGCGGTATTTTTTGAGGATGTTGAGCTTTGGGGGAGAAATACAGTTAGAGACATTACCTTTGAGGAGGATTCAATTTCGATTCCTACTATCGCTTCTAGTAACGTGCGTGCTTTTATTCTCGCTGTTACTCGAGAAGCAGATTCAGAACCTCAACAGGATGATGTTGAAAATATCCCCACTCTGAATGATCAAGTTATCCAAGAAGATCAAACTCTGGTTGATCAAGTTATTCAACAAGATCAAACGCTGGTTGATCAAGTCATTCAACAAGATCAAACTCAACAACCTCAAGAGCCAATGCAATTAAGAAGATCCACTAGAGAGAGGAGAAATGCCATTCCGAATGATTACGAAGTTTATCTTCAGGAATGTGAGGAAAATAATGGATTGATGATAAATGATCCTATCAATTATCAGCAAGCCATGCAATCTCCAAACTCTGAAATGTGGAATGATGCTTTGATTGAGGAGTACGAGTCAATGTTAGAAAATGATGTATGGGAAATCGTTCCATTACCTCCAGGTGTGAAGCCTATTGGTTGCAAATGGATTTTTAAAATCAAGAGGGATTCAGTAGGCAATGTGGAACGATATAGGGCTCGTCTTGTAGCAAAAGGCTATACTCAAAGGGAAGGCATTGATTTCAAAGAGACTTTCTCTCCGGTTTCCTCGAAAGACTCTTTGAGAACAATTATGGCATTGGTTGCACATTTTGATCTTGAGTTACATCAGATGGATGTGAAAACAGCATTTCTCAATGGTGACATTGAAGAGACAATTTATATGGAGCAACCAGAAAACTTTGTGGTTGGAGACCCAAAGACTATGGTTTGCAAATTAAAGAAATCCATCTATGGACTCAAGCAAGCTTCTCGTCAATGGAACCACAAATTTCATCAGGTAGTAGTCTCGTTCGGATTTGAGGCTAATATTGCTGATGATTGTGTGTACCAAAAGTTCTGTGGGAGTAAGTGTATTTTTCTGGTTTTGTATGTGGATGACATTTTGCTTGCCTCAAATGACAAATGATTGTTGCATCGAAACCAAGGATTTCTATCAAAGAATTTTAAGATGAAAGATCTTGGGAAGCTTTTCAGATTAAGAATCCAAATACATCGAGAACGTTCTCGAGGTATTCTTGGATTGTCACAAAAGGGTATATTGAAAAGTGCTACAAAGATTTGGCATGCGTAATTGCAAATCAATTGATAACCCTATAGCTAAAGCGAGACAAGTTTAGTCTCAATCGGTGTCCTAAAAATCATCCGAAATTAAGGAAATGGAAAAGATCCCATATGCTTCAGTTGTTGGGAGTCTAATGTATGCTCAGTCCGCACAAGGCCGGATATAGCATTTGTTGTTGGTATGTTGGGCGATATTTAAGTAACCTGGTATGGATCAATCGAAAGCGACCAAACGGGTTTTAGGTATTTCAGAGAACAAAAGACTTCATGCTTACATACGTAAAATCGATCAGCCGAGATCATTGGGTATTCGATTCGATTTCTTTGGATGCCAAGATAGTAGAAGATCTACTTGAGTTACGTTTCCTATTATTTGGGGAGCCATTTCATGGAGAAGTGCTAAGCGCACACTTGTAGCACCTTCTACTATGGCATCGGAATTCGTGGCATGTTATGAGGCATCCAGACAAGGAATATGGTTGCAAAATCTTGTCACTGGGTTGCGCATTGTTGGAAATATTGAAAGACCAATAAAGTTATATTGTGACAATAACTCGAAGACTATATTCCAACAACAACAGGAGTTCTACTAAGTCAAAGCACATCGACATTAAGCACCGGTTATGAAAGAAATAGTACAGAGTGGTCGATTGCTACAACAAAGAGTCGAGTGATCGCCTAGTACAACTTGGTGTAGAGCATATAGGAACAGACTCGATGATTGCGGATCCGCTAACAAAGGGATTGACACCCAAGGTCTTTCATGGGCACACTACTCATATGGGTGTGTTATCGCTTGTGATACTTTGGTTTAGTGGGAGTCGTAATATATTAATGCTTTATAGTTTATTTTGGAATCATTTGTGTATTTTGGTATTTTCGTATGCATATAAAGTAATTGATTATTGACTCTGTCATTTTATTTATTATTATTGATCTCACTAAGGAATAAGGTGGACCAATTGAAATAGATATGTTAGATCACATTGCATATAATATCCAATGCTACGCATCTATGATTGATCTATGTCATTTGATTATATTAGTATTCGTGATTACCGATGGGTCTATTCACGCTTAAAGTGATGATGGCCTCTTTAGTCCTATACCAATATGATCAATGGACGAGATTGCTCGTAATATCCTTACATGTGACAACAAAGTTTGAGCTCATAAAGTGATGCGTGTTTGTTCGGTAACATATGTAGTCCAAGTGGGAGATTGTTAGAAAAATCTTAATTGGATTTACATATGTTAAAATTAAATATGCATAGTTGTCTTTTAGTAATCCAATTAAAGTGGTCTATTAAGGAAATATTATGGATTAAAAGGATATTAATTAATCATGGAATTAATTGTATAGATATCGTATTGTACTAACACAACCTGTATCCGACACAAATGTCTCGTGTTGGCATGATAAGATCGGATATTAATTCATTAATTTCATGTATATTGATATCGTATAAAACATTATCAGTCCTAACACTAGTCTTCTATGGACCGCGTGTAAGATAAATATAACACGTCATATTAAAGTGGTTCATGTGTGGAGCCTACGTGTTACGCCAAATTTGTTTCGATTGAAGAGAGGCTGAATCCAAGTCTCGAGTTTTCTTTTTTCATTCACAAACACAATCCATTCAGACAAACCTCTCCCCTTCGAATCAAACACGCATCCAAGTCGGCCCACGTGTTGACGCTTCGCCTATACTTCCTTCTCCACCTTTCCTTCCCTCACCGCCCTTCAAAAGAATTCCCCCCTAAATCAAATTAACCCCCAATTTTCTGATTTTTTGTTGGAGGAAATTTCCGCAATCTCGCCACCCCCAATCCTAAATCCCTGCTGTTCTTTGATTGGCCGGCCTGCTGATATGGTGGCGGAGGTGTTTGGCCTTTCGGCGGAGGAGGCCGTGGTGGCGCTCCGCCTTAAGGCCGCCACGAGTTGGTGGGACATAGTCAATCACTCTGCCGCTTGGCAGGACCGTATCTTCCACGTGCTGGTTGTGCTTTATGGGATCATCGCCGCTGTTGCTCTTGTAATTCTTGCCCCATTTGATTTGATTTTTTTGGATCTCTATCCATCAAGACGTGACTTTTTATGATGGTTTAGCTTTTCAAATTCCATATCTAGTCTCTCTTTCAAAGTCTTATCTAGGGTAAATCAAATAAATAGCGTGGAATGAATTTTGACCCATAAATCATTTATTCTTTACGACTTGCTATACATTGTCCAAGATTTTACGGACTCATATTGAATTTTGATATTTGGTATGTATTTTAATTAATTTGGAATTTGGCATCGAGGGGATACTTCTCATGCATTTTATGGCATTGTTTTTGAATTATTTTGTAGCTTCTGGGAGGTTTTGAATCTTCAAAGTCTGCTTATGATTGAAATAATTTTATCATTAACATTTACATGTACTAGGTGCAACTGGTTAGGATACAATTGAGAGTACCCGAGTATGGTTGGACGACTCAGAAAGTATTCCATTTCCTAAATTTCTTAGTCAATGGAGGTTTGTTATCATGTGCATTTAGTAATCTTTTTCTTCTGAACTTACTTTCTTAGTTCCTTGTCAATTAATCAGTTATTATGTTTTATTGTTTGTTAGTTCGCTGCCTTGTGTTTGCATTTCGTCGGGACGTTCAGAAGTTGGATCCAGAGGTATCAATTGCAACTCATTTATTGTTTTTTCATCTTAAACTTTAACTAATATATTCTGATTTGATGTACTTTGTTGGGCAGATTACTCGTCACATTTTGCTTGATTTGCCAAGTCTTGCCTTTTTCACGACATATGCATTGCTTGTACTGTTCTGGGCAGAAATTTACTATCAGGTTCAATTCAGATCCTTTCATCATGCTTTGCTTGCTTTGGTTTCAATATTCTGTTTAGCAAAACATTTACTGTGACAATTTGACAGGCTCGTGCTGTATCTACGGATGGTCTGAGGCCTACCTTTTATGCAGTAAATGGTGTTGTTTATTGCATTCAGGTGAACAATTCTGCCCATTTTTTTTAATCCCCAGTAAGGTAGATGATAGGGTCACTTGATTGCATGTTTGATTCCATTACTTTATTGAATATTGATATATGCAAAGATGCAATGTCATGTGTTTGTGTTTTTTGATCTTTGAGAAGGGGTGTATTAGAAATGAACATCTCGATAAGCCCATTTAGATTTCTACTATATAGGAATATATTCAAGAAAATGTCGAAGTCTTTTTTTGGGGGGGGGGGGGATGGTAACCGTGGGAACAGGGGTAGAGGTGGTCTCCTATTCAGGATGTTTTTCTGTGTTCTTATCTGAGCTTTTAACTGAAAGTATTTCTAAATTCACTTAGCTATTACTTCACACATTGTTGTATTGCATCAAGTGACTCAGGTATATAACATTATGGCAGTTATATGTGTCGGTATTTGCTAATAGAACAAAGGAAGGGGCTAATGATGGGGAGGAGAATTTGACTTCTTGTAGCTTGCTTGAAATGAGAATATGGAAAAACCAGAAACATTAATACATAAACATTGTACACTTTTCATCATTGAGTTGTCATACTGAGTGTGTGGAAGCTGCTCTTGTTTATGTTCCACCTATCTATAATCACATTTCTTGAACATAGTTCATACTCCCTCCATCCACCAAAAGCTTGAATTCCTTTTTTTTGGGACGTCCACCAAAAGTTGTATTTTCCATTTTTGGAAACATCAACGACCCTCAATCTACCACTTATTTACAAAAAAAACACACACATGGCCCATCTTTTTACTCCCACTATCCATTAATATATTTATTTATTATCTCTACCCACTTTATACTCATTACAATTTATTAAAACCCATGCCACCAAAAGCAATACAAGCTTTTGGTGGACGGAGGGAGTACTATTTTCCTTGACGAAGATATTATGCTTTATTGGATGCAAATGATTTATACTATTTCATTACTAATAGTACCATTATATGCCAAACGATTGGCAAAATTTCAGTTTCTTCTCTAGTGAAAGTGATAGGTTCTCCTTTTATTTACATCCTGTGATATTGCTTGTGCTTGCAATACCTACAATATAAGTTCATGTTTGTAAATTGGTTGGATGGTGATTGTTTCAAACATTCATTAAGAACATATTGTCTTAAATGATCATCTCTTATAATTTGTTGCAGATGATTCTATGGGTAGTTCTATGGTGGAAGCCTGTTCATGTAGTGGTGGTTTTATCCAAGATGTTCTTTGCAGGTTCATTGCGTTAATCTTGTCTACATGCATCAGTTGTGTTGAACTTTTCATTTTGTTTGAGGAACCTGTCAATCTTGCAGGTGTTTCTTTATTTGCTGCCCTGGGGTTTCTTCTTTATGGTGGAAGGTAAATAGATTTCTACCCTTAGACAATTTATTTATACTATAGGCGGACTTAATCAATAATTTTAAGCCTGTGCTGCTTGGACTAATGAAAACCTTATTTAAACATCAAGTGGTCTTTGGTTATTTGTGGACCTTATTTGAAAGAGATTTAACACATGATATTTTCTATTGCCAGCTTTTTCATTTTGATTCTGTTGTACTTTTCGGGGGTTTTGGCTACTTGGTGGGGGTTGATAGGATAGTGTTGTATTGGTGTTGGGTTGCTGTGGTGTACCTGTTGCTGCTGCTTGTCAAGTCCGTCCCTCCTTCAGAGTCACTTACAACAGGGAGGATTAAACTCAGGTCTTTTTGGTCACATGATACCATGAAGAGCCTACGAAACCATTTTTCTGTGGCATGTTCAGATTATTTGACTGTCGTGCTCTTTGTCCAACATTTTTGCAATGCTTTGGACAAACTCAATCAACCTATAAATCCAATGTTTTGTGTAATGAGAAGTTTATTTTGAAGTTAAAGTTCAAGTCGAGGCAAACACAATTTGTGGCAGTAATTTATGGAATGTGTACGTGTTAATGCTAGTGCATGTTATTTTTGTAATTGCATTGCAGAGATCTAAGAGAGATGTTGGTTTCTTAAATTCTCAAATGTTGCCTGTTTCTTTTTTTCTAAAATTGTGGTTTACAGAGTTAATTTTGCTCCTAACTAATTTGTATTTCATTCATCTGGTTTTGGATTGTGAAAATCTTTCATATAGTTTCTCCTACTTGTAGCAACATTTTGTGGATTCATGTCGATCCTGAACCTGATGTCTTCTTTTGAAGGTTGTTCTTAATGCTACAACGATTTCCGGTGGAGTCGAAAGGACGTCGCAAAAAACTGCAGGAGGTATGCTGTGGACTGGTGGTGGTTGTCGATTTCTTTTAGGGGATTTTTAATTTTCCTTTTCGTTATGGGGTTTTCCTTTTGGTTGTCCATGTTCTAATTCTCCCTTACACTCTCTTGCTTACTCAGGTTGGCTATGTAACCACTATTTGTTTTGCATGTTTTCTGGTTAGATGCATTATGGTAAGTCCTATTCTTCAGAAGATTCAGATTTTCTTGTTGTCTACTCAGTCCAATTTGTGAAATGATAAATTGATCATTTGGTTTGTGTTGTAATCATCGTTGGTTTTTGGGATCCTTGTTAGTCAATTGGTAAATTAGCTTTAGCTTTTTGCCTTTTTGTCATCTGTCTATATTTTAAGCGCCATTTAGAATATTCTACAATTGCTAATAATGGAGTTCAAAGAACTTTGATTTGTTAATCATTCCTAACCCCATCTACGTAATTGATTAAAGGTATGATAAATTTCAAGTTCAGAAGCATTGTGTTATTTCTGCCAATAGATCAAAATGAAGTGGTGTCCCTTGAAATTCTGCAAGATGTAACTTTTATCATCAAAATATTATTACTAAATATTTATAACTCTGTGTACTTATGCTTTACAGCTGCAAGTAAATCGAATAAGCCAAAACAGTTGGTAATATCGAGAGTTCTATTTTACAAAATAATATCTCTGAAAATAAGCAATGTCTTCCTCCACATTAAAAATTCCCTAAATTTAACTATGAGTTCCTGTCTTAAATGTTGAGGACAATGTCTCTGGACAGAGGGTTATGGTAGTGTTTTGTGCTAGGATGCTTAATAGGAACTATTTTTTGTCTTCTATATCTGTTCTACACCCTTCTCAATATGTATACGCATGTTGGTATGTCAGTGTATTTTTTAGGGTGTGTTCATCTTCATATAAGTATGTATAATTTTATATAGGGGTGCATATATGTAGCATATTCTTTTTATCTGTTATATCTGTACTCTTTCGAAGTCTCGGGTTTGACGTAAATCTTCCTTTTTTCTCTTCCTGACTTTGTTTGTTCTTTTATGACGCATCCTACAGATGTGCTTTGATGCATTTGACCCAGCTGCTGATCTAGATCTTCTGGATCATCCTATTCTGAATTTTATCTACTACCTGGTAGGATTTCGGATGTTCTTCATTTTGAGAATTTACTAGTGAGTGACATTGATGCTCGTATGCTGCTGACTGAAACCAAATAAGTGAAATTTGCATTGTTCATTTTTCCCATAGCAGACCCATTTTTGCGTTTTCTGTACATGCGGTCTGTTTTGGTGTGAATGGTTGGAGTTGAGGAAAAAAATTGTGCTAAAATTGTACAATTTTGGTACAGAGGCCATACCAAAATGAATCTATGATTTGAGTTGCCCTTAATGGTTCCTTATTTTTAAGAGTTGTTTGAATCATGTTTTGTCAGTTCGATTTCCGTACACTTGCAAGTTGCACCTTAAAGTAACAATACACTTGCACTCGAGCAATACTCTGTATGAGTTCTGGAGAATAGTGTTCAGGAAACGTAAAGTATTTTGTTATCTTCTTGCTTAGAAAGTCTTAGTTGCTTGAATATATATTGGACTGGAAGAAGTCACAGTCTGATAGAATCATAGTACCTGGATGTGCTCTCTTGTCAATTAGTTCACATCCAACTTAGGCCACTTCGAAGAAATGAGTATGATAAAATTTTGGTTGCATTATATCTTGGTTGCTGTCTTGTGCTCGTAGAAGGCGTGACATGGTTTTTGCAGCTGGTGGAGATATTGCCGTCGGCGCTCGTGCTCTTCATATTGAGAAAACTGCCTCCAAAACGTGGGATCACGCAGTACCATCCGATCAGGTGATGAAACCAATTGCTGAATGAGGTCGACAAGTGCTGGCTTGAGATATGATGAATTTGGAGCAGAAATGTGATGATCAATCATTTGATTTATGGCCAAATTTTCTATCTTTGTTGGTGTCAACTTCTGAATCATAAAAATAGTTGAAATTAAAATTGCATAATCTGTCATCTCTGTTCGAGCACGGTTTACCCTGTGTGTGTAGGTGGGTGTGGAGGGAGTATAACAATTATACGACTGTCAAACTCAAAAGTCAAAATTCTTTCAGGTACCAATTTTATTTATTATTCTTTTAATCCTCAGGTGGCTTATTCATATATTGAATATACATACCTTCTTGAGGTCGTCAAAATTATGTTTCAAAATACAAATACCATTCGGAGCTTCTGTATATCAATTTTGAAATCTGGATCTATTTTTGTAGATACATAGTCGAATTGTGCAATTTGTTATATAAAAAAGGAGAGAGCAGATATTTTATGTTAAACCATGATGGTAGTTTTGTTAATAATTTAATTTGCTGGCATAACAATAAATTAGATTTTTAAGGGAGAGGACCAGAATAATGTGATTTTAAATTCAAGACTATCAGCGGAACAATCATTTATCGTATATTTGGAGAATAATAATCCTACTCTTACTAGATTAAAACCTTAATTCAAAGTTCAGTTGAAGTTCGATCAAACCAAAAAAGGGGTTCTTATTCTGTAAAGCAAGTCTTCCATTCATGTAGTCTAGAAATGTCAATAGGTGAGTTTTATCTGGATCGATCCGGAATTGTTTGTAGCTCATTAAATTATAAAACAACGGTTCTAGTTTCGATTTCGGTTTTGGTTTAGACCCGGATTGTTTTATGGTTTGATGGTCCGGATCGGTCTGGTTCTGATTTTAGAATCAGAATCGATACTTATTTATTGGTTCTGGTCTGAATAAAAATGTCTATTGATAAGCCTAAACTTAAATAAGTTTGTCAATGAATTGGTTTTATCCATACCGATCAATAATCAATCATAGCCCATTATATTCTAAACAACGATTTCGGTTTCAATTTTGGTTCTGGTTCGATTCTGGTTTTAGATGTACTAAGATACAGATCATTTTAGAATCATAGTTGATGGTCCCAACCCTGATGTGGGTTCGATATCAATGGATCTGTTTTATATTCAGAGTTGATGTTTATCTATTGGTTTTGATCCTGATAAAATTCACAAATCGACTTTCCTATACGTAGCTATTAGATTATATATATAGATGATGTACTTTTTAGAATCTCAGTATTGATAAAAGCCTATAAAGTTGTCAAAACCTTACCTTCTGTTTAACTAGCTAAGCTACAGTATGCCGGGATTGGAAATAATAATATGCCGAAACTATGTAAACGTTTGATTTGTAATTAATAATCGCTATTATTGCGTACTTAAATAATGGCCTTTTTATTCATTTCAAACAGTCATCCTAAAGAATTGTATCTATTTTAGGTATTGAACCGATTTCACGATTTTGAATAATCACCTTCTATTATTATGAACTCTTATGTAAATAAATTTTAATTTTATTTCATTTGAAAGTATTTGTTAACCATGATGTGTATGAAGCTACTACTCTGGATCCCTATCATCATCGGAATAAAATTTATTGTAAGAGAACAAAATTTACTCTTATGGTAATGATGAGTGGTTTCTCAAAAGGATCAAAATTACTTGTATGACACAATATTTTTCTAATTTGTAATTGAGGATTTATTTTGATATTTTTCAAGAATGATCAGATTTATTTTGACGTATGGTGAAACCACACAGCTGATTGGTGACCACTCGAATTGAGGATCTTGTAATTACAAAAAGAAAATTAATATGGTTGAAATATTTTGAAATTTGTGTTGCAAATACAAAATTAGAAATTTCATATTTAAGGCAATTAGCTTTAAATAACAGACAAGTGGTTGTGTTATCATTTTCGTTTACAATCAAATGTTATACTCATCTTACAGCCCTCACGTAGAAGAAAAGAATAGCAATGTACTTACGCTTTATTCAAATGAAATGATTGATAACTTTCTGATAGACTAAATATATTTTCTAATCACTTATTTTGTGAAATATTATAATTAATTATATTGAGGATAATCTTTCGTTTTCGAGTTCAACTTCCATCTCTATGAAAATAAGATGATTCTCAAGATAATTAATCCTTAAAAAATAAGAATACAAATGATTTGATAGATGGAGAGAGAATACAGTTAATATTTAAAAATCTCTTAAGTTAGTTGCATGTTTTTTGATTAGAGAGTTGGAGTTTCCAAAAAAAGAACTGAAAAAAATAAAGGGTTTATCGTAATTTGTGATGTTATTAGGTTTGCTGCAGATATTATTATTATTATTATTATTATTATTATTATTATTATTATTATTATACACGTGTCTCTACTACCATCTATTTTGACATGAACTTTTTTTTATCGCACTCACATGTTTGTAAAACAAATCATGATGTCATCACGTGTTTAATTATCATTTTATTTTCTAGAGAGTACACGTTTCAAAATATTAGTTATAAACTATTTACGTGAGCGTGCAATGGTTTGTGCATAATAATTATCATGAAATTACTACTGCCTATAATGAATTTTAGTTTTATTTTTGTAGCTTTCCTTTCTAATATGGATTGAGCCCATTATTCATTTGAAAATGGATATCGAAAAATAATAAAATTTATTTTCTTTTTTTGCCTTGAATTTAGAAAATTCAAAGTTAAAGAAAGTGTTGTCTTGAAAAAGTTTCCCAAAGATGAAATCGATATTTTCCTCTATTTTTATATTTATTAGTTTCCAAAAGTCACTACGAGGAAATTATAAATGAAGAAACACAAGAATATTAATGATAGATGACTAGTATAAACAATTTGGAAAAATTCCATAGTAAAAGTTGCATTAGTTGAACTATCTTTTTTATAAAGATGAAATGAAATTTTGACATTGATTTTTTAGATAAAATCTTACATTGATAAAAATATGCATCTATTTTCGGAAATCATTATGAAAAAAATTAATAACTTAAAAAACATAAGAAAAAAAAAATCTTAGTATATGTCTGTTGGCATAAATTATCACTGAAAGAATGAATGCAAAATGTAACATATATAAATGCCAGATTATAAGAAATGATATGAAATTTAAAGTGGTGGTCATCAGATAATAAGTTTAGATAATTTATATTCAACTTTAAATTATGTATCATATCTTTGATATATACCTTTAATTATGAATACACGTAAGACAATATTAGTATTATGAATTGATAGGATACGCCAATTACTGCGCCAAGATCGGGCCCAATACAAGTAACCACGACATTAAGCTCGGCGCGGACAAGTTCGGCCCATGAAGACTCCTAAAGTCGGTGGGAGCAGAAAGCTCGACCATATCTAAAGAATCCTAATTCGAGAGGATAGGATCTCGAATCCTAGTTAGAAGACTTGGATTCGAGATCTAGGTCAATACATTGTGTATAAATAGAGGCTAGATTAGGCGACATAGATCATTCACTCTCTTTGTAATCGCTCTTACACTCTCAATACACATACTCTCTCTCTTGCCCCGTGGACGTAGATCTTATTCACAGATCGAACCACGTAAATCTTTGGTGTTCTTGCGCATTTATTTCCCTTACGAATTTAAGATCGATCACTGGCGCCGTCTGTGGGAACCGAAATTTTGTGTTTTCGATCAACCACCGTTTACAGGGAAATAATCATGACCAGGTACACCAGAAGCCATGCATCCAGGACCGTCGCCGGCAACAACAACGCTGACGGCGAAAGGGAACGCCGAGCTCAGCTCGGGAAGAGCCCAATCAGAGAAGAAACCCCGAGGGCATATCGAAAGTCTCGGCGAGCACGGACACCCGCCTGCGGAGGCGGTTACCATAGCGAAGGCGATCGTAGCAATAATCCGGGGAACATCCGGCTCGCAAGTAAACGCCAGCGGCGTCGTCGAGGATTTCTCGAAAAATAAGGAGAGCTTTCTCCGATTACCTCGGTGAAGCACGGGTCGGCCAGTCTGAAGAGCGGAACACGAAGCCTCGTCTAGATACGAGGCATCTGGCGAGGTCGGGGCCCAAACCGACCGCGCAAGGAACGAGCAGCGGGAGAGGACGTCGTGATCGCCGCGGCCGGCCTCGATCGCCAATCCATCCGGCGAACTCCGCCCGATCTCCGGGGACGCGGCAGCGAGGAAAAACATCGGGGCGCGCGAAGTCGGTCGAGTCACCTAAGCGAGTTCGATCGTCGAACTCCGTCCCGATCTCGGAGGGCGGCCGATGGATACGGGAAGATAGTCACCCGTTCTCAAATAGAATACTCAACACTTCTCTCCGGATAAATACCGGGTACCAAGCATCGCCCATGACGGGTGAGGATCCAGAACTTCTCTCGCGGTTCAATACAACATGATCAACCAACGTCTCGGCTCGGTTCATATGTGTAAACTCTTCCGGAGTTACTCGTCGACAACGCCCGCGGTGGTTCGACGGTCTACCTACGGAAGCATCGGCTCTATCGCGACGATGGCTGCGCTTCCACGAAGGTTCTTCAAAAGGCGGAATCAAAACGTCATCGGCCGCCTCCTCACCATAAGGCAAAGCCGTAATGAGTCCATCGGCGACTTCATGACAAGGTTTAACAAGGGTGTTTGAAGGTCGAAGGCGTGAGCGACTGTTAGTCATCTCGGCCTTCCAAAGCGGCATCTTGCGGGGCCTTATCTGAGAAATCGTCAATCGAACCCGTCTTGCCAGTAGTCATGGCGCATAGCCAACCGGTTCGCCAAAGCGGACGAGGCGACAAGCGCGAAAGCGGCAAGGCGAGACCCCGGAAAAAGGAAGAAGAGCGAAGGAAGGAAGATCGGAACGAGGCGTGAGCGCTTGGCAGATTACATCGCCCGATAAAGTCGAGGCTCGGTCAGCGCGGCGCCTCGGGCGACCTCAATACACCCGTTAGCGAAGCCGAGGCGAAATCTCGCACTCCATATGAACTGTTAGAAGCCTCGACCGATGGCGGGAGGAAGAGGTGCCGACCTATGGATAAATACTTCTCATTCCATGATGATTACAGGCACGACATCGAAGAGTGCAAAGAGCTCATGGGTGAAATAGAGATGCTAGTTCGGGGCGGATCCACGAAGAAATACCAGGGCAGTCGCCAAGCCGACCAAAGTCAAAAGAAGAAAAAGCAGAGGAAGAGGAAAATTGTGCCCTACAAAAAACAAAGCGCAGACCGGCGAGGAAGGAGATGGCGAGCCCCAATATGACGGGTGGTCTCCACTATTACGGGGCTCCAGGTGGAGTCACGAAGTCCTCCGAAGGCCGATGCCGAAGTCCTAGAGCCGCGAACCTACCAATAAGAGGTTCGAGAAAGGACGAGGCGATCACCTTCTCAGGGCGACCCGTACTGCGACGATACCCCACCGGGATGCGTTGGTGATCCGGTAGTAGTCGCAAATAAATTGGTAAGCAGCGTTTACATTGACGGTGGCGTCGGTGAGCATCCTCTTGAGGAATGCTTTGACAAGCTAGGAGTAGAAGAAGCACACCTCGCACGAGCACGCTGCCACTCCGAAGCTTCGTCCGGGAAGAGCGCGCCCGGAAGGAATAATCGAGCTAGCCGTCACGGTGGGAAAGCACCAACGACCTCGACCAGGTGGTGCGGTTCTTCGTAGTGAAGGCCCACTCGCCGTATAACATCATACTAGGCGAGATTGGCTGAGCAGCTGTAAGGCGGTATGCTCAGCGTACCACTGACGATAAAATACCCACCACGAGGGGCGGCCGTGATCCGAGGTGATCGAAAGCGAGCGAGGAATGTATGCGGGTTGCCTTACAGGTGCGGGACCTCGGCCCGGCACCACAGGCATAGCAATTAAGGAAACCGAAGAGTTGGAGTCGGGAAGTACATCGCCACTCACGGCGGTCGGATGGAAGAGGTCGCATTGTACAAAGATGAGCCATTGAAGGTTGTCGGGTTGGTTTCACCACGGCACTGAAGTGAAGGATCGGATCATCCAACTCTAAGGGAATTCGGGACGTGTTTGCTTGGTCTCCTCGACATGACCGAGTCTCGCCGAGTATCATCACTCACCGGCTCAACATCGACCGAACATAAAGCCGGTTCGGCGAAGCAAAGAATTTTTGCACCGAGCGGAATCAAGTCATTCATGACGAGGTGAACCATTTGTTAAAAGCACGCATCTTGTTCGAGGTCGAATATCCGACTGGATAGCCAACCGGTGATGGTGAAGAAAGGAGGAGGGATGGCGAATGTGTATTGACTACACCGACCTCAACAAGCATTGCCCAAAGGATTGCTATCCCTTCCCAACATTGACAAGAAGGTCGGCGTTGGTCGGATCACGAAGTCTTGATTTCTTGGACTTATACAAAGGGTATCACCAAGTCACGATGGACGACGAAGCAGCGGCCAAGGCAGCCTTCATTACCGACTTGGGGTCTTTGCATATAAAAGATGTCATTCGGCCTTAAAATGCGAGGGCTACCTATCAAAGGATGGTGGACAAAATATTTCACCCTACATAGGTCGGAATGTGGAGGTATATGTAGACGACATCGTCGTCAAAAGCAAGGAAGAAGCCGCATGTGTTTCCGACCTCCGGATCGTCCTCGGCCTTCTTCGGAAAATCAACCTAAAACTAAATCCCCAGAAGTGCACGTTTGCGGTCCGGTCTGGAAAGTTCTTAGGGTGTTGGGTTTCACAAGAAGGGCTAAAAGCAAACCCGTCCAAGGTCCAAACCATTTTGGAAATGAAGATGCCGAAGACCATCCATGACGTACACAAGCTGACAGGCTGCATAGCCGCACTAAGCCGCTTTCTTTCAAAAGCGCGGATAGCGACTACCCTTCTTCAAGATACTCAAAAGGCCCCGAAATTCTCATGGGATGAGGTGCAGTCCGTCGAAGACCTCAAGAGCTACCTCGCCAAGCTCCCACTCTATCAGGTCCGAAGAAGAGAGGTCCTTTTCTCTACCTCGCCGCCTCGGACGAATCCATAAGTGCGATCTGATGCGAGAAGAAGGACGTCGGCTCGGTGTATTTCATCGGCCGAGCACTAAAGGCCGGAAGCGAGGTATCGACCCTTGAGAAGCTTGCCTTAGCATTAATAAACGCCGCGAGGAGACTACGTCCATACTTCCATGCACATCCCATACAAGTCCTCATGACTACCCACTTGGCAAGTATTGATTGAGCCCAAGCATCGGGAGAATCGCGAAATGGGCAATCGAGGCGGGCGAGCACGATATATCATACTCGCCCGCCAGCCATCAAAGGTCGAGCCTAGCGGATTTCCTTGCGAGGCTAACCGTCGAAAAACCGAAGCCCGAGTCCGTGTCGACGACGATGCGAAGCCGAACCCATGGTTGAAACACCGAAGTCTTGGCAACTCTCGTTGACGGGGCTTCGGGAAAAAAGGTAGCGGAGCGGTATCTTACTCCTAGGCCGGACGACCAAGAGATCGCTTACTACTCGCCGGTTCACATTCAAAAATACGAACAACGAAGTGGAGTATGAGGCACCGATCGCAGGACTTCGCCTCGCTCAAAGTCTCGAGATCACGAGCCGTGCAAGTTCACGGCGATTCTCAAGTCGTCGTAAGCCAAATGTTGGGAAAATACGAGGCAAAAGCGGCAGAATGAAGAAGTATCTTGAAAAAGCAAAAGCACTGCAGCGGACTTTCTCACACTTCCGGATAGTTCGCATCGAGGGAGCAAAATAGCCGGTGACATCTTAAGTAAATTGGCCTCGTCATCAACGAGCCCGCCGATGAGGAAGTCAAGCGGGAGCATAAGCGATGCGAAGGCGGGCCGAGGTCAACATAGTCTCGGATGAAGAACCCAATTGGATGACTCCCATTCGAGTACTTGGAGAAGGCGGCGCCCCACGACAAGTTGGAGGCTAGGAGGATCTGAACAAATCTGCGATATACAATTGAGCGGGGAATCCTATCTGAAAGTCATATCTCCAACCTCTCTTAAGGTGCTTGGGTCCGAACCGAGCTAATTACGTTCTCACGAGAAATACACGAAGGTTCGTGCGGAAGCCACATCGGACCCGAGCCTTGTCAAAGAAAGTCATGCGATGGGGATACTATTGGCAACAATGTTCCAAGACTCAATGGACCTCGTAAAAAGTGTCCGAAGTGTCAAATCCATGGGAGCGTGCAAGGCTACCCCGGACCGACCTCGCCTCCGTCTGAGCCCTTGGCCGTTTATGCGATGGGGAATCGACATTGTGGGCCCTTTTGTAAAGCACCGGGGCAGCTCCAATTTTTAATTGTTGCGATCGACTACTTCACGAAGTGGGTGGAAGCTGAGCCCTTGGCGAAAATCACAAGCAAAACGCCTCAACCGTATGGAAGAACATAGTGTGTCGCCGGCATCCCCATATCCTCCTTTCGGATAACGGAACACAATTCACGGATAAGACATTCAAAGATTGGTGTCAAGAGCTTCGGATCCAACAAAAGTTCACCTCGGTGGCCCATCCTCAAGCAAATGGTCAGACCGAAGTTACCAACAGGACCATCGTAAAGGGTCTAAAAACTCGTCTCGACCGAGCTAAAGGCCTCTGGGTGGAAAATTTACCACAAGTCTTATGGTCGTACCGAACAACACCTCGGACCTCGAACGGAGAAACACCATACAGTTTGGTGTATGGAACCGAAGCAGTGATCCCTGCAGAGATCGGAGTACCGAGTCCCCGTACCATTGACTTCTCTGCCGAAGCAAATGGGGAAAATCTACGAGCTGATCTAGACCTACTCGAAGAAAAGAGAGACCTCGCCTACATCAAGGAAGCTCGGTACAAGCAACAAGTAGCTCGGTATTACAACCGGTAGTGTTAAAACCCGACAATTCAAGTGGACGACCTCGTACTCCGAAATAATGAAGTCAGCAAAGCCGCGCAGCTCGGCAAGCTGGAAGCCACATGGGAAGGACCTTACCGGGTCGACGAAGTCCTCGGCAAAGGGGCCTATAAGCTCGCTCAATTGTCCGGTGAGCAATTACCCAACGCATGGCACATCATCCATCTGAAGAAATATTATGCATAAGTGTCGAGGTCGGGTCTTGTTCGGTCATATTTTTAAAGTCTGTTTAGAGTCGAGTCTTATTTGGTGGTCGCGTCATCTTTTATCAATAAAATATTATTTTACGAGTTCTACTTGTCACTAATGCATAATTAATCTTCACATTATTTACCCTCTACGGAGGACAAATTCCTCGACGGAGGTCGATTACATTCGTTTCATACGAATGTAAATTTAAACAGCGCATGCCTACATACGAGATCGAGACTACCTTCGTTTATTTGAGCGTTCTCTCTGTAGATGAAGGGACCACCCCTCCCGATGACCTCGGCAAAAGCAGGAACCATTCCTACATACGAGATCGACTACCTTCGTTTATTTGAGCCGTTTCTCTATGTAGATGAAGGGACCACCCTCCCGACGACCTCGGCAAAAAACAGGAACCATTCCTACATACGAGATCAGACTACCTTCGTTTATTTCGGAGCGTTCTCTCTATGTAGACGAAGGGGACCACCCCTCCCGACGACCTCGGCAAAAAACAGGAACCCTACCCGTGCGAGCGATTTCTTTCGAAGCGGAATTCTCTACGAGGACGAACTACTTTCGCATATTACTCTTGTTCAAATACAAAGTCAACAAGAAACCATTCTTATTAAATAAAAGATGTACAGGTTACATTTTACGAGGGCCGGAGGCGGATCGGGAAAAGGCGAGCGATCCCAGAAAAATCGAATTGACTCATCTATACTAATCCTACCTCTACCTCGTCCTCGGTCTATATTACGGGCCCGGCCAGCGACCTCGGTCACTTGACGATGCAGCTCTGCGAGCTCGGCCTCGACCACTTGATGGCCCGGTCTCGGCGCTGGAGGGTCCACGGCGTTCGAGGGCAATAGCACGCCTCTCTTGTCGCGCCACTCCGGATCGTCATAATTTGGTTCATTTATTCTAGGCGAGAAGCCGGTAGAAGAAGAGGCCTCTGCGTCCGTCAAGTATTTCGTCATTTGTGGTTGTCGGCGATGCGATTTTGTATATGCTCGAGCCTTTTTAATTGACGTCTTGCTCGTGAATTGCCGGGAGGTCCGACCATATTCGCGCTGTACCTCGAACAACGGGCGGCGACCTCGACAACCTTAGCTTCAACTTAGGGATCGTCATCCCACCATTTCGGTGGATAACCTCCTCGTACTCGGCATGCTCCTCGGCTATCACCTTGGCCTTCTCCTTGGCGACCTCGAGCGCCTCCTCCAATTCAAAAAGCGAGCACGGAGCTCGTCAGCTCTCTGGCGGCTCTATGTGACATCGGACTCCGCGCAGACGTGACCAAGCCGCCTTTATATGGAGGAGTTCGACCTCTTTCAACTCAAGAGCCGCGATAGGTCTTGATTCGGTTCAACCAGGAGAAGCATCAAGCATTCGAGGAGACAATGAATAAAAAAAAAGATAAGTTTCTTAACATAAACTTGTGATTTTATTAACATGCCCTTAGGCAAAAATCAATGTACATTTACATTCAAAAAAAAAAAAAGGAGTGAAAAAGATGGGGGGATCAACTGACCCCTCCAGAAGCTTCGACCACATCCGCCGCCTCCGAAGCCTGGATAGCCTCAGCCTCTTCCGCCTATTTTCGGCCCGTCCCGGCCGGCCTCTTGGGAACCACCGAGTCTCGGCGCCGCCGAAGCATTAGCTGCCTCCCCCGACCCCTTTGCATGATCAGATAATAAAGCTTCGGTCAGGGGATCCCGATCCACGGGACAGGCACGAACAGACTCCGCGGACAAAAGAACCGAGGAGGAGGCAAGGTTCTGCAGCACGGGAAGCTCCTTCAGGCCGCGGACGAGCACATCAAAATAGGCCGTCTCGGGACATCATCCTCGGTCTCCTCGTACCCATACTTGGCTTTGTCCAGTGCAGGTAGTCCTCGGCGACCTCTTGATGGCATCCGAGATGGCGCGCTTATTAAGCACCTCGGCCCGCGTCGAAACCATCCGGGCTTCGCCGACATGAGCGACCTCTCCGCAAAGGGCGCGGCGTTTCTCCTGCGAGCTCGCCATGTCCGCCTCCCGACGGCGAGCACTGTCCCACCTCGGCCTTCATCAGGCAACCTCGCCCCGCCGCCTCGGCCCTTGCCGCCTCCTCCGCCATAGCTGCCTCCGCCGACCTGGCCCTTGCCGCCGCCGCCTCAATGGCCGTCGCATCCGCCGCTTTTTGTTTGACGAGGTCCCGGATTTTAGCCTCGGCCTCGGATATTTCTTGAGCGAGGAGGGTATTCTCCGCCTCCACCTCCCGAGCATACCGGGCCACCCGTCAGCTGCGTGTGGCGCCCTTCAAGTAATCCGATATAAGATCGGATACTTTTGACACCTCGGCCGCCACGTCCTCGACCCCCTACACAATATATACATCAGGTCAGAAGAACACAATTTTTATACTACTACACAAAGTATAAGGACAGGTACAAAACCTCGGGAAATAGGCAGTGACTTGGAACCGATGATCTCGACTCGACCTCGGCGGCAACCGAGGACTCGGGATTACATGCTTCCGCCTCTTCAAGCGCTTGAGTGGGCTGCGTGAAGGGATCTCGAAGGCTCCGCACCCATTTCGGGCATGTCCTCGATATCCTTCAAGGTCAGGGACGGCGGCTCAACTGCAGAGATCGGCTCGGCCACAGAGATCGGCTCCTTCCTTTTCTTCTTTTTTTCCCTTAGAAGGTTCACTACCAGGAAATACAATGTCAGCATCAACACGTATAATCATGGAATAAAAAAAAAAAAAAAAAGAAAAAGAAGGGGCCTCACCCTTCACCGACTCCACCCTGGAGGTAGGATCATAAGGGCTAAGCCCCGCCTCTGCAAGCTCGGCCTCGGAGAAGACCTCGTCAACAAGGCCAATTTTGTCCGGCGTCTCTCCGGTCACGAAGCCCTTGTCGACAAACACATCGGCGATCTTATCGGATCACCATGGAAACTCCATATGTCCACGAAACCGATGGAAGAAGAACTTCTTACGCGGTTGAGATCTTCGACTTAATCTTTGCTTTGAATTTCCTACGGGGTGATAGATAATACCACCCCGAGCCGCCCTTCGATTCAAAAGCGAAGGACCAGCCCCAAGGTCAAAGGAAAATTATGCTATAGGCATAGACACCTAGAGGCGATCATATGCGGAATGAGTTCGGCGAGAGTTGGGCAAGAGATATGCCAAACATCTCTTGGAACTCAACGTATACGTAAGGGAAAGGAAGACGAAGACCAGCCTTGAGGCTGTCCTCGTACACGGTAATAAAACCATCCGGAGGGGCACAAGCCCTATCCTCCGGACGGGGGGCAACGAACTCAATATCAGAAGGAATACTATATTGAAAGCAGATATCCCTAATATCGAAATACCTAAGATTGAAGAAAAGAAGACACTTTGCGCAATCCCCAGAGGGAATCGCGAGACTACACTCGAAAGAGGCATATGAATACGGGTAAAAGCAGTGAGAGACACTAACGAATCGAGGGGAGCAGACAAGATTTGGCCTCGAGGCGACTCGTTATAAGAAGAAGTAGCCATTACTTACTTTTGTTTATCGATGAGGAAGACAAGAAGCTTCAAGTCGTCGATGGCGCGAGAATAATTGTTTTCATGAAGGCGAGGAGTTTTTGAAAATCGAGAAATGTAGAAAGCAAAGTGATAAGAGATATTGCGTATCGAGGAAGACATTCCCTAATATGCACTTTATCGGGAATCAACCGCTGCAAATTTAATGCGCATTAAATGCGTATCCGCGTCGATCTCGAACGGCGAGAAAATCCGTCTTGACCTCGGCGCGCCCGTCGGTGAAGCGGTCGAAGACCTCGGCTGAACGCCCGTCGAAGCGTCGGAAGCCGGTCGAAGACTTGGCATAACGCCTCGTCGGTGAAGCGGTCGAAGACCTCGGCATAACGCCTCGACAGGTGAAGCCATTCACAAGACCTCGGCTTAACGCCTCGACAGGTCAAGCCAGCCCAAAGACATCAACTTAACGCCTCGACAGGTGAGCAGTCAGAACACCTCGGCTTAACGCCTCGTCGAGTAAAGCCAGTCAGGAGACTTCGGTTTAACGCTTCGCCAAGTGAAATCAGTCAGAAAACTTCGGCTAAACGCCTCGTCGGGTGAAGCCAATCAGGAGATCTCGGCTTAACGCCTCGTTAGGTGAAGCCAGTCATAAGACCTCGGCATAACACCTCGTTGCGAGAAGCCAGGACACCTCGCCAGAGATACAAACAACAAACAAGACCTCGGCAGACGCCTCTGCGAGCACAGCATACGATATACGACGTCAGAAGCATTGACACACACAAAGTCAGACAATGAAAAGAATGTCAAAGATCGTCCAAACCCCGCTTCGTCACAACAACCCCCAATCCGGCATGACCTCGTTTTACGTGTCTTTTGGGGGGTTGTGATAGGATCTGACCAACTACTGGCCCAAGCATCGTGCCCAATACAAGTAACCACGACATTAAGCTCGGCTGGACAAGTTCGGCCCATGAAGACTCCTAAAGTCGGTGGGAGCAGAAAGCTCACCATATCTAAAAGAATCCTAATTCGAAGGGATAGGATCTCGAATCCTAGTTAGAAGACTTGGATTCGAGATCTAGGTCAATACATTGTGTATAAATAGAGGCTAGATTAGGCGACATAGATCATTCACTCTCTTTGTAATCGCTTCTTACACTCTCAATACACATACTCTCTCTCTTGCCCGTGGGCGTAGATCTTATTCACGGATCGAACCACGTAAATCTTTGTGTTCTTGCGCATTTATTTCCCTTACGAATTTAAGATCGATCATGAATTTTTGCCAATTGATCCTAAATATGTGTATAAGGTTATAAGTGAAAATAGACGATGAAGTGCAGTTCAGGGTAATAAATGTTTCTGTAACCAATAGGTTGGGGGTTCAAGTCATTTTAGGTATATAATTATGTAGGTGTGTATTACTTATAATTCTTAAAAAGATTATAAATAAGAAAAGCAATTATAATTTCAGTTTGGTAAGAATTCGTTCAAAGTTTATTTAATAAAGCTTGCTGAACGCTTGAGTTTGACACCACCTAGTGAGCAAATTTGTTAACAAGTAAGTGGTTTTAGATTGATTGATATATAAGTATGTAAATTCATAATTCAGTTTATGTCTAATATTTTAATTAACGTTCAACATAAGAATTATTTTATTAAAAATACTTCTTATGAGAGAATAGTAGATATATTGTCATTTTTACAAGATTAGTTATAGTTTGTGTTCTCAACTTTGAGTACCTTTTAATATGTGATCTCAACTTTCAAATTTTCGTAAATATTCTTAACTTTGATAATACATTAATTTATGTTCGAATCGATTTTCCGACACCGAAATGATGAGTATGCCAATATAATGTATATTATTTGAGTGATTTTTTTACTTGGACATTTAAAACGATATTGTTTTGATCCAAATCATTAAAAAATAAATAAAGTATAAAATTGAAAAACTAAAATTAATAAAGAAGTCAAAACTTCCTGACGCCGACCACCCCTGTCCTCTTCTCCGATGCTCTGAAATTTATCATCCCCCGCCCCTCCCTCCCCTCCCCTCCCCGTCACTCTCTTTCTGTCAGCAATCTCGCATGCCATTTGGCCCCGACTCTCTCTCTCCCTCTCACACACCCCCATAAAAGCCACCATGAATTCAAGCATTCCGAACAATCGAGCATCGATCTGGTATTCAAGCATTCTTCATAATAGTAGCAGCCACAGGAAAGATGTTCAGGGTGTTGTATTTTTTAGCATGACGACGAGGACGAGCCACACGAGCACGACGGTCGAGAGAAGCTATATGTGATGGATAGTATCATTGTGCGTGACAACGGTGGAATGACCAGAGGTGGCGGCGGCCATAGCTGTTTTCTGATTGCTGTAATTTGAATTGGGAGAAAGGGGTTGGGAAGAAGACGGGTTAGGGTCCCTCTATTCTTTTAATTAAATGATGTCGAAGAGAGAAACAATGCTATTTTGTTTCTTGTGGAAAAAAAATATCACCTCAAATAAGATATCATCATACTCACAATTCTGTACTGAAAAATCGATTCTTGGCATAAGTTAATGTTTTATTAAAATTCATGACATTTACGAAAATTTTAAAAATTAAGACTATAAACTAAAAAGCTCTCGAATTAAGACCATAAACTATAATTAACCATTTTATTAATAAACTAAACTTAAATACATAATGAGAAAAAAATTCATCGATTAAACTCGTGAGTTGAATGTATTTGGTGAATACAGTTCGACTTTGACTTGGTGACTAGTCAAATTTCGAATTGGTGATACTCGTTTAAGTTACACCTCTAAGAGTATTATGTGTTAAAGCTTAAAGTAGGGAAACATTTTTCTGACACCTATACATTAACAAGTACAATTACAAAAAATATATGTATTCAAAGTATAATAATTTCTAATTGACAATCAGAAAATTAAACTAAAACAAAGGGGAAAAAATTGAAGTAGAAAAAACTACAAAAGTTAAAAGCATAATACCGGAAAATATGTTAGAGAATCGAAATACTCTTTTAATAGGTATAAATATATATTTTTCAACTCACAGTTATAGTTTCTACATTTCAACAAGTTCAATAAAAATAATTTATAGCATACATAAATTTGTTATGTTCACTTCTTATAATCTTCAACTCCAAACTTACATTCCTATATCCATCAGAGTCAATAATTTTCAATATTAGACTCCTCAAATAAATCAAGAACAAAATACTCTTTCATTTACATTTATTAAAGAACAAATTAAGAAAAGACTATGGTTCGAAAAAAATATTATCGTAACAACCGTGTTAATCGAGAGATTGAGACAAGTAGAGAGAGAAGAAACACATTCAATGTAGTTTAGCTTTCATCACTTGCACGTACGAAAATTGTGGAAATTCTATAGAACAAATTAATGTACTATATCATCTCTTACATGATAATATTTTATTAGAGAGGATATAATACATCTACATGTTGTATGGAAATTCCCATAAAACTTATGGTTTTGAAGACAGCCACAAAAAATTCTTGCCATCTGAATCCGTGCTCCCCCACCTAAGATCATTTATTGCCTCCTCTGTTTCTGCTGTCTGCTCTCAATTCCTCCACCATTTTCCCATTTATGGTTAATAAAAAGATTACACCTCCCCCTCTCTCTCATCAACTGTTTATAGTCTTCAATTATGCTGCGTTCTTGAATGCTTCTCACCTCTTTCTTTAACGGCGCAGTTTCCGAGAGTTATACAGCATGAAATTAAGTTGATTGGCGGCTTGGTAAGAATAATGCCAATCGGTTTTCAATGTTGAAAGATCTCATGTAAGAAAGATTCGTCTGCATTTAGGGGAAGTGGGCGTGCATGTTCTTTTACTAGTCTTGAGAAGAAAAAGAAAATTAAGATTCAATTTTTACTTCTTCATTTCTGAGAGAGAGAGAGAGAGAGGTACAGTTGAGTTCATAAAGAAGAAAAGAGGCCACCATTAGTGAAAAGCTCAGTGAGTAGATGGGTTTCATTAATTGATTTCCATTTCTTGGGTTTCTGTCAGTTTGCTTTTTATTCCCCCCCCCCTCCTTTACCTTGATGAAGCCGTCTCAGTAAAGCAAATGTGATTGAGCGTCAGTCAACCCTAAGGAGGGGTTGATAGTGACACTAACTGGCGCCTTATTTTGCACTTCATTTTGGCCCCAGTAACAAAAATTAATCTTTTCCCACACCCTTCCCCCCTTTTCATGATCGTGCTAGATCTGTAATTTTGGCTGTGTTGAAGCCAAAGACAAGATTTTGTAGGTGCTTAGTGTTAATCAAGAGGCTTTAGCTAACTTAGGTGAACTACATGTGCTTTTTAACTGATGGGTACAAATTCAAGAATTCATTTTTAGCTACTTTCATTTATTAGGTTTCCCTACAGGGTTGTTGTAGTTGTCTTCAAAGTCTGTTGAGTTTTATCTATGGATGCTGCATTGCCACTATTGATGTTTAGGCACAACCCCTTTTGCTCACTCTTCTTGTTTTCACCATTGTTGTTGTTAATATTCATCACACTGCCACCACTAGTTAGATCAGGCGATGCCGAGGCTCTCTTGGCTCTGAGGGCCTCGATGGACCCGTTGGGGGCGCTCCCGTGGGGACAGAGAGGAGGCGATGTTTGCCAGTGGGAAGGTGTGAAAGAGTGCTTGAATGGGAGGGTGACAAAGCTTGTGGTGGAGAGGTTTAACTTGAATGGCACATTAGATGGTAGAAGCCTTAATCAGTTGGATCAGCTTAGGGTGTTGAGCTTTAAAGAGAACTCGATTTCTGGCCAAATCCCAGAGCTTCCTGGCCTTGTGAATCTCAAGTCTCTTTACCTCAACAACAATAGGTTTTCGGATGGAATCCCGGTTAGTCTTGCTCGGATGCATCACCTCAAGGTTATTGTGCTGTCTGAGAATAGGTTATCGGGTCAGATTCCTGAGGCGTTTGTTAGTTTGAGCAGATTGTATGTGCTTTTGTGCAGGATAATAGATTGAGTGGTGATATCCCCCCTTTTAACCAAAGTAGTCTTACATTCTTTAATGTGTCTAACAACTTACTATCTGGGAGAATACCTTCAACTGCAGCACTGGCCAAGTTTGAGGGACTCTCTTTCGTTGCTAATATTGATTTGTGTGGTGAACAAGTTCAAAGACCATGTCGTTTAGGTCCATCTGTTAGTCCATCATATTCAGTAGTGCCTGGTGGAATGGGGCATCATCATAAGTGGAATAATAAGCTCATTTTGATTCCGATTCTTAGTGTTGTTGGATTTGTCGTTTTATGTATCTTTGCAATGATTTTAATGCCATGTTTGAGGAACAGAGGTGAGGAGAAGGAGGCGGGGGGTAAAGTAGCTGCACGAGGTGTGGAGGAGGGGACGCCTAGTGGGGCAGCAGACGAGAATAATAAGAGTAAACACGGGGCATTTTCTTGGGATCAAGGGGGTGAAGGGATTGGGAGTTTGACATTTGTTGGCGACAAGAAGATGAATTACAGCTTGGAGGATCTTTTGAAGGCTTCTGCTGAGACATTGGGGAGGGGGACGTTGGGGAGCACGTACAAAGCTGTGATGGAGTCGGGGTACATAGTGACGGTTAAGAGGCTGAAAGATGCAAGGTACCCGACAATGGAGGAGTTCAGGAGACATATTGAGATTCTTGGTAGGTTGAGGCATTCCAATCTGGTTCCGCTCAGGGCTTATTTCCAGGCTAAGGAGGAACGTCTGCTCGTGTACGATTATTTCCCCAATGGCAGCCTCTTCTCCCTCGTACACGGTACACTGTTTTTGTATGCTATATATATATATATATATATGTATATCTTCTTTTCTTAGTTACATGTTAACATATGTGTGTTTATACAGCGGTGTTATGCCTTTGAGGAGAATTTGACAGGAACTCCGAATCTTGGCAATTTTAACCTTTAGGAGACCATATCTTCATTAGACCTCTAAAGAAAAGCATAACATATTTTGCTAGAGTAGCTCGATTTTGACTCTTGTGTTTTTGTAGGATCAAGAGCCGCAGGTGGTTCAAAGCCTCTCCACTGGACATCTTGTCTCAAAATAGCCGAAGACGTCGCGACCGGCCTGCTCTACATCCACCAGAACCCTGGCCTAACTCACGGCAACTTGAAATCCACCAACGTCCTACTCGGGTCTGACTTCGAGTCGTGCCTCACGGATTATGGACTGACACCATTCCAAAACCCCGAGTCCCACGACGAATCCAGCGCTTCGTCCCTCTTCTACCGAGCCCCCGAGTGTCGCGACCCACACAGACCCCTAACACAAAAGGCCGACGTATATAGCTATGGGATCCTCCTACTTGAGCTTCTCACCGGTAAGACTCCCTTCGAGGACTTCGTGCAAGAACATGGATCGGACATACCTCGATGGGTACAGTCAATTCGGGATGCAGAGACCGAGTCGGGCGACGACCCTGTATCCAGCAACGAGGCGTCCGAGGAGAAGATCAGTGCCCTTTTGGACATCGCCATGGCGAGCGTCGCAGTGGCGCCCGACGACCGGCCCGTGACCGGGGACGTCGTGAGGATGATTCGAGAGGCGAGAGTCGAAGCTCACTTGTTGTCGAACAGCAGTGGTCACTCCCCTGGGAGATGGTCGGATACCATCCACAGTTTGCCGAGGGAAGAACAGTTGACCATGTAAATGTAACATGTTTATGTGAATTCTTTCTACTTCATGATTATTCATGATGATGTTTAGCTCTTGATTTCCTTGAAATTTGCGGACTAATTGAATTGAGGTTTTTCTTGTGCTTTTTATTAGTGTATTTTTCGAGTATGGAATTGATTGAACAAGTAATAATGAAAATAAAACTGTGTAACCTTTTGTTATAATACAAAATTTGTGTGAAACTGTGTGACGGATCAAAATTCGTAAATGATAGCTCATATTCGAACAGAATCCAAACTATATTTGATGGTATATTTGCAATATACTAATCTATGAACTTCACATTAGTCAATTGTTGGAGTTGCACAATTGTAAGAAATTTGATATCGAACTTATATTTAATGTAGTGATTGAAATCATATAGAATTTTAATATATATCTAATACATTAATATATTTTTCTAAATGTACAATATATTCCCTAAAATTATATAATGCAATCTATATTTTGTAAACAAGACACTTGTTATATTAGTATAAATATGTGTTTGATAGTGTTTGGGTATGGGTCTTAACGATTTGAAGTATTTGGCCGATAAATCTTGATTTGTTAGACCGTCCAACACAAAGACTCTTGCCTTTTTAACTGCTTCACAGATAAGCCAAAGAATTGTTTTTGAAGAAAAGAATAAAATTAAGCATCACTTTTTTCGCTACTAACCGGAAAATGGAAAGTAGTACTCCTCCGTCCCATCCAAGATGATCCATTTCTTTTTTCGGCACGGTTATTTAGGAAAAAATTATAAAGTGATAAAAAATAGATAGATCACATAACTTTTGAAAAGATAATTATTTTCAAAAAATGAAACATGTCATCTTGAGTGGACAACCCAAAAAGGAAATATAAGTCATCTTGGATGAGACGGAGGGAGTAATAGATATTACAAATTTCAGTTTTAATATTATGATCCACACTTTCTGCCAACGGTAACTTGATTCTCACCATTCATTTATCACGAGAAGTTAATTAGGTAAAAAAGAGATAAGCGAAGTAATGTTTGTTCAACCATAGCTCGTCAAACAAGTTGAGCAACATCCTACAAAATGCAACCAAACGCCCCTTTAAGTTTTTGTTATTAAGACATTATTATTATTATTATTATTATTATTATTATTATTATTCCGGCGAAGATTTTCCCAATGTAAAAGGTTAAAACAATATAATTTGACCTTCTAAAAAAAGTATTGGGGCTCAATCTACATCATGTTAGTTTTTTGGTTTCCTTTCAAAAGATTTAAATAAAATTAAAGAATATGCATTCTGCTCAATATGGGTCAAAGCCCTTTATCTGTATTCACTCACAGTTCAAACAAGATGGCTTCTTTTTTTTTAATAAAAGGATGAGAAGATTTGAAATCTATGAACATAAATACTTAATAAAGACAAGCAAGGTGGAGTTAAAAATATGTTGGAATAAACTAAGGGAAAGGTGTAAATCTGGCAACTCACAATTCTTGACATTTACAACCAACCATATTTCTGTGATATGCATTAATACCTCTTTTCAACCTTCTATCATTTTCTTTTTATAATTTTTGGCAAGTAGGGTTGACAAAATACTAAAATCCAATCCATAATATATCTAGTAGCTTCACATTTCTATTCAAAGCCAACTATTCCATACACATTTAAGGGTTGAAATCAATGTCCACCACACGACCAAACAAATGAGATGTCACCCAGAGTTGGGGAATCAAAACCTTCAAATTTTAATTCAACTTTTTACAATCCAACTTTCTAAATTGAGACTTGAATACACCTCCAAATTCAACTTATTCATCTTGACAATTTGGCAAATTCTAGTCAACTTCACAAACATTGACTAATCACCATTTCAGAAGGGCAAATATTCCACAAAATATGTCTCAAAAGAGTTTTTCTTTTTAAATTACTTTTTTGGTATAGCCGAGACTTTATTACCCAATTTTTAAAACATGTGTTCATCCCATAACCATTTTTCGAAATTGATACATCTTACACCCATGTTATTAGTTTAATATTTGTTGACTGAAAAAGTTCGATTTGAATGCAGTAATGCTTTTTTAAGTGAATTAGTGTATTTTGAATTTAGGGAATGAATCTTACTAAATTGAAATTTCCGTCGAGGTGTCTCCGGTTGAAAAAGACATTGTCTCCGGTCGAAAAGACAGTCTCCAAACGACCGGAGACGACGAATTTTCGACCGGAAACACTTTTTGGACGAGAATTTCAATTTCAAATAGTTTAAATATCATACATTAATTTAAAATTAATTTCCATCTTAAAAATCACTGTTGTTTCCAATAGGTCATTTGTGTCTCCGGTTGACCAGAAACGTCATTTAATTATACTTACATTTCAATATTAAATATAAAATAAATATTTAAATATTGTCTCGATCGTTAGGAGATATGATATTGTCGACCGAAGAGAAGAGTGTTTTTAACAAAAAACGGTGATTTTTAATTGCTTTTGGATATTTTAAATTTAATACTATAATTTTGGTTGGTTTCGGTCGACTATTAAACTGGTTCCGATCTCCGGAGACAGCGTAAGTGGAAACAATATTCTTTGTATATTGAAACAAGAATTGATCATTTCGAAAAATGTTAAATCAAATGTTCTAATTTTGTGAATAATGAAAATTATGGCTGGAGACTGACATCTTTATCAGTTTTACTTGACTAAAATTCATTAAAATAATATATCGGGTATACAGGTTAACAAATTTGAAGAATGAGCATAGGGTGCACATTTTTTTCAAAAGTGTGTAGTTTGATATAATTCCCCTTTTTCTTATTTGTTTACTGTGAGACAAGCAGCAGAAGTAACATTACTTTCTTATTCATGGAAATGCAGGAGATATTTAGAAGATTTCTATAACTATTTCACATAAAAGTGAAATAATGTGAACAATTATATACAACAAAATGCATCATTGTGTGTGTGTGTTGGCCTAGTGGTAGAGTGGTTAACAAGGTCTCGGGTTCGAGTCCACCGTGCTTTAAAATTTCTGTATTAATCAAAAAAAAATGCATCATTGTATGCATTCTAGATCGAAAAATCAATAATGGAGAACTTACCCGTGAGAAAACGAAGACGTCGAAGCACATTCATCTTGCTCCGAGGCAGCTCGACTTTCTAGCTCGAATGCAAAATAGAGACTGAGCCAATGTTGTCGAGCCAAGAAACCAACTGCAGCGTGCACGGCCTTGCCTTTGGATTTTCCCTCAAACAAAGGCAAGCAATCTCGAGAATGGTTAGCATCACCTGCTCGTGTTGTTTGTCATAAACAAACGGATCCAAAACCTCGAGTTCCCTGCTCTCCCTCTTCATCCGAATCACCCATGAAATCATATCCCGGTATGCTTTTGGTCTGCACATATCCATCGGCCTCTTGCCTGTAAGAAGCTCCAAAAGAACGACTCCAAAACTGTATATATCCCCTTTGTAAGTCGCAACAGAAGCCTGACCGTACTCTGGAGGAATGTAGCCGAGTGTTCCAACAAGGTCGGTCGTGACATGAGTGTCGTAAGGAAGAATGAGCCTCGCAAGTCCAAAATCAGCTAAATGAGCTTCAAATTTCTCATCTAAAAGAATGTTGCTTGATTTTATATCCCGGTGGAGGATTCGAGGGTCACAAGACTGGTGCAAGTAAGCAAGACCTCTTGCTGCCCCCCTTGCGATCTGCAGCCTCGTCTTCCAATCTAACAAGGAAGGGCCATCGGTTTTCTCGTGTAACCAGTAATCAAGGCTGCCATTCTCCATATATGTGTATATGAGAAGCCTGTCGTTCTTGTACTTGCAATATCCTTGAAGATGGACGAGATTCGGGTGCTGTGCTCTCGATAAGGTCTCTATTTCGGCTTGGAATTCCCTCTCGATCTGGAAATATTCGCCTGAGAGCCGTTTTATCGCCAACTTCCTTCCATCAGAGAGGACGGCCTTGTAGACCAAGCCGAATCCTCCACAACCAATGATGTTTGCTTGATCAAAATCATCTGTAGCCTTCAAAAGATCGTCAAGAAAAATTTCTTTGTTATCCTTGTTCTGACACAGAAGAACTGGACTCGATATCTCTTCCAAATTCTTTTCCGTGGCATCAGCATCTTCGTTTTCTGGATCCACAACTTTTCGCTTGCACGAGCACAGAACAATCAAGTAGACAATAGCAACAAGAATAATAGTTCCAGCACCAATTCCAACACCCATTGCTATAGCAACCCCACTTGTTCTCTTCGACTTGTGAGTTGATAGGCGAGGGTCATTGCTGTTAGCTAGACAAGGACGAAAACCGTGGTCTCCACAGAGACCAGGGTTACCTTCAAAGCTCGAGTTGGGGAAGGTTGCAAACTGGTTTCCAGAAGGAATGGACCCTGAGAGAGCATTGTGAGCCACACTGAAGTACGACAAAAATGTGAGGTTACTTAAAGAACGTGGTATCGTTCCATTCAACTCATTGAAAGACAAATCCAAAGTCTCTAGGCTCGTCAAGAGAGACAAAGTGCTCGGAATGGATCCAGATAAGTTATTGCATTTCAGGTCCAAAACCTGCAACCTTTTCAAATTACCAAACTCCGGCCAGATTGGCCCCGTGAGAAGGTTGTTGCCAAGCTCCAGTGTTGGAGGAAAGCTCATGGCCCTTTTGTACTTGAACCCATATTGGTTCTTCCTTACAAAGAGGGGGAAATCCGGGGAAGGCTCCACCACCGACACATTGCCACTGATCAAGCTGTGCATTTCAGTAAGCTCTTTCGGGAGGTTCCCTATGAAAGAGTTGTTGGACAAGTCCAAGTAAAACAGAGATGACAAGTTGCCAAACCAAGGCGGGATTGAACCTCCCATGCGATTCCACGACAAATCCAACAGCTGCAAGTCCCTGCACCCACTCAACCACTGGGGAATATCGCCAGTAAGTCTGCAATTGGCAATGACAAGGGTTTTGAGTCCGACAAACTCGAAACTAGGGTTAGCAGGCATCATTTCATCCCGAAAATTCAAAGTGAGAACTAGTGTTGTCAAGTTCCTACAATGCTGCAGAATGTCGAGGGCAGCTGTGAGGTTGGAAATGGTGGAATTCGAGAGCGAAAGGGATGCAAGGCTCTGGAAATTCTTGAAACTCTGAGGGACCTCCCCTGTAAAGTGATTCCTAGCCAAATTCAGCATTCTTAATTTCTGACAAGAAGGGAGGTTCGCAGGAATCGGCCCTCGAAACTGATTGGTAGCCAAATCAAGGGAAACGAGATTCACCATTGCTGAACAGTTAAGATCAATGGTAGCACCCAACGAATTGTTTCTCAAACTAAGCGAAGTGATTGTTGGTGAATTAGCCAATGAAGAAGGTATTCTACCATTGAAATGATTCGATTGAGCTGAGAAATAGCTCAAATTCACAAATCTATCAAAAACATCTGGAAGATTTCCGGAGAACTCATTCAATGATAAATCGAGACGAACGAGGTTAGATAGGTTACCGATGAGGCGACTCAGCTGACCAGAAAGATTATTCTCCTGTAGAAACAGCTTGTTCAAATTCTGCAGACGAAAAAGATCTTCAGGCAGAGCGCCAGAGATGAGATTTGTGGCAAGCGCAAGCTCCTCCAATGAGGTACAATTCCCCAGCCCCATTGGAAGAGCTCCGGTTAGAAAATTGTTGGCCACATCCAAAACCCTAATTCTGCTCGAATTGCGGCATATCTGCGCCGGAACAGCGCCGCCGATAGAATTCTCGGAGACATTGATGACTCTTATCGAGGGTAGATTGATGCTGCTCGGGAACGATCCAGATATTTCGTTGAAGCTCAAGTCGAGGATTTCCAGCTTGGGCAAATGCAGGAGCGAGAGATGAATGGAGCCCTTGAGGTAATTGCCGGAGAGATTTAGGGTTTTGAGCTGCTCCAAATTGGCTAGAGATTCGGAGAGATTTCCGAAGAGCCTTCTTCCACCGAGCTCCAGCTTAATCACCCTGCCGGCGGCGTGGGGCGGCGGAGAAGAGCAAGTGATGCCGGGCCAATCACAACAGCTGGGCGAAGACGAATTGAAATCCCATCCATCAACAGGTGATTCGAGATTCTGCCCGAAGGCGTTGAGAGCTCGGAAATCATTGGGGTTGCATGTGAGGTTCTGAGCTCGAGATGAGAATCCGAGAAAGGTAAAGATTATGAGCAGAACCCACACAGTCATCTATGCAAGATGATAGATGTACCAAACCACCCGTAAAAATTCAAGATTTTTTGCTTCTCATTTGCAGACGCTGGTTTGTTTGTTTTTTGCTTTCTTTTCTAAGT
This sequence comes from Salvia rosmarinus, assembly GCA_036937905.1. Classification (NCBI taxonomy): domain Eukaryota; kingdom Viridiplantae; phylum Streptophyta; class Magnoliopsida; order Lamiales; family Lamiaceae; genus Salvia; species Salvia rosmarinus. The sequence continues at coordinate 12,142,587 of CM072814.1, forward strand.
TTTCCAGAAGATGTGGAAGAGAATGTAGAAAAGAAAGGATTTAGAAAATGGTGGGTGGTGGGGTTTTTGGTTTTGCTTTTGGTTTGCAGAGAATGGAGGAGAAGAAGAAGGTGGTTTTTGGGTGCGTGAAAAAATATAAAAGATGGAGGAATTAATAATGATTTTTGACTTCAAAAGGCAGCTCCTTTTTTTTTTCTTTCCGTTTTTCTCTTTAAAGTTTCAAGAACGAGATAAGAATTTTGGAGGGAGGGAGAGAGAGAGAGAGGGCCGTTGGGGAAGTGTGGCAATAAATAGCCGCGAACTCATTACTACACCAAATATCAAATGCTCTGTCCCTCGCCTCAGAAATTTGCAATTTGGGGTCTCGAGATATTGTGATTTGCAAAGTGAATCAATGAAATTAAAGGAAAAATCAACAACATCAACAAAAAGAAATCTAATACAACATCACTTACTTTGTAAAGTTCAAAACTGGATTACGCGAATCGAGCTTCATATGAAATTGGATCACTCTCAAATTGAATTCAGGTCGAATTATGTTATCAGATAAAAAAAATATTTCATCAATCCCATTTAAAGTGTCTTATTTCTTTTGAGCACGGGTATTTAGGAGAAATGTATAGAGTAATTAAAGTGTTAAAAAGTGGATAGGACCCATAATTTTTGAAGAGATAATTACTTCCTAAAATGGAATGAGACATTTATAATGGGATAACCCAAAAAGAAAATGAAATATTTTAAATGAGACAGAGAGAGTACCACTTTGTGTAATCATTAAGCTCTAGCACAAGTGATTGACATTGGAAAAAAGTATATATTATTTTTACAGAACTAGTAGTCTAAAAATTAAAGTATGTTTACTTATTGAGACGCAGTGACTCCGCTTTTGGTTTAATGCTCCTCCATTTTTATTGTTATTGCTCTCCCACTTCTAATTTGAAGGTGAATGAAGCAATAAATGCAATAGTGGGAGCTAAGTTAATCTTTGAAATTTTGTTAGCTACCTTACACGTCATGGTGTTTGAAAAATATACACACCCCTCAAAAAAGAATAAAATAAATAAATAACATATAAAGACAGTTTATAAAACTATTATTTTGATTCATTTAATTTATTAATAGACTTGTTATATTAAATACTAAAAACACCCTCTTTCAAGCACTAACATTACCATGCACTTTATGGAAATTATTTCGTTCACAAAATAACAAATCTCAGAAACTTTTTGAGAATCTATGATGAAAATTTAAATATGTTTCATCCGTTACCCCCTCCCACCCAAAAAGATAAAAAGAAGAAGCTCGTACGCAAACACTCACATATACTGGGCGAATAATAATCCCTGAAGTTTGAATACATTTTAAATTTAATAAGGCTTTTCAAATAATTTCAAAATATGCAGTTTTGAGTTTCGAAAATGGTAAATCAATGAGGGAACTATATTCCGGAAACTTAAATACAAAAAAAAAGAAAACATTAGATGTCAGTGGTTGGTCACTGTTATTGCAAGATCTGGACTTGACTCTCATCAATTTATTTTCAGTAGCATTCCATCTTCCTCAAATCATAAGCCCCTTTTATTAACACGTCATGATGCCACAAGTTTGAAGCTACAAAACCTGCAAGCTTCTTCTTCAGACTTTGCAGGGGAATACTTACAGAGAACCGACGTGTTAAAGGCAAAAGCTAGGAGCCGTCAATCAACATCCGCGTTCCTGCTTCACAGGTGCCACACTTGACGAGCTGAACATCATCGGCTGGAAATGGAAGAGAGTCGAGTGGGTGACATGTCAAATGCAGATCATGTATTTATCTTCTATTCAACAGTCAGTTGTGTACAGTGACGAAGCCAGAGATTTTACTCTGGGGGGCCCAATTTTTTAAAAAATAAAATTAGTAGTTAAATTACATCACAATGTTAGAAAAATAAAAGTTAAAACACAATCACCATCATAAGTTTCATTAACAAACACATCATTTTCAATGTACGAAATTAAGTTCATTCAATAGTTTGGTTTAGCATTTATATTTCTAAATTAGTCATCATATATTCAATTGATCTATATTTTGATTGTTTTGTCATCAACAAGTTTTTTAGATGCTTAAAATAAGAATTTAGACAATTTAGATGACTTCAGTTGGTTATTGTTAGAATAATTTATCATAAAAAATTTAGAAATTAGATTGATCATATTAGTTTACATATGAAAAGCTATATTTTTTGCATGTATTTTTTTATTTTATCAACATAATATAAATAATAGAAAAAAAGAAAAGAAAAAGAAAGAGTACAAAGTAGAGAGAGAGGATAATATAACTAAATTATAGGAAAAGAAAAATGAAACATAAAAGAGGAAAGAAGAAAAAAGGAAAAAAGAAAAAGGGAAGAGAGAAAGCAAAATGAACGAAAAAGAAAAGAGAGAAAGCAAAATGACAGAGCTGGGTTTCGAACCCAGCCTTCAAAATGAAGGAAATCAGCCAACCCAACTGCACTACAAGGAATTATTGGTTTGAATACTAAATATATACTACTAATACTCACACATTCTGGGGGGCCCTTGGGCCCCCCAGGCCCCAACGTAGCTCCGCCACTGGTTGTGTATGGCCACTCACCGAGTATTATTTCTACTAGAGAACTGAATGAAACTTCTAATTTGAAGATTGATTCCCATCGTCAAGTTTATGTCTACATTATTAGTTGTGATACGTACTCCCATAAATATTTTTGTCATGATATAATATGTAAAGAAATTTAATAAACGAGTCCGAAATATCCAAAATTGTCAGATGTAATAATATTCCTAATATCTTATTCACATAGCATCAGAAAGCAAACATGTGATTTTTGTTATGTTGTTCTTTATACTATAGAAGTCCTCTTCTCCTAACGCATATTGCGCTGACAGTTGGGGCGGGGGATTAGTCCCCCGGCGTCTGCCTGTGGGCTACCTTATGTGAGAAAAAAAAATAGAAGTCCTCTTCTCCTAAACTTGTAATAAAAGTAAGGCATGGGTACGAGCTAAGAAACATATTCTGTTTACTAATTCTTTAAATGAAAAACTGTAGACGCTTTTAAAATCTTTTAGAGAAAAAAACATTGTTCAAACCTTTAAATAAATGTTTCAAACCTAAGATAACAATAATGTTAACATAAATGATATTCATCAAAAGTAGCTTACTGTTGCACAATTCATTGAGAATTTCATTTTAAGTTTGATTTTTAAGTTGATAAAACAATATATTAGTCTAACAAAGAATATAGTTTACTTAGACAAACATTATACCTAATGTAATAGCGTCTATGTTACTTCGGTTCCCAAGTGCAAAAATCATATATACTGATACCTCAGTACCTCAATGATGAAAATGAAACCTCTTAAGATTATATTTATCCCCTTTGACTATATCACGATATAAAAGACCATCACACCCACAAAAATCAACAGAAAATATAATCATAATTTAGAACTAGCATATTTTGTATTAGAACAAACTTTTACGCAACCTGGCATTTTATGAAAAATGACAATAATTTACAATTACCATATGGAGAATGGAAACAGGTCATACCTGAGATGAGGGCGGAAAAATGCTAGTGGTGATTTCCTCATTTAAGAGCACTGGAAGAGGAGGCATTTGACTCATAATTCCAGGCATTTTCGTCATGCTGTAGACACAAAAAGTATTGGCTAAATAAGATACAACGGAACACCAAACAAACAATGCACTCCAGATAAAAGTAACTTACCTGTCCAAAACTGTAACTATGTTATTCCTCACATGGAACAAGAGATCAATGTTTTGCTGCAACTGCAACAAAAGTTCCAGCATCAGAAAAGGCAAAACCCTTCTAAATGTATTGAAGTATAGCTAAAAGAACACATAGAACATGCAGAAGACATAATTTATACCTCTAAGATGAGATACGAGCTAAACTAATTACAAGTTTGTTTTCAGCTTCAAAAAATTACAAGTTCTTTTTCACTACGTTGCTTTCATTTTTCAAAAAGAGCAACAAGTGGAGTTAAATTAACCAAGCATAACAACATTACATAACAAGAGAAGTCATAGCAATATAAATTGTGGAAAATATGGGCCATGTCTCTTTGGGGGAAACAAGAGCATCAAATTTCATATCATTGCTTCTCCTAATATCTGCCTACAATACAAGACAGCTAGAAGCATGAAAGTAAAGAAAAACATTTGGAGGGACCAAGGCTGTAGATAGCAACCTCACTTCAACCAGAGAGGATATGTACAAGCTTTGGGAGAAGGGTCTTCTTTGGCATGGTTCGTGAGCTTAACAAGTTAATTTGCACATTCACAATGCACCATCACAAGGATTTTTCCCCACAAGCAAAATATTGAATATCAAATATGGCCAGTCGTCATGCTATATTCCACTTGTAAGTAAAATACATATCTTTGCAATAACCAAGCTCATTACATTCCACTGAAAAACTTCCAACCAGAAATTACAAGAACCAATTTTTATTTTTTGGATGAACAAAAGGGGGTTCAGGCATCACCTTGTGAGTCGAAAGATTTACAGAAATTTGTTCAAAGGACTGACTATTTTCTTCTAGAAGATGTCTGGTCATGCCATTTGTTACTGAAAGACAAATAGAAATTGTTTCTGATTAGAATGATTAACTTAAAATTGATAATAGAGCATTTGTCAGTTTACAACTTTACATCCATAATTATAAATGAGTCCAGAAGGGATTTGGGAAACAAAGACTACATTGAGCCAAAGAAACATGAAATGGAGCCAAACTGAATACAACATGCAACACTTTTTCAGGACTAGCAGACTATATTCTAACTGAGCAAATAGGTAATAAAGGACATTGATAAGCCAATATCTTGATGAACAATCTAATTGACTCAATGCATTCTATAGGAAAGTTGCAAATTTCGGCAGCCTGAAATAGGTATTAGCTGAGCTAGATGTCACTTAAAGTGGCCATGAACTCAAGATGTGGAAAACATTTGCACAATGAACTTTAAGGGAGTTGTACAGCAATTTCCCCTGCTAAATGCTGCAAGTTCCATTAAGCTACCTGATGTTGACAGTATGCAGACAAACTTAAAAGACAGCCCTATGTAAGACAAATAAACCCATAGTCCAGCATTCAGTTTAAATCCATTCATCAGATACATCACTTAGATGTAAGCACAACCAAGCGAAAAATGTTGATCATAATCAGATAATTCAGCCAAAGTTTTTAAATTCATTCAACATAGACATATCATAGATGTAAGCAAAATCCAGTAAAAAAACGTTTATCACCAAGGCATCATAACCAATATCATAGTGTGCATGTGTGCATCAGTTAATACTAAAAAAGAGAAAAGTTAAAGATCAACTGCCCAAGTATAATGTAGAAAGAGTCCTAGAACAGGAGCATCTTCAGCCTGAAATATAATATCTAACTGATATAATCTTTTTCCAAAAACAGAGATCTGTTTAATGTAAATAGCAAAATAGATAAACCTCCTGAGAGCATGTAACCACACTGCTGATTTGTGGTTGATGAATATGGAGCAATATTCACAGAAGAAGATGAAGACAAGTTATTCTTCAATGCTGGTTCGACTATTTTTTCCTGAGAAATTAATGACCATTAGAACACCATCCTTAGATTCTGGTTCATGGAATAGTCAACAAAGGAAAAATACAGCTCTTATGCTTATTAATACAAAATCATCGACTTTGTGTAGCACTTGTTACAAAAGGAAAATAAACAATTTTAGCCTAATAAAATAACTTTGTGACAATTCTAGCATAATAAATCAACGATACCTCAATCAAGCCGAAATAATTGAATTTTATGACAATTTAGCCCATAATTGATTTTGGTGCTGGAAAACATAGTCGGCAATGGAAACTAACATATGGCCTTCGACAACTCAGAAAGGACGTCGGAAAGCACTTGCGGACTACATGTCAATTATGGTGCTAATTGTGCTTTCCGAGCCGAAAAATCACTTACGGGCTAAAATTATCATAAAATTCAACACATTACACTTGAGTGAAGTATTATTGATTTATTAAGCTAAAATTGTCACAAAGTCAATTTATGAGGCTAAAATGTGTATTTTCCCATTACAAAATCACATACAAAAAAACCTTACCAGAAAAAAGGAGCAACGTATTCAGAATCAAATCAGCAGTTAAGTCCAACTTTATGACAGCCTCTTGGCTCCAGATTATTTTAGGTTTCAGAAGAAGAGTTTGGCACCATACAAAAGAGACTGAGAATTGCCATCATGACCACAGAGACTGCACTGAAACCGTCTAATAGCAATATCAAGGCCTAACAGCGACGATCAGAGCAGGACAACTCCTAGGCATATGTTTGGGCAAGCGTGGCGCTAGGAAGTAATTATTTAGTTTATTTCCAGTAGTTATTCTATATTCTGTTAGTTAAGTCGGTCCTGTCCATGGGCTTACATGGTCTGTTTCGCGATAGGATTTATTTCACGTTGTTAGTCGTAGGATTTATGCTTTATATTGAATATTTATGGTTCCACGAAGAACATCTTGAATCTTGCAAGCACGCCTTGAATATTGGAGATAATTTGATAGTGAATTTCTCTTCCACTTCTTGAGTTCTTCAATTATGATTTCATCAATTCAACTGACTCGGAGACCCCTATTTATAATTGTAGGGATAGAAGATGGGGGATGTAGGCTGACATGGAGGATTTCAATAGCTCTTTTGATGCCAAAGAAGTTGATCTTGATCTTTAACAATACCATATAAAGATATTTTTATTTGGATTTCATAAGATTTTAAAACTAAATATATATAATCAATAGAACTATATTAAATTTTATGTTCCTAAGGAAGTGATGGTTACAACTCGCCAACGGGCAACATGAGAAGTATATCACAGCTTTTATCACCTGCACCGCCACTTATTTGAATGACTCTCACTACTTGGGTAAGTTTGCCGGGATCTGACGGAAGAAATCTATTTGTGCATGCTCATTGATCCCTCCAAGGATGTCTTTCCTGCAATTCATTGGGCCCAAAATGTGTACAATTTTGACCCTGCAATTCATTAGTCCCACACTGTATACAGTTTTGACCCCCTGGATAGCTGTTCCAGGCAGTACAGGTATCGCCCACCGCCAGCACTCATGTCTTCGCGGGCTACTCAACCCGGCCTCCATCCATTGCCCACTCATTTGTTGTGCCCACTTGGAGTGTCTCCACAAACTGCAAGCCAGCTACTCTACCAGTTCTCAAGCCTCTCAGTCTCTGATGGGCTCGCTCGCACCATGTCCCACATAGCGCAAGGTGCGCAGCCACACAACTGACAAGAACATTGGCGTGTGAGCTCTGTTATAAATGCATCCAATGTTATGGTCTGCTCATATGTCTGTCCATGTCATCAAGCATGGGCGCTCCAGTGCATTGTTTAGCAAGTTTTCATTTGGCCTTTATTGCTGAACTGTATTCACTTTCACTTTTTCGGTGATCACATCTGATCCAATACTTTTATTGAATTACTTCGATTTCTCGGTCCTCGTGCTCATCTATAGCCACTATAAATATGCTCATAAGGTGGCGGGAGTTAGTAGATAACCGCACTAGTCACGCTAGACTAAGGATCAAGGTCTCAGTGTCAGGCCAAGGCTCGTATGCATGCTCGTTCTCTAGGCCGCAGGTGTTCTCTTCCAGCCTACTCTAACAGCCCCAATGTCTCAGCAACCGCCACTTCTTTTTCTGGGTTGTCCAAACCCTGTGTGGAAATCATAAAGTGTGACACTGACAGCAGAGGAGTACAGAGAACACCGTGCCAACCGCAAATGCTATCATTATCGCCAACTGTTTGATCCTCTTCATCAATGTGCATCGAAATTGCTACATATACTTCTTGGCTCACACAGAGACAACCCCGAAGAGCACAATCAATAGAAACCAAGTTCAGTCCAGAGCCCGATCGGTCAGTTCAACCTTGAGGTCAAGATTGTTCTGACAGACAAGGCTATTTTTAACAGTGCAAGAAGTTGCTATTTTATTTTATAAATTGTTGGGTGTTAATTATTTTATTTCATATTATGAGTCTCTATTGTATTTTATAAATTGTTGGGTAATAATTATTTTATTTTATATTAGGAGTTGTAATTTTATTTTATAAATTGTTAGTAATTAATTATGAGTTCTGTTATTTTAGTTTGCTTACTTAATAAGGCTCTGACACGTGGGCCAAAGTAGTAGGAGTATAAGTAGTTAACTATTTAGATTAGGGCTGCTTTATGTTTTGATCATCGCAGTTCAGTTTTTGGAGTTCTTGAATACCTTAATCCATCAGTAGCATCCAAGTATTCAAGTAAAGGAAGGTCCATCTACTTTGAGGAACAACAACAACATAAGAAGTCCAAAATTGTAGTTCAGAAACCCAAGAAATCTTTGCAAAGCTTTGGGCTCCGATGTGAGCAAAAATTCTTTGCAGTTGAAGCGCACAAAGATATTTGACCACATTGCTTTTGACTGACAACGAATTGGATTGCAATTCGAGAAATTACAGCATAAAAATGCCAGGTTCGAGAAATTAATATCAGTTCTGTACACTATATAGTAAAAGCTACATATTTTACCTTCCGATCCTTAAGTTTCTTTCCCAAGCATGGATGCCCCTGTTTCCTCTGCTTTCTCTGACAATCAATACAACACATTAGGCACCACCATGAGAAAGAAGTCACATTATTCTTAGTAGCTCAGCTAGAAGGTAAAAGAACATTTCAAGTAACACATCTGAACTAATAAAATTACTTGGATGAAGAAAACAATATTAAATAGCTACAGTTGTTACAAGGTTATTGAACTTACCATCATCCATCTACATCGCAAAGCAACATCTCGTACCGTCTTTTCACGAAGTGAGGCAGCAATCTTAACATACTTTATGATATTGGGTTCACTAGCATATCTACAGATTAAGGAATCAACCAAATGAAATTAGGCTCAGTGTTTAGAGACTCATAGAAGACAACAGAAAATACAAGATAAGTTCCATATGATTTGAAGCCATCTGACACCATTAACAAATATTAAAGTGTGTCAATGTGATATGAAACCTAAATCCTAAGAAACAGAAACAGATGCACCAAATAGTACTGGAATCAAATAGTGGCCATGAAAGACAAATAACACATTTTACACCAAAATTATTTCAAATTAATGGTAGCCAGTAAATAAGCATTTGCAGTAAAATCGCTTCTTGGGTGGGGGGCACTGGACGCACAATTGGGCAACAATATAAATTATCAGTTGATACTATATGAAAAGGCTTTACTTTCTGCATTATAGTTGTCGGGACTTGGAACTGATATGCACATAAGTAGATTCAAAAGAATCCAGACCCAATTAAACTTTAGATCCAGAATAAATTACATACATGCATAAATCTTATAAATAGAGTAACACATTTCCAAGAGCCAATGTGATCAGCCATAATAAACAATCTTTTCAAGAAAGATGTATATACTGAGTCATTTGTAGATTACATCCACAAGGACAATCATCTCATGCAGAATGCGGAAATGCACCCCTAGTTGGCAACTTCCGAAATCGATATTTTGAGGACATCTCGTTCAGCAAAGAAGCCAACCCACAAAGATGAGTTTGGACTGTAGTACTTGCTTATAACCAGATTATCTTATCATTCGTCTAATAAAAGTTTAGGCCTTGGACACTGACTAGTTCAAAGTATGACAGATTCCGCTAGCAGGATCTAAATGTGATGCTGAAATCCACTGCCAAAAGGATTCTGACAAAAAACCTAGTTAAGTTCTTGTCTTCCATCCTTATATTAGTATCCATCATCTGCTATCCTCTAGGCTTTTAGCTTCATCCATCATCTATGTCTAGGTTTATGCACTTGTCATGTATTTTTCCATAAAGGCAGGCATGAAATTAACTATACCCCGGACGCAGAGCGTCAAGATAAAAAAAAAAAAAGGCTCTACGATTTTGTCTCAGGAAGCAATTAATTACTACATTACACAAATGCTCTTAATATCAGCTGATTTAACCCAAAATAGGAAGTAAGTACCTACTTGGCAAGTCCCTCATCTAACTTGTACTGTTCATCAATCGACCACTCCACCGCGAAACCCCCGTCGTGCTTCAACCCGGGAAATGAATCCAGCACATGCGTCAACGAAGAATCAAGAGAATTCTGCGCGCCAAAGAGCATTTTCCGCTAGAGCATTCATTTCCGCGCAAATTCATGCTCCCTCCGCTGTAGTTATAGTTTACCCCGCCGCTGCTGCTGCTGCTTGTTATTCCCCCGGGTGTGAACAATCCGCCGTGCTGGTGGTGGAACCCGGCGCTCGACTCGCTTGTCATTTGATTGTGTGAATTGATTTCAGCTACTGCGTTAAAAATTTGGAGCGCACCTTAAATTTTGTGAAGAACATCTGCTGCAGCGAGGATTTTGCTCCCTGCAATTTGGCTCACATGGTTGCTCCAGAATCTTGGTAAGAAGAATCCAAGAGGAATTCTCCAAAACTGTAGAGAGAGAGAGAATAATTGACAACTGTTTGCACTAAACAACTGTTTGTTTTCGCTTGGTAAAGTAGGAGAGGTTTTTGGTTTCTGCTGTTTTTGTTTTTGCATTGTAAAGTGGGAGAGGTTTTTAGTTGCTGTTTTTGTTTTGTTTTTTGTGTTTATTTATTCATTTCGATTTTTCCCCCTTATATTAGGGCTCTAGCGATTTTATAAAAAAAATAAAAAATTACATATCGTTCTTGAAGTAAAATAATTGTACATTTTATTTTTGAGTTGATGTCACTTTTTATCTCAACATTTGTGGCAACTTTCAAAATTTATCAATTTTATCTCAAATTTTTCAATATATATTAATTTTATTCTCATAATAATATAAAGTTTTTAAATTCAAAATAGATTAAGAGCTATTGAAGATCATGGTTTGAATTGTTCGTTCATGTGTTCAATTATTCTTGTCGGATGTCTGTTTCTAAGTTTTGTAATTTTTTCGACTCAATTACTTTGTTATCGGGCATTGGATGATAAAATTGAAAACATAGTTAGACAACTCAAACCATGGACTTAAAAAAATCTCAGTCATTTTTTAGTTCCAAGAATCTCTACATTGTTTGCATAATAAAATTGATACATGTTAAAAAAATCAAAATATATTGGATAAATTTTAAAAATTTAGGCAAAGGAAAAGATATTTAAGGTTAGGAAGAATGATATTAGCCTTTTCTCCATGAGCTAACGGAGAGAAATAATTGTATGGCTAATTAGTCGAACTAAATCATAATTTGAAAAAATGTTGAGGTGAAAGTAGTAATGGTAATTAATTAAGAAGTTTTAAGTTGCAGTTAATAAAACTTGTTTTCCAATGCAGGTTCATACAAAAATTCAAAGTAACCTTAGATTATGAATGTAAATGAATCAATCGAATTATATATATATCATTATAAATTAAATATATATCAAAAAGTAGTTGTATAATCAAATAATGAAAATAAATATAATAATTCGAATATCTTATTATACTAACTTTGAAACCAAACAATAAAAGTTTAAAAATCGGTTCGGATTTTTCGGATTTTCTAATATGATTAATTCCGATTTTTTAATCTATAATAATATAATACAATTATATAAAAAAAAATATTTTATAGAAATATTTTTAAATTTAATATAAATATATATTAAATTTAATACAAATATATAAAATAATTAACAAAAATTTTTTTAATATTCGAATATTTATTCATAATAGCTAATTCACGGATTTTTTGGATTTTTAATAAAAATTGGATCTTTTGATTTTCAGATTTGTAGGGATGATATTCGCCAACCCGCTCGGAGTTCGGGCTAATTTTTGTCGGGCTATTCGGATCGGGCTATTCGGTTGGCGTTTTTAGGTTATAAAATCCAACCATAACCTCTAATTTTATCGGGCTATTCAGTGGGCTTTGACCCTGACATCCCTAATAATTTGAAAAATGTTGAGGTGAAAGTAGTAATGGTAATTAATTAAGAAAGTTGCGATTAATAAAACTTGTTTTCCAATGCAAGTTCATACAAAAAAACAGAAAGTCCGCTTAGATTATGAATGTAAATGAATTGAATCGAACTGTATATCATTGTAAATTAAACGAATTCGAAAAAAGTAGTTGTATAATCGAAGTTGTGTTTGAATCGCTTTCAAATATTTTTTTCGTTTCATATTAGTATTCGCGAATATTGGAATCGAATTGACTATTTGTTTGTATTTATTTATTTTATTTTATTTTAGATATATTTGAGGCTATTCACTAGTTCTATGTTAGTATTTGTTAGTGTACAAAAAATTCATATTAATATTCAACGAGTTGGCATTCGCCGCTTGCTAAAGAAAGATTCAATATGTTGTATGGAAAATTGGGACTAATGAACCCTGAGGAATGAGCAAACTGAAGCTGATGATGCTATACTCATCAAGGAAGACATACCGATTCAAGGAGAAATTCATGCTGAAACGTCCTACTGACGTTTATCAGTTGATCAAGTATCATTGATTCAAGGGAGAATGTTACTGATAGGACATATTGACGGACGTCAACTAAACAACAATACCGATCGATCTTCATTATCAGTATAAAGTGTATCGTCAATCGGTATCAATATCAGTACCAATTGACATCAATACTATCTAGACTACTGACAAAGTATCAGTTGACATCAATACTATCTAGACTACTGACAAAGTATCAGTTGACTACTATGTTCAGCTGACTACTATGTTCAGCTGACTTGTAACTCTACTGATATTTCATACTGATTAGTCTTGCTGATATATCTCATAAAATAAATATATTAACTAATGCATTAAACACTTAGAATTTATTTCAACTCATTTATTATCAATTATTTGAATTTAATAGTATTGTATTTAACGTGTCCTAGGATATCTTCATCGCATTTAATGCAATATCAGAGAAAGTAACATAAAAATGATAAAATAGAAGCACTTTTTATCGCTTCAAAACTCACGTAGAAGGTCAAACATTTAATTCCTGAGGCGACGCGCGCGTGGAAGTCGGGAATTCCTACCTATTTAAAGACTTCTCCCCTCCCCCGATCACCACTTTCACACGTTCAAATCTTTATTACTCTACATATTCAAAGTTTTCTACATTCTTTAATTTTCATGACCTTAGTTCTATTTCTACTTAAATTTCTAGTTCCAGGAACTATGACACCCAAGAAAGCAAGCAAAATCACTGTCTTCAAGGAGTCTGAAGTCCACCATGATCACATAGTCTCGTTCTCTAAAGTAACAAATGGGAATGCTCTGTAAATCCTGAACATTTTTCCGCGACAAAGAGTGGAAATATTTCCTCAACAACCAACCAACCCTCTATGTGAATGACCAAGTGGTAGAATTCTACTCCACCATGACTCACGACAAAGACACCAACGTTGTTCACACTGCCGTCACTATCTTGGAGCAAACAGAGACCTCCAAGGAATATAACAGGATTGACATTGATGTGGTGTCAATCGTCTGCCACCTATTCCGCCTATCTCATGCCGGCGACCTTATCCATACAAACCTAGATCCATCTTTCAGAAGAGATAGTATGAAGAATGCTCAAGCCCACCACACTTCATGCACCAACACTCTAACACACTTGATTTAGACCAAAATACAAGATGACAGTCAGCATCATTCATAGATGCTTCTTCGGACTTCTAGGGTCATTTGACCAAGTATCAGCGGTGCAACAACAAATGTTAGTCGATTTTGCCTCCACAAAACAGATCAAACTGAGAAAATGACTTCTTCAGGCTCCTGCTAGCTGACCAAAAGGGTTTTCAGAAAGACAAAATGATACGAGGGAATATGTTATCCATCATACTCAAAGCTATTGAGAGGACGGAGAATCAGCTTACCTGATGTAGTTCAGGTGCCAGCAAACACATTGTTCTTCAGTCTGATTATGCCACTCTTTAAGTGATGGGACTAGGAGTCCCTCATGTTGTGAATAAGATAAAAAGAGTAGTCATCAGAGAGGGTGTTGAACCTAGAAGACAGGATAAGGCAACTCCTACTGAAAAGGGCAAGAAGGCCATATTAGCATAGAAATGGAATAGGGTAATCAGCTCCAACAATGAAGATGAATCCTCTGAAGAAGAGCAACCTCTGAAGCACACGAGGAGAATTGCTGTTGAAATAGCAAGGACAATAGTTTTCGAGGAACCTCAAACCTCACCAGCCCACTCTCACTCCTCCACCCAACTCCAAAACCACATGAACGTACTCCTAGCCTCATTCCATGCCAAAGCCAAACATTCCTAATAAACTCATTTTCCATCCTTCAAAATCCTACCCAAAATTCTAGCCAAGTTTGAACACCTTCACGTATTCATCTAGATCAAGACGGCTCATTTTTACCAGATACAAGATCTAGTTAAGCTAGATTCTTGGGAAAAGTACATTGATGAGGAATCTGAACAAAAAGTCTGGTATGGGATTACCAGAATCCGATAGTCGATCATAAATTTTGAAGAGAACAGCTGGAGAGAACGACTGTTGACTTGATTGCTAACCTTTAAGGACTTGATTGCTAAGGTGCAACGCCGAGAGAATGAGAATGACTCCGTGTCGGTGAAGTTGGCCCATCAGGATCAAAGGACATTGATGCCATATGCTGATAAACAGCAACTGATGGAGCAAGTTGAAGCTTACACTACTAATACTCTCATTGAAACCCATATTGTAGCGGTCCTTCAAAAACTGCTGCTCCAGCATTACTCAAGTCGCCACTCGATCTTTGAAATCTCACCTCCGAAACCGCTCGAATCGATCAATTCATCGCCTCCTCAATCCCTCTTCCGACTGCCCTGAACCAGATGTGCTACCAACGTCGACACTCTCAGACACTGAACTGAAGAGACTTGTCTACCAGCTTGAGGTTGAGATAAAAAAGGAATAAGAGCTGACGAAGACAACAGGCAACTGTCAAAGAAATTATGTTGAACAAGTTTATGCAGCTGAAGGGGGAAGAGAGTCAGTGATAAGAGAAGAAGAAGAAGAAGAAGAAGAAGAAGAAGAAGAAGAAGAAGAAGAAGCAGCAGCAGCTATGGCAAAGGCCATAGCAACTGTTGAGGAAACAGAAGCTATAGAATACATGACGAAGAAGGTAGTTGATCCTACCAGAAGAAAATGCTCAAATATCACAAAGCGTAAGACAACTGCCTTTCGACTGCCCCCACCATTGTCTCTTCCTCCGTTGTTGCTACTCCTACTCAAACTGATCAATCTGAGGCATTACACAAAGCATTCTTTGTTGGTGCACCAATCAAGTTTCTCTATGACCAAATGATCATTGACTCTTGGTAGACTCAAAAGAAAGCCAGAGAAGCTGAGAGAATACTGACTGATGTTGAATGCACCGACACAATGGAGCAGGAAAAACTATCTCGCTAATATGAAGAGGCAGGACACAAGGAAGAAGAGGTAGTCAAACTTAGGAACTTGGCGTCATGCTGACAAATGGGTGTTTGGGTACCTAAATGATGAGTGGGAAGAGCTGAAAGACAGATTTATAAAGTGGTATTACTACTGGATGAGATTCCATGAAGATTGCAAAGTAGCCATCGGTACACTTCGCAACTATCTGCAAGAGTACCACAATGAGGTCATCATCAGGAATATTGTCGATCGGATGCACCAAAACAAAATCAACATAATAGCCCCGACGAAGAAGACATATCTAGCTCCCTGTTTGGTATGATTTTGTGCTGATTCTTGGTGTTGTTTTACGTGTCATTTTCTATGGTTTGTTCTATTTTATGCCGTTGGTTTGATTAGTATTTATCGATTCGAACTTACTTCGTTCGTTTGATGTTTTGTAGAAAATGGCATAAAATCCACTCCGAGCGCGTTGGCATTTTGCTCACGCCGAGTGAGCGCGTGCTCGCTACCGCGCCGCCCGCCCGCCGGTCGCTTCGCTCCTCGAGCGCCCGCCTCCAAGCCCAGCATCAAGACGCCGTCCGACGCTGATCCGCCTTGCCAGCGCCACGCTTTCGCCACGCCAGCACCGCGCCGCGCCGCCGCGCCTCGCCTCGCCGCCTTCTCGCCAAGGCCACAGCCGCGGCTGAAGAAGCGCAGCCGCCTCAAGCCCGAAAGCGCAGACGCCACGCCTCGCCACTCCGGTAGCGTTGCAAGGCAGCGCTAGCCCTGCCGCTGCGCCGCCGCCCTTTCCGCCAACATTCAAACTCCATCCGCTGGCTGGCTTTGCCGCGGCGCCATGTTGCCCCAGCCACGGCGCTCGATTACCAGCCCGCAACACTCCATCACCCGCGCTCGTTGGCCTCCAACCAGCATTCGCTTCAATGCGAACACTTCACACGGTGGCGCCTCCCCGAGCCGGCGTTCATGTTCAATTCGAATGGTTTTGAGCCGACGCTCACATTCAACCGGCGTTCACTCTCTTTTAATATATAAAAGCGCATTAGGTCGATTTTATGAGAGTTCTCGTTTTGGTTCTCGCATGACATGGCTGCTGTTTCTATTCCAATCGTTTTCACTATGGATTCTTCAGAGCTCTACAATGATCGACATAAGCAGATAATCTTAGTTTTAATTCATGTTTTAAGTTTCATCGATGAATGTTTAGTCTAGCGATTTATGTTCATGGACTCATCGGCTTTATCGATTCTATTTCATAGTTTATTGTTTATGATTTTATTGGATTCAATTCATAGTGATGATGGATTGTGTTCATGTTGCTTTAATCTATCTTGCTTTCGATTAATTCATGTTCTTAGAGATGGATTGATGATTATGTTTTTATTTGCAATTAGATTTAGATTAGGGATTGACAAACCCTATGAATAATATGATTGCATATGCTTTTATTTACCGCTTTGATTTATCGCTTTCATAGTTCAACTAGGGATTGACAACCCCTGGTTTAGATTTAACGCTTTATTAGTTTAGCTTGGGATTGACAACCCCCAGCTTAGGATCGCTGTTTATTTTCTCGTATTTCAATTCTTGCATGTTCAACCCCCGTTGTTATTAGAATGTTTAGGATTTAATCGCTTTCTGTGCACGACACGAACAATCGCCCTGTTAAGTTTTCCTTGAGAGACGACTCGTGTTAACTTATCACGCTACAATTACCTCGTACGATTGCGAGTGAATTGCGCCCCAGCCAGCGGCGCTCGGTTACCAGCTCCGCAACACTCCATCACCCCGCGCTCGTTGGCCTCCAACCGGCGTTCGCTTCCAATGCAGAACACTTCCACAGCCGGCGCTCTCCCTGAGCCGGCGTTCATGTTCAATTCAGAATGGTTTTTGAGCCGGCGCTCACATTCAACCGGCGTTCACTCTCTTTTTAATATATAAAAGCGCATTAGGTCAGATTTTGCGGAGAGTTCTCAGTTTTTGGTTCTCGCAGCCGCGGCGCTGTTCTATTCCACTGTTCTTCACTATGGATTCTTCAGAGCTCTACAACAGATCGACATAAACAGATAATCTTAGTTTTAATTCATGTTTTAAGTTTCATCGATCAATGTTTTGTCTAGCGATTTATGTTCATGGACTCATCGCTTTATCGATTCTATTTCATAGTTTATTGTTTATGATTTTTATCGATTCAATTCATAGTGATAGTGGATTGTGTTCATGTTGCTTTAATCTATCTTGCTTTTGATTAATTCATGTTCTTAGAGATGGATTGATGATTATGTTTTTATTTGCAATTAGATTTAGATTAGGATTGACAAACCCTATGAATAATATGATTGCATATGCTTTATTTACCGCTTTGATTTATCGCTTTCATAGTTCAACTAGGGATTGACAACCCTTGGTTTAGATTTAACGCTTATTAGTTTAGCTTGGGATTAACAACCCCACTTAGGATCATTGTTTATTTTCTCGTATTTCAATTCTTGCATGTTCAACCCTCGTTGTTATTAGAATGTTTAGGATTTAATCGCTTTCTGTGTGCGACACGAACAATCGCCCTGTTAAGTTTTCCTTGAGAGACGACTTGGATAAACTTATCATGCTACAATTACCTCGTACAATTGCGAGTGAATTTGAGTGTGTTTTTAGCTCGATCACTCCCAAGCGTTGGAATTTTGTAGATAGAGCAGCTATTGAATCTGAAGCTCACCAAGCCGCATCAACTCTTATGTTGGATCCGGTGAGCCAGCCTATTGAGTTTAAGGCTTTACTGGAAAATCTATTTGCCAAGTATGAGCAACAAATCGATGGAGAAAATTCAAAGAGACTGATTAATACTTACTTTGTAATAGATATGTATAGGAATGATGACTAAAAACTAAAATTGATGTATTTGTATCTTAGCTTCCGAACATATATATAAACTGATCTCGTTCACCTTGATGACAATGACTCTTTATCTATGATTTGTACTTGTTTTAAACCTTTTATACTGAACTGGCCCTTGTTTTGCAGAGAATGATGATCTAAGTAAGGGAGAACCAAACCCTTCTGTTGAAACTAGTTGTCCTACTTACTAGTCTGTTTACAATATAATAGATAGGTTTTTGCATCATTAAAAATGAGAAAATTGTTGGAAAATTTCGGTCTTAACTTAATGTTTTGATTAGATTCCAAAATCTTCTTGATGTTTGCTCTGCTGATGTAACATAGTATTGCTCACTTGTTAGGAAGCGAGTCTTTTTATGTTTACATGTTTCAACACAAGAACCATCAATATGGTCATTCGATACTGAAGGAGTTCAAGAAGCAGTACTGAAACTAGTCGTACTGATAGAAGTTTCAGTACCAGCACTGCTGAAGAATACAGTGCTACTAAAGATTAAAGCACATCGATACTGAAACGCAGTGCTACCGAAGACGAAGAGGTCAGAAAAATGATCAAGTGTCATTTCAGCAGAAGAGAAGACAATGCTGCTAAAGATTTACGTTAAATTGAAGTGTTTACTGAAGGCTCAGAGTCAACATATTGAAAAGGGACGAAGTCCACTCTACTGAAACTATGCGGAACATAATTTACTGAAGAGACCTGAAGTCAACGTACTGAAGAAAAATGGAGTCAACCCTACTAAAGAAACACATAATAATTTAAAGATTAGGTGTTTGACTCTCTACGTATCAGAGCAAATCTACAAATAATCCTGACAAGCCATAGATACGTTTTAGACGTGCAGAGCTTTATTCTACGATGTTGCAAACATGGAAAACAACATATAAGGATTCAAATGGGAATAATTCAAATGAAATGATGTGATTTGTGTTTCCTCCAATGGCACTATCCATTATCCCTCCTATAAATACCCGCGAGAACCAACCTTTGATGACCATAAAAAACGCTGAGCACACATAGATCAAAAAACTTTCAAAGTTCAATTCGCATATATACAAACAGGTATTTTCGAATAATTGAATCCAAAGTTTAATCTGTAAATCATAATAGCATAAACTTATTTATTTACTCAGTATTTCAGCATAAATTCCCTTCGAGTCTAGGCTTAAAATCTTTGTAATATTCTATGTCTAGAACAGATTGAGTTGTTGCTTGTAACAGTTCAAACCTAAGTTGGAAAACCCGAACCCCATTCCCCCTCCCCACAAAAACATATAAGTGTTGAAGTAGAAGTTGGTTAGTAAGAAATAAAGTGTTAGTCGTTGAACGCTATGTTTTTTTACACCTGTAAGTAAGAAGGATATGACGATTGCACTTGTAGCAATCAGTGGTCTCTTTTCACCTGTAAGCAAATGAAGATATGACAAATTAGTCGAGGTACATATAAGGTAAAATTATGTATCTAGGTTTCTCTTACACTTGTAAACAAGATCAATCACAAGTAGTACATTGACTGATTTGTCAGTCCGTGGACGTAGGAGCTGATCTCTTCGAACCATGTAAAAACTAAATGTATTCTTTACTTTCAGTATTGTACTTTAAATGTTATTGAATTGAACATCACTCAGCACACGTAACACAAGATATTGTTCAAATTTCTATCAATAGGACTTTACTGTTGAATGAGAAAATTAATACTAACTAAACGAATATTTGGCTAAGTATTTTTATCAGTATCAGTTTTCAGTAAAGGCAAAACGTAACCACCATAATTTTACACGTACATTAGTAATCAATACAACTGATCAGTTGTTAAAGCAACTAGTATGATTGCTAACTGATTCACTCAGTATACAACTCATTTTAACTGCACTGAACTACAGTACCGACACTAATATTGACTAGCATCAGTAATTTGACACTGACTAACTTCAATAGGACATGAAAAATTTTGTTTTTCTTAACCGGTGTATTATTTCCCTCCCCCTCCCCCACCCCTCTCCCATTTTCCATCTCCCCTTAGAGGTGTTCACGGGCCGGGCCGGTTCCGGTTTCGGTTCGGTTCGGAATCGCCGATTCGGCGGTTCGAAATCCGTAACCGAACCGCCCGTTAAGGGTATAAACGCTTTGCGAACCGTGAATCGGCGGTTCGAACCGTTCGAACCGTGAACCGGCTTATTTTTTTTTCGTTTTTTTGTATTCTTTAATTATATTTGTATATATATGCATAGAGATGACGAAAAAAATAATATTGGGACACAATAATTAGTAAATGAAATAAGAAAAATATTTTATTACACTTTCTTTTGTCACATTACAATTTACAACTTGTAACAAAAATTACAACTTATAATAAACTAAAACTTATAGAAAAAATTACAACTTATGCAAATAAAATCATACTTTAATTTAATTGAAGACAAAAAAAGAAAAAAGGAAAGAGCTTGAGCTTAATTATAATATTGGAAAATATTATAATTAAGTTGCCAACCTATCTCGATTAAGGAATCAAAGCCCACGTAGTTCTCGGAACCGAAACCGCCGGTTCGGCCCGGAACCGTGTGAACCGCCGGTTCCATTTTTATTTTTTTTGTTTTTGTGTTTTAGATATTATTTCATGTGTTTTATGTAATAATAATTGTATTTTGATGATATTAAACATATTACATTACAAAAAATAAAAATAAAAACGTGAACCGACGGTTCGGAACCGCCGGTTCAACGGTTCGGGATTTACCAACCCGGAATCGAAACCGTGTAGGAGACGGTCCGGTTGAACCGGAACCGTTGACCCGGTTCCGGGCCCGAACCGCCGGATCCGGTTTGGTTGAACACCTCTATCTCCCCTTCCATATACCCAACCCCAGTGAACCATCAAATAACTATTATTGTTTTTAACGTTTAAAAACAATGAGAATGTAAGTAAATGGATAAATTAAATAAATAAAATGAAGAAACATAATAATACCGTATAAGATAGAGAATTAATGTCGTGTATTTGCGTCATCACCATCAATCATATATAGAAAAAGATAACAATTATTACTGAACATATTTTATTGTTCAGATAATAAATCTTACATTCTCAACACACTCCTATCTTGTGGGGTTTAAGAAAAAATATATATAAATACTCAATGAATAAGCACACCCCCTAATTTTGTATCTTTTAGTTTATTCAATATTTTAGTACCTTTACTGTTGAAAATTTTCGATTTCATTTCTTCTAAATAACATTTTCTTCATTGGCCCTAAAATTTAAAATTTTCTATTTCAGTTCTCTAAATTATGTTTTCTTCATTGGCCCTAAAATTTTCTATTTCAGTTCGTCTAAATTACGTTTTCTTCATTGGCCCTAAAATTTTCAATTTCAGTTCTTCTAAACTACTTTTTATCCTTTGCCCTGTGTATGATATAATACATTGGGAGATTTACAACAAAATATTAGATACATTGAGTGGAAAGCTACAAGAGGACTATAGTAAGGCCAACTCCAACTTTTAGCTACACCCAAAGTATTTCCAAATCTAACTGCTGCAACAAGTACACCAAAAGAAAATTCTTTCTAAAATTGAATGTTCTCTAAAATGTTTTATTAAACGATAATTATGTGATCATTTAGTTAAAAATTAGTTATATGTTTTAATTTTTTAATAATATGATTAATATTTACTATTTCAACAAATGTGAACCAATTACCACTTAATCCACAAACTTAGAACTGTTCACGATTTGATTTAAACAGTAGATCAAACAGGACCAAATCGTATTTGCACGGTTTGGTTAGGTTTACGATTTGGTCTAGGTTTTTTAAAAAGATATGGTTATGGTTTAGGTTAGGGCTTATTTGATTATTATTTTTATTATTATTAGGTAAGAAAATGAAAAATATGTGGCTACGAAGGAGTCATTGATTTGCTAGAACTGCGGTGACCGCCCACGATCAGGGTGGACGCACAATATTTTTCTTAATTTATATATTTTTTTAGAAGGGTTTTATTGTTGTGATTTGCATAAATGAAAGAGAATCTCGAAGGGTTATTGTCAATATGTTTATATTTAATTTTTTTATAAGTGTTTTAAATTATTTTATTAATATGCTTGAATTTTACCACGAATCACAAAATATACAGGTATTAATATGCTTGACAGTGGTGATGGTGGCGTAGTAAAAAAAAAAGTTATTGAAGAAGATAAAAACTTTCCAACCTGCGCTATCTTTCTGCTATATTTTGAATATTGCTATAATATTGCACAATTAATAGGCAACGTTACTATTCTAGTTTTACATTTTTCTGTTGTATATTGAAGCCTTTTGCTGTAAAATAGAGTAACCATTGGAGATGTTTTCTGTAAAATAAAGTAAAATTGATGTAAATAGCTCCAACTCTTGGAGATGCCCTCAATGGGAGCTTTAAAATAGAGATACTCAATTCATCTTCAAATCTCTTCTCTATTATGGAGATGTGCAAGCTTATCTTCAAAGATAGAGCTACTACTATTTGTATCTCTATCCATTTTCCTTTATTTTATTTTTTGTTAATTTTCATTCTTCAACTATATCTCGCGCATATATATATAATATATATGTGGTCAAGTTTCCGAAGGTTATTTTGGCTCCAACTTTGAGTGATCGATCTTAATTTTGTGAAATAAATACGGCATAGGATCGATCTACGTTCGATCTTAGATTGATCTACGTCACACGGGCAAATCCGATTCGTGAGTGAAATATGATCAAAGTTGGTCATTACAAAGTTATGTGATTAATGGGATGATCTATTTCCTTATAATTGATTAATGTACCTTCTAATTTATAGTGAGTCATTGAACAATATATTTCGACCTTGATGATCTTAAAGCCGAGGTCTTCTAACTAGGATTCGTCGCCCGATCTTGCCGCCCGGCCCGGATCCGCCTGCCCGCCTATCCGTGGTCCGTGGATCGTGGATTGTGGATCTTGGATCTGGATCTGGATTCTTTGGGTGGATTTGGGGTCATTCGTGGGCCGGTTCCGCGCCCATCGTCTTATATTTGGATCAACGTTTGATCGAGCCCAAAGATGAAGTTGGTCCGGTGCCCAATTCGTAGCCCAACCGCTGGGCTCGCCGTGCGATGGAGTTGGTCCGAGGCCCAACTCGTGGCCCAACCGCTGGGCCCGGCAGCACTTGAAGAGACGTCCGGACGTCCAACGAACCCGACGCACGCGTTGTCCAGATTCGTCAGAACCGTCGGTAACGCCCGACATGATGGCTCTCGGGAAACGTGCCCACGTTGTCTCCGAAACCGCCAGCACTCAATAGGGGACATAACTCCGTAACACCCGACATCAATGCGGTGTTGACTCAAAGATGCTCTATGAGGGGACGACGCCTATAAATAGGACATGTCTCCCAAAGATAAGCAACCCATCGCAAAAGCATTCCAAGATACCTAGAGCACTCCCTCGCATACATATTTTCGTGTCAAGCTCGCCTCGCCTCCGTCCGGGCCACGGAGCTCGCTGTCATGGTCGCGCCACCTACGAGACGCCGCCGTTTCATCTTTGGGACGATACGCCGTAACCGAGAGCACTACCGGGCGTATCTCGTCTTCGCGGAAAGAGGCCTCCTCGACTCGGCATCTGCTTACGGTTTTACAGCTTCGATTGTATTTCTTGCATTTTCAAATTCATTGTTAGTTTTGATCTCCTACCTTTACGTTTCACGCCAGAATGTCTGCAAGTACTGCATCGCTGCATACACCTATTTCCAACAATCGCAAGACGAGATATTACTTGCCACGGCGAGTCGACTTAAAATCGACTTAAAACTTTCAAACCTAAACCTTTGCTTGGAGATGTCGATTGTTCTCGCCACCGACTCGCCTTGCCGGCCTTATCCTGCCTCCGTCACACGCAGGGTCGTGTTGGTTTGGGGTGTTTGGTTCGATGCCTTCGGTCAACCATGGGCGGGTCGATCGTTGGTGGCACTTTTAGTGGATCGACAATTGGTTCCATGTTTTAGTGGTTCCTTATATCGATCGCGCTTTGCAGGCGGTTGCCGAGGTCGTGCGCTGTTAGTATCTCTCGCCGGTGGTTCTAAGTCGAGGTTTTCGTTTCAAAGCTTCACCGACGGCGTGGATCCGTCATGGATCGATCTCGGCGCTGACTTCATACCGCAAGGCGATGCGTTAAGCCGAGGTCTTCGTTTGGAGGATCCGACTTCAAGAGATGGCGCAAAAGCCGAGGTCTTCGTTGGCTTCGCCAACTTCTTGGTGGAAGACGAGCCCGCCGTCGAGGTAACACGGATTTTTCACGTCCGAGCCGAGATACGGACACAGGATACCATTTGTAAAATTTAATGTGGTAGTTTAGAAGATTCTTGATAAAGCGCATAATGGGGAATATCTTCCTGTGGGATGCGCCATTTCGTAGTGATGATATCGGTACTAAAAAGTTTATTTAGCCAAATATTTGGACTACAAGATGGTCGATTCCCGACCGATCACGGACCAAGTGCAAGAGTTTCAACTCAAAAAAAAACGTAACTGCCGCCATTGTTGTCTCTGAGTTCATCACCATCATCCTCGATAAAACAAAAGTAAGTTATGTTGGATTTGTATCTCGAAAGCGCTTTGGTTGAGCTTGTATACAATGTTTCGTTACCACTATTACAATCTCCTATCTCGAATCAATACTTGATTGCATATATCCGTGTCCCTTATCTCATATATGTTAGATCATACAGTGTGTAGAAGATCACGAAGTCCGTATGATTGGTCAAGCTTAATGAGATATAAAAGTTTCACACCGAGACGACTTGAGGACGAGTTGTCGGTATAGCTGCGGTATAGATAAGTGACTTGACTTGGTTGCTTGTTCACTGCACGCCTCCGACGTATTGAAGGATCACGGTGAGACGAGTTCTTCTATCTCGATCAGAGCGAAGAACCCAGATCTCGGTGACTTACGATGATCTAAACCTCGATAAGGTATTAGGTGAGTATGAGTTACTGACCATCACTTTGACTTGTTATGGGTGAGGTTATATGTTCTAACCCAATATTCTCCGTATTTTGGGTGGTGGCGGTCTTGATGTCATGCTAGTTATCCGTATCAAGTCACCGTATCCATTTAGACGATGACGCCCCTTAAGGAGCTCAAAGGTTTATTGTACTAAACCCCGCAGGTCGAGTTAGCTCAAGTACAATAATAAGGTTGAGTGGTACTACTTAAGGAATTAAAGATATTAATTATTTTAAGCAATGTAATGCTATAAATAATTAATGGACGCTCGATATCTTAAATACGGGATTCAGAATGTCTAAGTGCAAGCCCGACTCAACTTCGTAATAAAGGGGTAAGTCAAGATTTATTCTCTAGTGGCATGAATAAATGTTTATAAATTAATTTATGTTCTCAACAACATAAGATAATTAATTTATTTGAGGTCCATCTTATTCCTTGATTTGATCCTGGTCGGCCCATCCAGCCCGTAAGCCAAGGAAAATCGCCTTAAGCTCTCTATGGCAAGATTTTATTCTCTTTATCCTACAAGGATATAATTATATTTATGGGATATCGTGGATCTTTTCCTTATGGGATTATGGTAATGCATTATAAATATAAGGTAAGAGATAGAATCAAGGTTGATCCTAATTAATCAACACCATATTTTCGCCCATCTCTATAGTCCTTAGAGAGTGATTTCAAAATTCTAGAGAGGATTGGGTGATTTTCCAAAGCATTCTCCATAGATCGCCCTCACCGACGTTGGAGATCGGGCAACCGGATACGACCCGGAAGATCAAAGCACGAGTCTCGATCCGCTCATCCTGCTCATCCCCGATGATTCAAAGGTAAACACGAGAAAACCCCTACGTTTTGCAATTAATTATATAGACGATGCTAGGAATATAATCAATGTATGGTGAATTAAACATCCAAGATAGATCCCGGGAGAGGGCTAAACATAGTTTTACCCATCAAGTTATGGCTTCTTCTTCTAGTAAATCTTCCGAGCATCGATTCAGGTTCTGTACACCGCCGGATTCACCGGCGGTTTTGTATGTTCCTCTCGCGGGATTTTGGTAAAGTGTCTTCCTTTTCTTCTATCTTAAAACCTCCGATATAAGGGAGATTTTCTCCCACATCGTATTTCATTCGATATTGTGTATGTTGCCCCATCCGGAGAATAGGGCTTGTGCCTCCGGGTGGTTTCACACCGTACGAAGATAGCCTCCGCCGGTCTTCGCCTTCCTTATCCCTGTATATGTCGAACTTCAACAGATGTTGGCATATCTCTCGCCCAACTTACGCCAAATTCTTTCCGCATCCGACGGGCCTAGTGTCTATGCCCATCGGCATAATTTTCCTTTTTCCTCGGGGCTTGTTCTCCGGTTTTGCAACTAAAGTGTGGCTCGGGGTGGTATTATTTATCACCCCGTCGCAAATTCAAAGCGAAGATAAATCAAGATCTCGAACCGCGAAGAAGTTTTTCTTCCGCCGGTTCGAGGGATCCTTGAGTTCATATGGCGATCTGAGAAGATCGTGATGTTATTGTGGACGAGATCGACGGTGGCCTGGAGGAGGCACTTGGACAAAGTTGGTCTCGTGGGACGAGGCCTTTACCGAGGCCGAGCTTGCAGCTGCGGGGCTTAGCCCTTATGATCCCGCCACCGAGGTGGAGTCGGTGAAGGTGAGGCCCTCCCTTTTTTTTCGTGCCTATGCCCGACTTGTCAGATTTGTAGTGAACTTGTTAGGAAAAGAAGAAGAAGGCCGAGCTCCGTGTCGAGCCCTGTCTCGACTTTGAAGGATGTCCAGGACATGCCTGAAATGAGCGGGGAGGCTTCGAAGTCCCCTTCGCCGCAGCCACTTAAGCGCTTGAAGAAGCTGAAGCATGCAATTCCCGAGACCTCGGTTGATGCCGACCCGAATGTGTGATCGCCGGCCTCAATGACCGCCCGATCTTTCCCGAGGTAGCGATTTATTCTTATACTTTGTGAAGTAATATAAAGAATGTGTTCTTCCGACCGATGGGTTTTCAGATAGGGTCGAGGACGAGGTGGCGAGGTATGGCGTGGCACGGCATGTTCACCGAGATGGCCAAGATGTCGATCTTATAACGGGTTACTTGAAAGGCGCCACACGCAGTTTGACGGGTTGCCGGTATGCTCGTGAGATGGAGGAGGAGAAGAATCTCCTCGTCCAAGATATTTGCGATGCCGAGGCAAAGATCCCGGACCTAGTCAAATGTAAGCGCGAGGCGGCGGCGGCTGAGGCGGCGAAGGTAGCCGAGGCGGCAGAGACGGCGAGGACGCATGGCGGAGGCCGAGGTTGCCTGATGAAGGCCGAGTGGAGGAAGCTCGCCGTCGAGAACGACGTGGCGAGCTCACTGGGAAAATGCTTCGTGCTTTTGCGGAGAGGTCGCTGTCTGCGGGCTTCTCCGGATGGTCTCGACGTGGCCGAGGTCCTAAATAAGCGCCGCTTCGATGCCATCAAGAAGTCGCTGAGGATTACCCATAATCGATAAGTCCAAGTATGGGTATGAGGAGACAGAGGAAGATGCTATGCGGCGGGACTATGTCGAGGTCTCGTCCATGGCCCCGGGAACCGCCCGTGCTTGAGCCCGGCTTGCCTCGACGACTGACGGCGAAGTCACCCATGCCCGCCCAGTGGACCGAGATCCCCTGACCGATGCTTTAATTGCCGATCTATCTAAGGGGTCGGGGAAGGCAGCAGCTGAAGCTTTGAAGGGCGTTGAGACCCCGGGAGTTCCTGAGGAAGCCGAAGCCAAAGAAGCCGAAGTTAGGGCGGATGAGGTCGAGGCTTCCCAAGCTCAGGAGGCGACCGAGGTAGATAGGCCCGAAGCTTCTGGAGGGGTCAGTTGATCCTCTTTTTTTTTTTTTTTTGAATGTACATGTACATTGGTTTCTGCCTGAAGGCGTAATAAAATTACAAGTTTATGTGAAGAAACTTATCTTTTTATTCAGCTTTCCCCTGAAATGCTTGATGCTTCCCGTTGGTTGAACCAAATCAAAGACTTATCGCGGACTCTTGAACTGAAAGAGGTCGAACTCCTCCATATAAAGGGACAGCTGGGCCATGCGCAAGTGGAGGCTGATATTAAGTATAGAGCTGCCCAGGAGAGCTGTGACGAGCTCCAGGCTCGCCTTTTGGAGTTGGAGGAGAAGTTCGAGATTGCCAAGGAGGAGGCTAGAACAGTAGCTGAGGAGCATGCCGAGTATGAGGAAGTCATCCACCGAAGTGGTGGGATGACCATTCCTGAGGTCGAAGCTAAGGTTGTTGAGGCCGCTGCTCGTTGCGCGAGGTACAGGCGTGAGTACGGCAAGAAATCCTGGCAGTTCACGGAGCAGTTCGCCGAACTGAAAAGGCTCGAAGGTATATACAAGACCGTCATTGCTCGACAACCACAACAAGAACCGCTCGACCGGATGCAGAGGCCTCTTCTTCGCCGGGCTTCTCCGCCGGACTACAATAAATGTCCGAATTTTGACGATCCGGAGTGGCGAGCTCAAGAGAGACGCGCCATGGCCTAAGAGCGACGTGGATCCTCAAGGAGCCGGCCGGGCGCCATCGAGTGGCCGAGGTCGATCTAGCAGGGCTGCATCGTCAGTGGCCGAGGTCGATTGGCGTGGCTCATAGCGTAGATCGAGACGAGGTAGAGGTAGGATTAGTATAGATGCCTGCTGAATCCCGATTTTGCTAGGGATTGGCTGCTTTTCCGCCTCTGGACCCTCTTCGCCTCGTGATGTACAAAATGTATAATTTGAAATAAAAATTATTTTGCTTTTTGCGTTAACTCTTCGAGAGCACTTGTCATAATTACCGTAACCAATAAGAAGGTAGGTCGTCCTTGTTTAGCGAAGATAGCTCGTTCTTGCCAGAACCAAGGTAGTTTGTCTTCGCATGAAGGTATCCGCCCTCGTCAAGCTTCCTCAAATAAACGAGGATAGTTCGCCCTCGTATGAAGGTATCCGCCCTCGAAATAAACGAAGGTATCCGCCCTCATACGAAGCTTCCTAAATAAACGAGGGTAGTTCGTCCTCGTACGAAGGTATCCGTCCTCAAGATAAACGAGGGTATCCTTCCTCGTACGAAGGTATGGGTTCCTGTTTTGCCAAGTTTTATCGAGAGGGGTGGTCCCCTTACGCGCGTTTGAAGTTCGTCTTCGTATTAAACGAAGGTAGTCTGTCCTCCGTCGAGGGTATTGTTCGTCCTCCGAAGAGGGTATTTTTATAAGAGTTATGTGCATAAGTGACAAATGAAAACATGCAAGACAAAAAAATAGATAGAGAAAAGAAAAGATTTTTATTGATAAGTGTTCCAACTTATTATCTCCTAAGTTGCTCGCAATAGAACGAGGTCATTCTAGATTAATAAGCTAACCCAAGTCGTATTCACAAGGAAGGCTAAACAGGCTTTATCGACGCCACACACAATCAATGAAATAAACTAAACACTCTAATCACGGTTTGGGTCGACGTCACTCTTTAACTATCGATTAACTAGGCAGGTAAAACGAGAACAAGAATTAAAGTAAAGCTTAACAAAACCTAAGACGCGAGCATGAATAAAATACGCTTAAACCCTAACCTAATACGTAAAGATTAAAACTGAAAACATGGATCATGAGATTATAAATTTAATGGATTCCAAAGCATAGAAATTACTAAACAAGAAATAATAAATTGATAAATTAAAGAACAACGAGAACTCATAGATCGATAAATAAAATGATAAACTGCAATAGATAGTCTTACAGTAGAATCAATGTCGACAATCCAAAACATGAAAAGCGCTCACCATCAAAATAAATGAAACAAAGCAAAAGAAAAGCATGAAATGTTTTTGCTTCCAATATTCTCGCCTAAACCTAGCTGGCGATGGAGAAGAAAATTGGAAAAGGGTAATCTCCGTGCGGCCGAATGAAACCCTTAAATATAAAACGAGAATCCGCCAAGGCAGCGGTCGCTAGACCATACGACCTGAACGCGTCGACCAAAACAGGCAGCGCTAGGGCTCAACGAGCCGCCTATCGCTGAACTTCTCCAAGACAAACAAGGGCCGGCGACCGCTAGGGCTCCAGCGGTCATGCCCTTGCGCTACCGGAACAACTCGAATCAGGGCGCCGACCGCTGGGGATCGTGATCGGCCGGCCTGCTACCGGAACACCTCACCGTAAGTTCTTCCAAAAGGGCTTAGCAAGACACTTATACTGCTTTTGATTCTCAACCGAAATCATGAACATACAAAACGAGAGAGAAAACAAGAAACAACGGGTGATAATAATCAAGACAACAAAGAGGACGATAAAATGATGCATAAAACGCGATCAATATCAACCTAAACAATAAGAGGTAACGGAACAAGACGACAAGACTCGGACCGACCTAACAGGACTCAAAGACTAACAAGACTCAACTTTCGACACTTATGCAAAATATCTCTTCAAATGAATGATGTGCCATGTGTTGGTATTTGCTCACCGGACAAACGGGCGAGCTTATAGCTCATTTTCCGATGACTTCTTGACCGGTAAGGTCCTTCCCATGTGGCTTCCAGCTTGCCGAGCTTTGGGCTTTATCGACTTCATTATTTCGAAGACGAGGTCGCCTACTCGGAACTGTCGGGACTTGACACGCTGGTTGTAATACCGAGCTACTTGTTGTTTGTACCGAGCTTCCTTGATGTAGGCGAGGTCTCTCTTTTCTTCGAGCAGATCTAGATCAGCTCGTAGATTTTCCCCATTTGCTTCGGCGGAGAAGTGAATGGTGCGGGGGCTCGGTATTCCGATTTCTGCAGGGATCACTGCTTCGGTTCCATATGCCGATCAGGCGTTTCTCCGTCACGTCCGAGGTGTTGTTCGGTATGACCATAAGACTTGTGGTAAATTTTCCACCCAAAGACCCTTAGCTCGGTCAAGACGGGTTTTGAGACCCTTCACAATCGTCTCCATTGGGACTTCATCCACCATTTGCTTGAGGATGGGCGACCGAGGTGAACTTTGTTGGATCCAAGCTCGACACCAATCTTTGAATATCTTATCAGTGAATTGTGTCCCATTATCCGAAAGAAGGATATGAGGGATGCCGAATCGACATACTATGTTCTTCCAGATGAAGTTGAGGGCGTTTTTGCTTGTGATCTTCGCCAAGGGTTCAGCTTCTACCCACTTCGTGAAGTAGTCAATCGCGACAATCAGGAATTGAAGTTGCCCCGGCGCTTTGCAGAAAGGGCCTACGATGTCGATCCCCCACTGCATAAATGGCCAAGGGCTTTGTGACGGAGGCGAGATCGGTCTGCGGTAGCCTTGGCACGCCCCGTGAATTTGACACTTGGACACCTTTCACAAGGTTGAGTGAGTCTTGAACATTGTCGCCAATAGTATCCCCATCGCACGACTTTCTTCGACAAGGCTTGGGGTCCGATGTGACTTCCGCATGATCCTCGTGCACTTCCCGTAGTATGTAATCGGCTCGGTTCGGACCCAAGCATCTTAGGAGAGGCTGGAGGTATGATTTCAGAGAACTCCCCGCCTAGTACATATCGCAAAGATTTGTTCAGATCCTCCCGCCTCGAGTTTATCATGGGGCGCTCGCCTTTCTCCGTGTATTCTTGAATAGGAGTCATCCATTAGCTCTTCGCCGAGACTACGTTGACTTCGCCCTTCATTAGCATCATCTATGCTCGGTTTTGAACTTCCTCATGGCGGGCTTGTTGACGACGAGGCCAATTTGCTTAAGATGTCACCGCCTGCTTTGCTCCCTCGATGCGAATTATCCGGAAGTGGGAGAAAGTTTGTTGTAGGTATTTCGCTTTCTCGAGGTACTTCTTCATCCCATCGCCTTTTTCCTCGCACTTCCCCAACATGTGGCTTACGACGACTTGAGAGTCACTATGAACTTTTATCGTCAGATCAAGACTTTGAGCAGCGAAGTCCTCGATCAAGGCCTCATACTCTACTCGTTGTTCGTATTTTGAACGAGAACCGTGCAGATGTGATCTCGCCATCCGGTCCAAGGAGAAAGATGCCAGCTCCGCTACCCATTTTTCCCAAGCCCGCTAACGTAGACTTGCCAACAATCCTGTGTTTTCTCCACCGGTTCGGCTTGGCTTTGTCTCGATACGGACTCTGGGGCTTCGGTTTCTACGGAAGTGAGCCTCGCAAGAAAGTCCGCTAAGGCTCGACCTTGACGGCTCGACGGGGACGAAAGATATATCATGTTCGCCAGCTCAATTGCCCACTCGCAACCTCCCGAGCTTCCGCTTCGTCAACACTTGCCAAGTGGATGGTCATGAGGACTTGTATGGGATGTGCATGGAAGTATGGACGTAGTCTCCTGCAGATTTACTAATGCTAGGCGAGCTTCTCCAAAGGTTGATACCTTGTTTCGGGCCTTCAATGCTCGGTGATGAAGTATACCGAGTCGACGTCCTTCCTCTCGCATCAAGATCAAGACTTATTGTTTCGTCCAAGCGACGAGGTATAGGGAAAGGACCCTCCTTCTTTCGAACGGACAGAGTGGAAGTTTGGCGAGGTAGTTTTGAGATCTTCAAAAGCGGACTTATGTGTATCATTCCGTGAGAACTCCCGAGCCTTTTGAGTACCTTGAAGAAGGGTAGGCTGTTTGTCCGCGGCCTTTTGAAAGAAAGCGCTTAGTGCGGCTATGCAGCCAACCGGTTTTTGTGCACGCCGTGAATGGTCTTCGCATCTTCATTTCTAGAATGGTTTGAACCTTGGATGGGTTGGCTTTTAACCCTTCTTGTGAAACCCAAAGATCCTAAGAATTTTCCGAACCGAACCGCAAATGTGCACTGGGGTTCGGTTTGAGGTCGACTTTTCGTGAGTAAGTCGAGGATCATCCCGAGGTCGGCACATGCGGCTTCCTCCATGCTTTTACTACGATATCGTCGACGACACCTCTACATTCCGACCTATGTAGGGTGGAATATTTTGTCTACCATTCTTTGATAGGTAGCTCCCGCATTCTTAAGTCCGAATGGCATCTTCCGTATGCGAAGACTCCAAAGTTCAGAATGAAGGTTGTCTTGGCGATCTTCGCCATCCATCAAAACTTGATGATACCCTTTATATAGGTCCAAGAAATCAAGACTTCAACCCGACCAATGCGCCGACCTTCTTATCGATGTTGGGAATGGGATAGCATCCTTTGGGCAATGTTTATTGAGGTCTATGTAGTCAATGCACATTCGCCATCCCTCCTCCTTTCTTCACCATCACCGGATTGGCTATCCATGTCGGATATTTAACTTGAACAATATGCGAGCTTTCAATAATTGATTTACCTCATCATGGATGACTTGGTTCCGCTCGCCGCAAAAATTGCTGTTTCGCCGAACCGGTTTTGTGCTCGGGTCGATGTTAAGCTTACGGGTGATGATACCTGTGGAGACCCGGTCATGTCGAGGGGCCACCAAGAAAACACGCCTCGAATTCCCTCGTGAGTCGGATTACTTGTTCTCTCAATTCAGATGCCTCAGAAGCCAATCTTGACGACCTTGAGTGGCTCGTCTCAGTATAGCGTGACCTCTTCTACCGGGCCGCCAGAGATAGGCGCTGTCTCTTTACTCCAACTCCTCGGTTTCTTTAGTTGTTATGCCTGCTGGTGCCGGGTTGGAGCCCCGCACTCGTAGGCGACTCAGTAAGCATTCCTCGCCCGCCTCGATCCCCTCGCATCACGGCCACACCCCTTTGTAGGATCTTCATCGTCG
This sequence comes from Salvia rosmarinus, assembly GCA_036937905.1. Lineage (NCBI taxonomy): Eukaryota > Viridiplantae > Streptophyta > Magnoliopsida > Lamiales > Lamiaceae > Salvia > Salvia rosmarinus. Next base: position 12,176,676 of record CM072814.1, read on the forward strand.
GTGGTATGTTGAGCATACCGCCCTTACAACGCTCAGCCAATCTCGCCTCAAGATGATGTTATACGGCGAGTAGGCCTTCACTACGAAGAAATGTACCACCTTGGTGGAGCTTGTCGGAGCTTTCCCTACCGTGACAGGTAGCTCGATTATCCCTTTCGGGCGTGTTTCCTCCTGAACTAAGCTTCGGAGTGGCAGCGGTGCTCACGCGAGACGCCGCCTCTACTCCTAACTTATCAAGCATTCCTTAAAAGGATGCTTACCGACGCGCCATTGTCGATGTATACGCTCACCAACTTGTTTCTTGTTGATTTGTATAATCGAAAGCAGTTTGGTTGAGCTTGTATACAATGTTTCGCTACCACTATTACAATCTCCTATCCGATTTGAATACTTGATTGCATATATCCGTGTCCCCTTATCTCATATATGTTAGATTACACGGTGTGTAGAAGATCACGTAAGTCCGTATGATTGGTCAAGCTTAATGAGATATAAAAGTTTCACACCGAGACAACTTAAGGACGAGTTGTCGGTTTAGTCGTAGTATAGATAAGAAGTGACTTGACTTAGTTGCTTGTCTATTGATACGCCTCCACGTATTGAAGGATCACAGTGAGATGTGTTCTTCTTCTCGACCGTCGTGAAGAACCAAGATCTCGATGACTTACGATGATCTAAACCCCGATAAGGTATTAGGTGAGTATGAGTTGTGACCATCACTTTGACTTGTTATGAGTGAGGGTTATATGTTCTAACCCAAGATTCTCCGATCTTGGGTGGTGGCAATCTTGTATGTCACGCTAGTTATCTCAGACGAGTCACCGATCCGCTAGGATGATGACGCCCCTTAAGGAGCTCAAAGGTTTATTGTACTAAACCCTGCAGTTGAGTTAGCTCAAGTACAATAATAAGGTTGAGTGGTACTACTTAAGGAAATGAAGTTATTAATCGCTTTAAGCAATGATTGCTATAAATGATTAATGGACGCTCGATATCTTAAATACGGGATTCAGAATGTCTAAGTGCAAGCCCGACTCAACTTCGGTAATAAAGGGTAAGTCAACATTCTTTTCTAGTGGAATGATCGAATGTTTATAAATTAATTTATGTTTCAACATAAGATAATTAATTTATTTCAGCCCATCTTTATTCCTTGCATTTGATCCTGGCTGGCCCATCCAGCCCGTAGCCAAGGAAAATCGCGCCTCATGCTCCCAATGGCAAGATTTTATTCTCTTTATCCCACAAGGATATAATTATATTTATGGTATATGCATAGATCCTTTCCATATAAGATTATGGTAATAATCACAGAGTATGGAAATAATCCCGAGAGTATGGAAATAATCCTAAGATTATGGTAATATTCCATATAGGATTATGGTAATTTCCATATAGGATTATGGTAATTTCCATATGGGATTAAGATAGTGCATTATAAATATAAGGTATGAGATAAAGTCTAGTTAATGCTCACATATTAACCACAAGATTTTCGCCATCTCATAGTGCTTGAGAGAGAAAATTTTCGTGAGTTTTATCAAGAGAGCAAAGGGTGATTTTCCAAGCATTCTCCATAGATCGCCCTCACTCGACGTTGGAGATTGGGCATCCGGATACGATCCCAAGGTCAAAGCACGAGTCTCGACCATTCGATCCGTTCGTCCCGCTCGATCCACCCGGATGCATCCAAAGGTAAACATGTGTAAACCCCTACGTGTTGCGATTAATTATATAGACGCATGCTAGGTTTATAATCAATGTATGGTGAATTAAACACCCAAGATGGATCCTCGGCGAGGGTTAACATATGTTTTCCTACATTTGCGACCATCGCTGGATTACCAACAAGATCCCGTGGAGCACTATCGCAGTACGGGTCGTCTTGGAAAAGGTGATCGCTTCGTCCCTTCGGGCCTCTTATCGACCGGTTCACGGTATGTGGACTTCGGCTTCGCTTTTAAAGAGGACTTGACTCCATGGGAGTCCCGAATGGTGGAGATGACTCGTCATATTGCGGATCGTCGCCTCCTTCTTCGCCTTCACCACGCCGCCTTCTTGTTAGGGCACAATTCCCCTTTCGCTGCTTCTCATTTTCCGCTTCGTTGAGGGGCCTCACACCGTCCACTCATCCAGAATGACCTTTGTATTTTCTCAGACCTCGCCCTGCATTAACACCTCGATATCCTCCATGAGGTCTCGCACCTCCGTGTCATGTCCGTAATCTTCATGGAAGGAGCAAGACTTGTCCTTTGTTCGCTTTGACCCACCGTCATTGGTCGAGGTTTCTCGAACTTATCCATGTGGAGTTCAGATTTACGCCTGGCTTCGCCGAAGGAGTGTACCGAGGTCGCTCGAGAGGTGTTGCGCGTCCGAGCCTGACTCTATGGGCGGCGATTCTTTCCAAGGAACTTCGGCCTTGGCTATGATCTCCTCGTCCTTCTTCTCTTCTTCCTTTTCGGAGGATCCACATTTTCCGCCTCGCGCTTCATTCTATCAGCCCGTCCGCCTTGGCGAACCTATCGGCTATGCGCCATAGTCTCAGGCAAGACTGGGGTTCAGACTTGACTATCTCTTTATATAAGGCCCCGGCCGGATGCCGCTCGAAGGTCGAGATGACGAGGAGGTCGTTTACGTCTCATGACCTTCGTGCTTTCTTTATCGAACCCGGTCATAAAGTCGATGGAATCGCTTCGATCTTGCCTCAAAGTGAGGAGATGTGTCAAGTCATTTTGACTTTCTTCCGGAAGAACCTTCGATGGAAGGCCTTCATCGATCGCGGTAGGAACCAATGCTCCGTGAGGAAGATCGTCGAACCACCGCATGGCGTTGTCGACTAGTAATTCCGGAAAGAGCTTGCACATGTGAATTGTGCCGAGGCGTTGGTTGATCATATTGTACTAGAATCTGAGAGAAAGTTCATGGTCCTCATCCATCATAGGGGGTGATGCTCGCACCGATATTTGTCCGGGAGAGGGTGTCGAGTATTTCGCTTGAGAACGGGTGACTATCCTCCCGCACTCGCCAAACCACCCTCCGGAGAGCGAGGAGGGTTCGCCGATCGAACTCCTTTGGTAGTAGTGGTGGCCTCACGGCGGTCGGCTCGCCCTTTCCCGCGTTGTTCGCCTCTCCGCGGTCGGTTTGAGCCCCGACTTCAGCGGAGGTTTTAGCGCCCATGATTCGATGCTGGGATCCACCGTCGCGTGCCTCGTGTTTAGACGAGGCTTTAGCGCTCCTTTCTTCGGACGCGCCGACCGTGTTCGGCCGAGGTATTGGAGAAAACTCTCCTTGTTTTTCTCGAGAAACCCTCGACGCGCCGCCAAGGTTTATCCGAGGAGTCAAGGTTCTCCTTGGTTGCCGCCGCGATCTCCTTCGCTCGTATCCCGCCTTCATGCGGGACGGGATTCCCTTGTTCGCCGAGGTGTGGACATGCTTCGTGGGTCGATTCCAGACCGGGCTTTTTCCAAGTCGAGCTCGGGCGTCCGACCGCCGTTGTTGTTGTTGTTGCCGGTGACTCGATGTGTGACTTCTAGTATACATCGTCGTGATTGATTCTCAGAAATGAAAGTTGATCGAAAACACAAAATTTTCGCTCCACAGCGGCGCCAATGATCGATCTTAATTTCGTTAGGGAAATAAATGCGAGAAGAACACAGGGGATTTACGTGGTTCGATCTTTGAATTAGATCTACGCCCACGGGCAAGAGAGAGTATTCGTATCAATATGTAAGCGATTACAAAGAGTGTGGATGATCTATTTCGCCTAATCTAGCCTCTATTTATACACAATTATTTTGACCTAGATCTTAAATCCGAGGTCTTCTAACTAGATTCGAGATCTGGATAGATCTTAATCCTATCCCTTCTCGAATTAGGATTCTTTAGATATGGCCGAGCCTTCTGCTCCCACCGGTTTTAGGGTCTTCTTCTGAACTTGTCCTGTGCCGAGCTTGATGTCGCCTTTACTCAGTATTGGGCCCGATGCTTGGGCTGGCGGTTATATCCTATCAAGACATCGACAAGTCTTCAACATCGAATTTGAATCTTTGAATATTATTATTAGTTTATTTTAATTTCAATCATTTTACTTAGAATCATAGGCCATCTCCAACGTGAGATGTAAAATAGCGTTGAGCGCTTTATTGTAGATAAAAACTTTCCAACCTGCGCTATCTTTCTGCTATATTTTGAATATTGCTATAATATTGCACAATTAATAGCGCAACATTGTAGCTGCACTATTCTAGTTTTAGTGCATTTTTCTGTTGTATATTGAAGATTTTTCCTTTTTGCTGTAAAATAGAGTAACCATTGGAGATGTTTTCTGTAAAATAAAGTAAAATTGCTGTAAAATAGCTCCAACTCTTGGAGATGCCCTTAGAGCATCTCCAATGGGAGCTTTAAAATAGAGTTTATCTCTATTTTAAGGAGAAAAATCTCCCAATTCATCTTCAAATCTCTTCTCTATTATAGAGATGTGCAAGTTTATCTTCAAAGATAGAGCTACTACTATTTGTATCTCTATCCATTTTCCTTTATTTTTTTCTGTTAATTTTCATTCTTCAACTATATCAATATATAGTAATGTTTATTTATTTTATTTTGTGATGTATGCTATATTGATTGAAGTGGTTTTGTTTGATTTATTTATTTAATATGTTTGATTATTTAAATTGTGTTTTAGATTGTTTTAAAAAATATTAATACCACACAAAATATACAAAAAAGTGAAATACAAAATTAACTCAAACCAAATATTACATAAAAACTCAAACAAAACATTACATAATTAACTCAACCAAACATTAAATAAAATAACTCAAGTCAAATTAATAACTAAAATCAAATAAAATTACATAAAGTAACTAAAGATGACACAAATTAAAACATACAACTAATAATCGATAGATTACCACCAAGCTCCAACGCCCTAAATAGATTACAAAATAGCTAGAGTTGTCTCGTTGTGTTATTCCTCGCTTTTGAAGAATTTTTTTTGCTCTCGACTAAAATATTCACGTCAGTCTTCGGATCGTCAATCGATCCAAATCAATCATTAAATGTTACCATCTCTCAAGAAAGATCTATGTTTTAATTTTATGTTTAATTGCATTAATATAATATTAAGTTTTAATAATGGAGGTTTTTATTTTAATTATTGGAGGTTGATCTAAAAAAAATTAAATAAAACATTTAACTTAAATAGAGAAAGAAGAAGATTCTTTTTCTGCTGTAAAATAAAGTAGATGGTTGAGGATGAATTATTGTTTCGCTTGTAAAATAGAGATAGAGATGCTGAAAAATAGAGCCAACGGTTGGAGATTGAGAGTTTACATATAGAGATGGCAATGGATCTTGGATCCGGTCCAGATCCATTTTTCAGGATCTGAATTCTCAAAAATTTGGACTCGATGGATCTGGACCAAATTTGGATCCTACTCCCATATTTCAGATCTGGATCTGTGATTTAGTTTTGGGACCGGATCCGTCCGCATCGGACCGCAGATCCGTTAGTTTTATATATATATATATATATATATATATATATATATATATATATATATATATATATATATATCACGGCCGGTTTTGACTACACCTTACCGGACCGTGACTCGGGTTGATTAAGTGAATACGACAAGAATAAGGTTTTCAACTCATTTCATCTATGAAGAAATATAGATGTTTTAAACAGAAACGAGAATCACGATGGAGCAAAATAGCTTATATAAAGAGTTGATACGAAGGTTCGGACAAAACAGCAACTCTTACACAACTTTCAACAGAAATATCAAGAACTTAACATAGTAACAAACTATAACAGAGTTCAAGAGTTTGGCAGAGGAATGAACGTGTGAGACATGCATATGAAGATGCGTTCTCAAGGCGAACCAAAATACTGTACTACTTGACAAAAGAACTCCGCTCAACTCCCGCCTGCTCCATCACCGCTCAACACCGCACATTTAAAACAAATATGCGGTGAGTACAAATAATGCACGATTGACACATTGTCGAAAACATTTTACTTTACTTAAATATCAGACGCCTCATCACAGTAGAAACACAAGGGTTTTATTTGAAAAAGGCCTTGTTTTACAAAATACATTTTCCGTTTCTCAAAGTTGTCGCCGCACGTTTTTCATCACAACCACAATGTATATTCCAAGTCGGCTATGGATAACGCCACGAGTGAGGCCTCCTTCACCGGACGCAACTAACCGCCCAGCGGTTTAGAGCATGACCGCCCAATGTCGAGGAGGCCCAACACGTGTACACAACCCTAGTTGGGAATTTCTACTACACCTCCAAATTTATGATCCGACCAGAACTTCCTGTTGCCTGTGCAACCCGAATGGACATATACAAAACTCAAAACATTTTCTCGGCGAGACAATATCGTATCTCAAAAGTTTTCAAGAAATGTAACGAATAATAACGAGAAACATTTTTCAAAAAGCTCATAAAAGGTTTTAGTAAGAAAGCCCACCTCGAGAACTTATAGTTCTTACGTCACTAGTACTTAATTATCGTCTTCTTTCTCCTCTGAGCAGGACCATTTTTCAATGTGAGAAACGAGGTTTAGTACATCGCTATACTTTTGATAGAGACGAACATCGCCTATAACGCCCTATGCATCAAATAAGTGCTAACGCCGGACTTATATCGACGCTTCCTAATCAAAATGTTGTCGATTATGACATCGCTCATTATATAAGGGACGATCCATCTCTTTAGTATATAATGACGCTTTAATGTTCTTACGTAATGTAAGCTACATTGTTACTAAACGCATCACGTCACATAGATCACGATTATCGAATTCGTGTCTTTCACTTTGGTCAACGTTTTTGGTCAACAATTTTGACTTGGTCAACATTTATTCAACAATTTTGACTTTGGTCAACACAAGGTCAACATTTTGACTTTTTCAATTTCTTATGTAATTTTTGATTTTGACGTACAATTCTTGTTCCGAAAATTTCTATAAAATCATAATATGTCTAAAACATTATTTTGGATCATATTATGAAATTATATCTTATAAAATAAATTTATAACATTAATACACATAACTCATAGTTTTCGAAAACCTTAATTAAACTAAGCAAACAATTTCAAAAATTCCAATAAAATCACATAACACATACTTATCTATAAGCATCCTTACTATAACATAATTTTTATTTATTGTGAACTATTCAATTTAATTTTCCTAAGTCACTTTTGAAAATTTGGACTTAGGTCCAATAAATTCTTAACAATTCCAATAAATTCATGCAACACTATATTATGATTCTACACTTTCAATATGTTATGATAACACTCAAACATGGATTATATCTCAACATAATATCATGTTCTATAATTTTCGAAATTCATAGACTTAGGTACTAAAGTTTTCCAAAAATTCTACATAAATTCTTATAAGCTTATTTAATACCCTAGATCATGATTTCATGCTCAAATTAACAATTAAAAATCATACTCATCAACATATTACTCCCTTAAGTTTTCGGTCACTATATAAAATTTAATATCATGCTTGATTTTGTGATATAATTATACTACATGTTCAATAACATCATATAAATACAATTTCTAAACATATTAGCACAAGTTTCATGATTTTCGAAATCACATGTATAAACTAAGCTTGTAACATAAATTCTAACGATATATGAAGCTTGTAAGAAATCTAACCTTTGATCGGATTTGATCGACGTCATGACGCTTATTCTATCTACGATCAAGAATCTTTCAAGAACACTCTCATTTTTTCTCTCCTATTTTTCTTCTTATTTTCTGTTATGATGCTATGGGAGGGTAACCTCCTATTTATAGGATTTATAAAGTGGGTTTAATCATTATTTCATAAAATATCTTATCTTATCATATCTTATCTTATCTTATCAAATCTTATCATATCTTATCTTTACAACTCATACTTAGGTCACCTTATCCCTTAATTAAATGCATCAACCTTAGGTGTCACATAGTATAAAGTTTATCACATAGTATTTCAAGATGTGTAATTTTCGGTCCCCTCACATAATGCCACCCTAGGTTACTTGTTTAATTTGATAACTATCGATTTTACACCTAATACATGATAAGATCTTATCTTATCTCTACACAATTCATCACATGGTGTAAAACAATTTTTAATCACATAAAAGAGTGATCTTTTCTACCACTACTAGAAGTCTCCATAGGTTACTTGTTCAAATTGGATTTTAACTCTATCTTACACCTAATACATGATAAGGTACAACTCATACCTTCATTAATTATAGGATAACCTTATCACATAAAATCTTATCAAATCTTTATAATTTTCGTCTCACTTGTGTACAAGTGTTACCCCACTGTGCCACTTGATATAATTCTATATATTATCCTTAATAATTTTATTTTAATATAAAATTATCATAAGATCATAATTGGGTAGCAATTAAAATTAATTAACACTATAAGCTCACTTTTTCGAAAATTAGGGTTACATATGCTAAACATTTTATTTTCTTGTAATAAATAGTTAACACATAGCTATGTGACACATTATAATCTCTAAATGATGAATTTAATCATTAAAAATATTTAAAACAATTTAGATTCATAAAACCCTAATTTTGGGAATTTAGGGTTTTCAAACCCTATTTATTGGTACTTTTAAATTTATAATTCTCTAACATTATTTTGATGATAAATAATGCTTCAGATCATAAAATAATCATAGGAATTTGAATTTTATAATTCCATGATCGTTTAGTGAGTTATCGACTATCTTCTAAAACCGACGCTCAAAACGCCTCAAAATATAACTAATTTGAAAATTCCATACTAAGGACAAGATTTTATCTTTTATGATTTTTATCACATTCTACACCCTTCAAGAGATAAACATGACCTTATCTTATCTCTAAATAAAATATCTTAGTTTATACTTATCTTTAAAACGCTATTTTCAACCTTATCTTATCTCTTAAGAAGTCATTATCAAATCTTATCACATCCATTCTACGCTAGGTGTTCAAGATAACTATCTTATCATATAATATAACATAAACACGACAACTCATCACATAAAATCAGTGATCACATAATAAATCACAAATTAATTCATTATACTTTAAATTTTCGAAAATCACTATTAAATAAGGAAAATATTTCTTTTCCTTCCTTAGTGCAAATAATATCCTAAATATACTTAAAAACATATTTAAAAATTATTTCGCTCAAATTTTCAAGAGAAATTTCGATTTATTTAAAATCGATGCCATTCGACGCTCACTTTCATACTCGTATATATATATATATATATAAGGAGGGATGAAATGAAAACCATATCTTTTTGAACTCTGCGAACCATGCATAAGACGTTGAAGATGATGCATAAAACAAGATAAAGTTGTGCATAACTAAAACTTTCTAAAATTATTTTGTTGTGCAACAATTTTAGAATTTTTTCGCCGTGCATAACTTTATAGGTTTTATTCATCAACTTTATAAGTCTCGTGCATAGTTCTCAAGTTCTCAAAAGGTGAGTTCTCAAGATCCAACCCCTATATATATATATATATATATATATATATATATATATATATATATATATATATTATTTTATTATAATTAAATACATAATCTCAATTTAAAACTCTTTAATTTTCTTTTTCAAATTCTCCCAAGACAAATCTGCTCTCAATTTCACTTTATATTCTCTCAATTATGTATCAGTCGGCATTCACGATGAGTCGCGCCACTTACACCACCGACGATTGAGTTGTTTTTTGTTTCCTACCTTATAGTAAATTTGTAACTAATGTCTTCCAATATAGTGATAATTATAGAAATTCTAAATAATTGTTATAATATTATTGTTTATTTAGATTATTATGGTATTACTGTGAATTATAGTTGATTTAGAATTTATTTTAGAAGA